>JAKXYG010001071.1:0-330000 GCA_025895645.1 Cardicola forsteri | reverse complement strand
AAATCGCTTGAAAACTCAATTACTTTTAATTTGTCTATTAAATAAACTAAATACAATTTTTTAAAACATTTTTTACTTTCTATCACACTTTCTATCAACTTAAATAGTTTGTAAACCATTGGGTTCCTTTTATAATGCCAAATAAAAATATTAAAAGATGAATTCATTTCGTCAGTCACAAGCATATAATTTGAGTATACATATATACAAGAAATGCGGTTGCAATTAACATTTAAGCTAATAAAATTCACCAACATACACAAACATAAATTCGATGTAGTGACAATCTGTTTTTGTACACACAAAGTAGGTTACAATATGGGCATATAAACAGATGCAAGAATATTCAAGCTTGAGAAGTTATTAACACTTTAAAACAGTTTTTGAAATCGATTTGGTATCTGATTTACAGTAAATGACGTAATATAGAGGAAGAATATGGATGTTCACTTTCGCTTGACCTCTTATTGATCCAATTGAGAACGTGTTCTTTAACCGGAATAGCGAAGCGACGCATTGTCCGATCCATATTACTGTCACCGCAATTGCAGGTGAATTGATATATGCAGTGTGAGGTGGATAATGCTGCATTAGCTGTTTTAATATTTGGCAAACTGTTTATATTCTAAAATTTAAAAGCGAATAATATGAACAAATATCTGGACACACACATAATAATTATTTATTTCAAAACAGTTTTCTGTTAAAAATCATAAAGCAACAAACTATTTCCATATGATTGTACATTGAATGTTGGTTCTTAAAGATCGTGCACATTAAAAGATTAAAATTTTATTCAATACCCTCTACCAGAATTATGTTTTAATACAATTGTATACTTTTGTTGTTTCCTTAACAATAATCTTACATAGACTGGGTTACTAAACTTGAGTTCAAATCCTCCTTTATATATATATATATATACATATTATGCAAAACCCTTTTGCTTTAAGAATAAGCATGGGGCAATAATACAACAATTACAGCAAAACAACAACAACAATAACAAAGTCTCGTTGGCATTAAATATTTTGCAAATCGAAGATTGCGCTTTTTTTCGGCTTTCACTCAACCTTGTCATTTGGTAACTTTGCCATCCAGAAACGTTGTTGTTTGCCGGAATGACGTCATCTTTTTTTATTTATTTATTTATTTCATTGTTTCCGCAGCAGTATAAATTTTTACAGAGGCCAGGTTGCCAACCTTGCGCTCAAACCCTCCTCCTTTATCTAGGCTTGAGACTGGCTAGATTGAATCATTTCTAATCCAAACTAGGCGGAGTTATATATATACATATATATATATATAGTGAACTGTACTGTTATATTTATTTTTATTTTTATTAAATAAATAAAATACATTATTTAAATCCTAGTTTGTTTGTTTTTTATAAACAAATTTTATAATTATAAAATTTTATATTTATTGAATAATATACTGTTTTAAAAATTAAACATTGTAAACTAAGTTATTACTTCGTTTCGGACAGTTATCAGTTGCTTAATAAATGTTTAAAAAATTTTTTTTCTAAACTATCCAAAAACAAATCGTTTTTTTTCAGTAAATATAAATAAATGAAATATGTTTAAACAGTTCTTAGAATGTATTCTGTATGTACATTAATATTGTAATTTTTGATTCAATTAGATCATATCCTATTGGTTTTAGTTTGACAAATGTATTTATCCTGTCTACGTTTCTTAACACATAACATAAATTTACCATTCAACGTGTTAAACAATAAATAAAATGCACGTTTGAATTTGATAATTAAATTTATACTTGGTATTCATTTATGGAAAAAGCATTTTCATGTATAATTTTTTTAATTAAAGCACTACTTTAGATTAATGCAATTATCATTTTAACTAGTTATTTATCCAATCCCAACAAAGTTCAAAGTGACCTTTACATTAGCCTATCCAAATCATGAGTGTTTTTTTTGTTTTCTTTGGTCTGACCAATTACCGTTGTTTGTAATCTGCTCATTTTAATTTGTGACCATTTATTATCCTTTATCCAGGGTATTATTTTATTATTTTATTAGCCATGCTCACTCATGAGTCATAAATCATTCGCATTTTATATATACTGACATATTTGCACACTATTAACCATAGTGTCCCCTAAATAATACCATGCCTATCATATTGAACATGACTTTAAATATACGTTGATTTTGAGTTGTTTTTTTTCTTTTTTAGCCTATGTAATTTAACCTTACTTTACTTTTTTTGGACTGATGTTACACACTGCTAATTGTATTGTATTTTTATAATTGCACATATTTTTTGTGTGCTGAAAGCTACTTCTACTGAAGTATCTAAGCCAATAACTATAAATAAAAAAATAAAAAATAAATATTTTTTACTATTTTGAATGTTGTACGAGAAACGCATTTTTCAACAGTGAACATTTTAGCAAAACCGAATGTGGGCCCGCATTAAGTGCCAGTAGTTGGATTTGAACCCATGCCCACCGAGGTCCAAGTCGAGCGATGTACCGCTAGACCACCTCGGTACTAATTTTTATGTTGGAAAAAACGTTTTATGCAAAAAATTAATTGAAACTGTTTGTAAAAATTACGTTTTGATTTATTATACAATACATTTATATTATTGTTACTTTTGATAAACGGAATGAATGAAGTGTTTTTGCGTTAACCTGAAGTAAATGATTGCCGTGTTAAAATCTTCCAATAGGAAACAAATTGTTTTTACAATTGCTAATGTATGAAAACTAGACTTTACTTAATAACTAATTGTCTATTAAGATACTGATAATAAAATGCGATATATTTATTTATTTTATTTATGGTTATTGGCTTAGATACTTTAGTAGAAGTAGCTTTCAGCACACACAAAATATGTACAATTATAAAAATACAATACAATTAGCAGTTCAAAAATAAATAAATAAATAAGTAAGTTTAACATGTGATTAATATATATATATATATATATATATATATATATATATACATATATATATATATATCTCGGTGTATAAAAATCCTGAATAATATTAATCAATTAAAGGATAAAAATAAAAATTACACTTTGAATAAAAATATTTAATAACTACTTCCAATGTTAATTTGTCAATAACGTTTTCGTATAAAATAGTGAGAACTTCAAAATTAAGCACAAAACATATGATTTTAGTGTTTTATAATTTAAAATATCTTTTGTTTGTTTTTATATATGTTTTAATAAAAACAAACCATAAAAGTTAAATTAACTTTTAATAATTTGTAATGCATTAATTAAAAAAAACGTTTTATTAAATATTTCAAGCGAGCATAAACAATCAGTTTTTATAAAATTAAAATTAAATATTTATTTATTTAATATAATATATTTTAATAAAAAGTCTACTTTACAAAAATAGTAAAAATATATTTTTTAATTTATTTTATTTCTCTTTAATTGTTGCGTGAAAATAAGCGCAATTATATTTTTAAACTAACTTTCTACCTAATATATATATATATATATATATATTTCATAAATACAATGTATTTAATTAAATTATTGGAAAGTTAAAGCATTTTTAAAAATAAGCAGTTTTTAAATTTTATAAAAAAAAGTTAAAAACAATTAATTTATTGAAATAAAGATAACTAAATTTGTAATACACACATATAACATTTATATTTATAAAATGTATTAATATTATCAATTTTTTTTGCTAATCCTTTTAATATTAGTATTTTATTGTAAAATAAACACCTTAATTTTAGCAAAAATATTTATAAATTATGTTTAAATTTGTTAGAAGCAACAAATTATTTATTTTATTTTATTTTACGTATATTATTTAATATAAAATCAGTTTTAAAATTTAATTAAAATGATTTACTTATAAAACATTTTAAAGATAATTCGACTGGAAATAATTAGACACTGCATTTTGTTGTGTTTTATATATAATAGTTTATACCAAATAAAATACATTCTATATGTCCTATAAACGATATATATATCGTAATTAATTTGTCTAGAAAAAAATGAACAGACATGTTATTTTGAATTTGAAAATATTTAATCAAAACCGAAATTATAAAAACATGAATCATTTAAATCCAATTATTAATTGTAAATTATTTTGTTTTGATAACAACGAAAGCATTTAATTTTAAATTTTAAATTATTTAATAGTGTTTTATTATATATATATAATGCCTTAAAAAAAACACAAAAGATAACGGATGGGTTGGTAGTACATCAATGGATCAAAAATTGAATAGCCCACTGTCTACAACGCTTTCACTTTAATAACTATCTACTTGATAAATTAATTGTGTACAACATTTAAGCAGTAAAATAAATAATAATACATCTTAAAAATAACACCAACAAACATTAAAACAAAATTGTTATTGTGATATTATTATTATTATTATTATTATTATTATTGTTATTATTATTATTATTACTGTTATTATTATTATTATTATTATTGTTATTATTATTATTATTATTAATATTATTATTATTATTATTATTGTTATTATTATTATTACTATTATTGTTATAATAATAATAATTATTATTATTATTATTGTTATTTTTATTGTTATTATTATTATTATTATTATTGTTATTTTTATTGTTATTATTATTATTATTATTATTATTATTAATATTGTTATTATTATTGTTATTATTAATGTTATTATTATTATTATTATTGTTATTATTATTATTGTTATTATTATTATTATTATTTATTGTTATTATTATTATTACTATTATTGTTATAATAATAATAATAATAATTATTATTATTATTGTTATGTTTATTGTTATTATTATTATTATTATTATTATTATTTTTATTTACTATTATTATTATTATTATTATTATTATTATTATTATTATTATTATTATTATTATTATTATTATTATTATTATTATTATTATTATTATTATTATTATTATTGTTATTATTGTTTTGTTTTTTAATATGAATTTTTTATTACACCAATTTGCATTTAACGTTTCATTTATAACACTTATACTAAAATATTTTTTTAAATATTCTGCATTTATTTATAACACTTAAACTAAAATATTTTTTAAATATTCTGCATTTAGTGCATTTTTTAACTAGAAGATTGTCAAAATGTCTATCACTATTTTGCTCTAATCTTATATTAAAATATTGTCATTAAAAATAACAGTTTTTACAAAATTATTTTTATTAAATTAATGTGACAAGAAGTTAAAACGACAAACGTTACATATATAAACTGAAAAATGTATACATTGAATAAGCATTTACAAATACGAAACTAAACTCCAATATATTTTACGGTTATAAATAAAAAACAAAAATAATTTAGAAACGTTTTAAAATATTTTTAAAAAATACTGCAAAATTATATAAATTAATTTGTTAAAAAGAAATGTTATATGTTTAAAAAATAGAAACTGTGAATTTTTTAAAATGTACTTTTAAAAAATAATTTGTACAAAATAAACAAAACTAAAAGATTAATAATTAATTAGCAGATTTATTTTATAAACAAATTTATTTAGTTACATTTTTTTAAAATAATTATTTATAATAAAAACGTTTGAGAATGTATGTTATTATAATTACATTTTATTATAATTTAAACCAATTAACAAAATTGTACAGTTAAATTTTTTTTAAACCATTAGCGCTGCTTATGTTTTAAGAACTCCATTTAAAAAAGATCAAAATTGAACAATTTTTTGGCCAGTTCTGAGTGTGGATAAAGGAGAAGAGTTTAAACGCAAAGTTGGGAACTTGGCTTGTGTAACAAAAACACGGTGTCTTAGTATTTAAAATATTATAAAACAAAACGCTAAAATCCTTACATTGGTATAACTTAATGTTCACAAAATATAGCTCGTTTTTGTTTTATAATAAAAATAAACAATTTAACATTTGGTAACTGAAAAGATAATATATATTTTTTGCCCTACTCAATACAAGTAATTAATTTAAATACAAATACATTATAAGCATTTTTCAATAAAAAGTTTTTTAATTGATAAACGGTCATCTATCTCAATTATAAGTAACCTCCATGTGTCAGTATAGGTATCAAAACTTTTAATTTGGAAATAGGATATAATTGTATATAATGAACTGCACTTAGAGAAGATCAGAAATAAACCAAGGATGAAAGTTTGAACGCAAAGTTAGCAACCTGGCATCTGCAAAACCCTATTATGTTACAGAAACAATAAAACAACGCCATTTTGACCAACAACGGCAAAAAAGCGATAGCACGACCCAGGAGACAAGGTTGAGTAAAAGTCGAAAAAAGGCTCAATCTATGATTGGACAAAGAAAATTACTAGGTTAAATTCTATATTTGCCACCCGATAAACCAAAATGAACGATTTTGGAATGAACAGTTGATGATGACAAAAGAAAGAATGAAATATACTACAAAAAATGTGGCTGAAAACCAATCGGGAAGATTTAATTGAATTAACTGTCTCATAGCATTAAACATAACATTTTTGCGAAATTTTCATACATTTGGAATTATTTTTTTGGCCCATGTTTTTTTAAGATTATGGAGCTTTGTTGTTGTTGACTTGCTGTTACTGTTGCCTTATACTTATTTTAAAGCAAAAGGGTTTGTATTATATATAATGGGCAGATTGAAGGTTGATGGACAATAAAACAGGTCAAAATAATTGCCATTTGGATAAGTTAATGTAAAAATTATTTTCAGTTTTATTTAGACCGGATAATGATTTGCCAAATATGACACACATAGATTTAAATGCACATGTGTTTGGCGCTCAACAGAATATTGTTTGTTTTTCTTTTTACTGCTTAACTGTTTTCTCCAAAACAATTAGTGTTTCTAATTAATTTGTGTTTTCAAATACTTAATTTTCAAAATAAAGTAATTATAAAAAATTGTGTTTGTGACATTTAAAAACGTGTACACTTATAAATAAATTATTTAAAAATTTTTAAATTTATTAAAATTTTTAAATTTATTATAATTTGTTATTTTGTAAATAACTGTAATATATATTCTTAAATAATATACATATATACTATTTCTTAGTTAAAAGTAATTAATTACAGATATTAATAATAAAAAATACTTAAAAATTAAAATATTTGTGTTTGATAATATAGGATTGCTAAAAGATTCAAGTGATTAATTATCACTGTATTTTTTATTGATTTGCAAATTAATTACTTTTAGTTTGTTAAAATATTTAAAAAAAATTCTTTTGATTTGTAATTAAAGTTATTATCTATTAAGATATTGCATTTTTATCCATTATCAACGAGTTTGTAAAAATATTATTAAATTATGTTTCAAATAACTAATATATTATTTTATTTTAATTATTTGTTTTTTACTACTTTAAATGATTGTGCTAAAAACATTATTCAGCAGTAGATATTTAAGCGAAGATAAACGTAGGCCCGCATTTCGCACTGGTGGTGGGAATCAAGCCTCATGCACTGTACCGCTAGACCACCCTGGCAATATATATATATATAATTGCAATTTGTATAGGTTGATCTATAGATTATATTTAATTTTATTTAGACTGAGTAGTAATTTTTCCAAATATGGCGGACATAGATTTAAGTAAACATGTGTTCTGGACTCAACATAATATCATTTATTTTGGCTTTATATATATATATATATATACAAATAACCCGTTTACAAATAACATATATAGTTATTTGTATAAAGTATTTAATTCAACAATTATTTAATGCATAAAACGTTTTTCAAATTTTGAATGGAATTAAAATGCAATAAAGAATTATTAATAATATTCAATGCTCTATTAAAAAAAATAGAAAAATCAAAATATTTAAATAATTTAAAAATTTTATAGATTATTTTAGTTTTTAAAAGCTGTCTCAGTTAGGCTTATATAATCTTATATTTTACAAAACTTGAAAAATGTTTTTAATACAGATGTTTTTGATTTACAAAATTATTTTGGTTATTCAAAAGTATCCATTTAAAAAAATTTAATATTAAGTTTTTTAAATGTAGTTTTTATAATTGATATATTTAAATTATATAATTTGCATATATTAAATTACATTTTAATTAGAATATATGCGTACTCTAAAAATTCATAAACATTTTTCTTAAAAAGAGTTAATAATTGCTTTTCTGTGTTTGGTTAAAAATTAAAATAAATTATTTCTTTCTTGTTATATTAAATTAATTTAAATAGGAATATAGAATTTTAAATTAAAGTTTTGTCAATTGCATTTTACAAAATATGTGTAATATGATTATACTATAAAATATTTTAGTATAGTTAAATTTTGTAGAAAATAAAAGATGAAAAACATTTATATATAACAATGGAAATGTTCAGTATGATTTTTTAAAAATCTTATATTTACTTAGTTCTTTTAATTTAAAATCATTTTAAAAAATCTTAATTTTACTTATTTAATATTAATTGTAAGCAAAAATGTAATATAAGTAAATTTTCTTTTTTATATATGTTTAATTCATAGTAATATATGACCTAATACAATATATTTTATTGATTAATATTTTGATGTTTAAAACTAATTTATAATAATTCCATATATTCTTTAAAATGTTTTAAATTATTAAACAATATTGCAATATATATATAGTATAATTTAATGTAAATAATACTTGTTTTAACAAGTACAAAACAGGCCTAATTTTTATGTTATACATAATTACAAAAGGAATATACATTTTGTAAATTGAGGTGATGGATGTTTTCATTGTTACTCCTTTCAATGTTTTACAAAATCCATCTTTCAGCAAGTGGACATTTCAACTCAACCGAACGGAGGCCACATTTAGTAACGGTAGTAAAAATTCAATTTATGCTAATTTAAGTTTGAATCGAGAGCTGTACACAATGTGCGTTAATTATAAAATTTTAAAAATGGGTTGTATAAATAAAAGTGCGGAAATTGTCTATGTTCTTGATTAACCTAAAAAATCTAGTTTTATGTAGTACACGGACCTATAATTATAACAGTTTTAGATATTTGTTACTTAAATTTTAATATATTATGTATTAATAACATATATATATATATATATATATATATATATATATATATATATATATATATATATATATATATATATATTATATGTATATATATATATATATATAATTTAACTTCAAAATAAAAAACATATAATGAACTTAAATGTTTTTCTATGTATTAATAAATTTTTCTTGTTTTAAACATAAAAATATTTTTAAAAACACTTGAAGTTTTATTCATTATATTTCTTACTTTTGAAAACAATTTTTTAATTTTATTTTGAAGGTGTTAATTAAATGTTGCATTTTTGTGTGTCATAGCATATGTCAAACACATAACTAATTATTTTCAAAAAAAACGAATTTGAAAATAAATAACAAATTATTCTAATTGTTAATTTAATCGGTCACATAAAAATAAAATATTAAAAAATTGCTTTAAATTATACATTTACTCTAAATATATAAATAGACCATTCTTCTTAATTGTATTCCTTTACAAACTTTTTTTGTTATAATCTTTTACCGTTTCTAGTTTGATTATGCCGGGATGATTGAGCGGCACAGCGCTCGATTTAGATCTCGGGCGGCATGGGTTCAAATCCCACTACCGGCACTAAAATGCGGGCCCACGTTCGGTTTCGCTAAATTGTCCACTGCTGAAAGTCATCTTTTTCGTAAAACATTCAAAATAGCAAACATAAAATAAAATTTTAAAAATTAGCGTTATTTTTTGTTAACCCCTTTTTCCTTATATTTACTACTACACAATCTAACACCAATTGTTGCAATCAACTTTGCCTTATTTGACAATGTTTTAAAATAATTTTTTTCTATTTTTTTATGAATTAACTCTTCGTCTATCAATACTATTCTTCTTTTATCTTTAATTTGGATATCCATGTTAAGACATTTATAGCTTTATTTCTGGTTGTAACAATAATGAATAAGTCCTTCTGTGTCTTTAATATAATATAAATACAATTAATTTATGTTGTGGGTAGTATTACATGTAACTTTTACAACAAGATTGCAAATAGATACTTTTCGTTTTTTATTAATAATCAGTTTTTATGATTAAATCAATTTTTTAGAATATATATATATATATATATATATATATATAATTTGAAGTTAAATTTAGAAGTTTTAACAGACAATAGGATATTTTAAATATCAACATTAAACTAATATTTAAAAAACAAAAAGTTTGGTTTGTTTTTCTTAAAACTTTGTTAAAATATTTTAAATATTTATTATTTATCTGTAAAACTTAACATCTTAATAAACTTTATCAATGTGCTTTTAATTTATATGCAAAAATACTTGACAATGGCTTTATTGTTAGAGTTCTAATTATTATGAGAACAATTGAAACATATATGCAACTATCATTATTAATAGGAATATAAATTGACGAAACTTTAAGTTTTTATACTTAATAAGCATTTACGTATTATTCGATATATATATATATATATATATATATATATATGAATTTTTGAATCAATTTCAATATTTTACCAATCAGAATATACAAAAATACAGTCAGCTTCAATTAAACTTTCAAATAATTTACGATTTTGTTGCCATTTAATAAAAACTTTTTGTTAATAATAACAAATCTTGAAATTAAGTTTAACTAATATATAATTCATTTTGTTACTTTTTAAACATATTGATTTATCTAAGAAATTAAAACAAAATATTTATTTAAAAAAAATTATTATTTTACCTTTTAATACTTAACAAATAATATGTGTATTTAAATCGTTTTTTAAAAGTTTTTTTCAAACTTTGTTGCTATAGAAAAATAAACATATATGTATATATATAGTTTTTATATTTCTGTCGACTATAATAATTTTGTAATTGTTAAAATTCGTTTAAATTTTTAAATATAAATAACCACAAAATATAATTTGACCTTTTATTTGTATCATTAATATATGGTTACATTTAATTAATATAATGGATAATAAAATTATAAAAGCATTCTCTGTTCTATAAGTATAGAGTATATATTTTTAAATGTTGAAATAATAAATCACGTTTTTTTATTTTTATTATATGCGTTGAATAATTTAAATCATTTAAAAACCACAAAACAAAATATATGTGTTATCTTACGATTTAGAAGTAACAGGTGTTTTATTATTTATTAAATAACGGAGCCGGTATATATATATATATGTATATATATATATATATATATATATATATATATATATATATATATATAACATTTATTATTTAAGCAAAACATAAACAAAACTAAGATTAAAAATAATTTTAAGAGTAATATTATTTAGTGCTGAATATATTTTCTTAACAAAAATTCATAAAATCTGTAAGACGTTTACAAGGTAAACTTTTAATTTTGTTACAATTTTGTATATATAAAATACAACCCTCACAACAATTACTGCAAAAAAGTGATTATAAAACTAAAACCTTTCTAACAATTAGATAGCGTACAAGAGAAGCGTTACTTCAATTATAAAATATACAATACTATATAATAATTGAAAAAAAACTATAATTATATATACATATATATATTGTAAGTAAAAAAAATTGTATAAAATATCAACGGGTGCAAAATCAGAAATGGAGTAAAATGATTAACATGATTTATAACGTCAACTATTAATAAAAATACAGATTACACGCAATTTTTTCAGTTACCAAATGATTAAGGACATTACAAAGTTCAAAAAATTTAATAATCTATGTGATCGCCTTTCTTTTGAACAACCTGATCCAGGCGTTTTGGAATGCTGTCGATGAGAGTGTTGATATATTCTTGTTTCATCTCATATTGAACAACAAACCGAATGCGTTCACATAAATCCTCAATTTCGGTATACTTATTGATATTGCGCTTTAGCATACTAAAAAAATTTTCAATAACATTGATATCCTGGCTGTTAGGTGGCAATTGAGTAAAAGATAGTTTTTTTATTTTACCCCTTCTACTGTCTAAATGTAAATATAAAGCAAATATAGTGAACTTACATAAATATGACGTTACCTACTTGGACGTATGACATGGAGTATTGTCCTGAAAAACAGTAGTAACCCCCGTGTAAGTGTGCTGCATTTCATAATGAAAAACATTCTTCATAACTGAAATAAATTTTTTACTATTTAAGGTATCAGATATAATTCTCCATTTAATAGGTTGATTATACTTAATATCAAACCAACACATTACTTGTCAAGAGTGGGCTTTCTTTCTAACAACCGGGAGTGAATATTTTTGAAAACTCGTTCCACACAACACTTTGTTTTTAAAGCCAAATGGTTCATCCCGAATCATTGTTTTATCAGCAAAGTATACGGAACGCCAATAACATAAGTGTCGTTCACTCTATAGTTTACGAAAGGCTAATTTATCAACCTTTTGTTTTTTAGTAATAAATGGCTTCAATTTTGGTGATTGTAGAGTTAAACCAGATTCAATTGCTCTGTTTCTTATTGTAGAATAAGTAAAATTGTTTAAACTATTTCTTTTGGTTTCTGAAATAGGTTTATTATAATTTTTTTATATTCTATAATAATTTTTTGGTCATCTGTACTTGTTGTTACTAGTTTTCTTCCAACATTATCATAATTTCGCGGTTTTTGACCGTTGATAATCCGATAAATTGTTGAAAGGTTAACTCTATATAAATCTGCCAATCTTTATAGTGAAAATCATTCATTTTTTAATTCCTTAATAACACGGTATCCATTTTCGGTAAGATGAAAACATTTTTTATCACTATTCTCCATTTCAAAAACAATGCAATCAGAAAGTAGAATTAGGGGGTGAGCGGAATCTCAAGGTTAAACGTAAATAATAAATTATTAGATTTATTTTAAAATTTTTATTTAAAAATAAGAAAAAAAATTTATTATTATTTTTATTTATATAGATTAGAATAATTAAATGTTTATTTTGATTTGAATGTACGTTTAACATCAATTTTAAGAATTTGTTATTGTTCATTTTTAATGAAATTAAGCATACAAAATAATAATTTAATTATTATAAAATGGTGTAATTTTAACTTATTATCCACGTTTATATTGAAGTAGCTTTTGAAATATGCTATTTTGACCGACTCAGCCTTCTTAAATAAATATGTCTAAGTATATATAAAGTTTCTATTAAGCACTAGACATTTTTTTAATTCCCGCTATTTGTTTTTACAAAAAAATAATTGGACATAACAAATTAATTTAGATTTAATACCTTTGTAATTTTTTGCGTTAATTTTTGAAATGGGTGTAATTGTTGTTTTGTATTTAATATTTTTTTAAACTGTAACAAAGTAAAGTTTATCAAATTAAATTGCAAACATATAATGTTAAATTTATAAATACATTTATAATTTATAAGCTTTTACATCAAAAGTATTTTAAATATTAATTTTCTTAATTGCTTTATGAAATTTCAGTCTATTAATCTCCAACGCTCAGAATCTATGACGTCATTTGACCTTGATATAACGTTTATTACAAATAAAAAAAATAATAATAACAATAATTCTATAATAGAAGATATATTCATCAAATCGGTAAGTGTATTTAATAAAAAATTAATATAATGTCTCATATTACATTAATATTTCCAAAATTTTATTGTATTACAGTTATGTTTGTTTTATTTTACCAAACAGGCTTCGTGTGGTTCAAAAACAGCTGTTGATAAGAAATTTGTAAAACAAGGTGATCAATTAATAAAAATTAACGATATACCTGTGCTAAACATTGAACAAGCACAAAAACTGCTAAAATCAAAAAAACAATCTATGAATTTGCTAGTTCTACGACCAATAGAAATGGTTAGTTAAACATGTGCATACACTATACTTTTCTTTACCTAATTTAGTTTGAAGTTAGACCGAAACAATTGCTTAAAAAAATTAACGTTTATCAGTATTGTCAATGTAAAAAAACATAATTAATAAGTTGAAAATCTTGTTCGTAATTAATTGAAGCTACATGAATGTTAAATAGAGACTTTGTAAACTCTTCAGTAAAATCTAGTATTTTTTTATTATAGTTTACTATAATTATAGTTATTTCACTTTTTTTAATTAGTTTATACTTTTATAAAAAACGTTTGCACCTGTACTTGCCATTTTTCTTGTTTTTAGGTAAATATATATGTCAAAAACAACCTGTGTTGCTTTAATTTTCTGTTCTTGTATACACTAAACTTTTGACCTAGTAAATGTATTATTATTATTGTTATCATTAGTAGCAATATTCCTTTGTATTGTAATTTTTTTAATTATTATTAGGCTAAATGGTTTTGTTAGAATGTATTACAATACACATTATGTGTAACTATACAAAAAAAATTAAAAAATTAACTATTTCTTCTGTAATTGAAAAGTATTGTGACAAGTATTGTTATTTAAATAATAATTTCTTCGTTTATTAATAATTTGTCTACAACTCAACATTTTAGTACTGTGAAGGTTCACCGGATTTGAAAATAACATGTAAAACAATGTTGACCAATCAAATGGAAGAATCAAATAGCTTTTTAAATTCTAATCAGCATAAGCCACTTGTATCCTGTAACACATTTCCACATGTAGTTTACACAACATTGGATCGTTTGAATCAAACGATTGAACTTCAACAAAATTTAGTAACAGCGAAGATTGATTTGGACAAAAAATTGAAAACAACTGACCGAACATTGTCAGATGAAGGCCGATGCAATAATGTTAAAAGTGAAAGTGTACCCAATGTGGACGTGAAAACCGACAACAAAAGATCCGATCAGTCAAAAACACAATCCAAATTAAGTCGACTGTGTTGGACAATTCGGAAAAGTACGGATGGCACACGATACATTACAAAGCGGCCAAAAGGGTAAAATATGCAAATTTTGATTTAATTGAAAAACCAGCTTTGTTTATTTATTTATTTTTACTACTTTAAATGTTTTACAGAAACATCTTTCAGCAGTGGGGACATTTTAGCGAAGCCGAACGTGGGCCCACATTGAGTGGCGGTGGTGGGATTCAAACCCGGATGCCCACTCAGATCCAAGTCGATATAATAAATATTTGTGTTAAATAGTGTAAATTGTAAAAATTATGTTTATTTACAGAACACTACCAAAACTTGCAATATAATTTAATACATATAACATTAATAATCAAAAAATAATATTTTTGTAGCTATTCAATTAGTAAGTAAATAAATAAATTCCCATTTAATTTTAATTTTTTTAATTTTATGTTTATTTCATTGGATGTTTTATGAGAAACATCTTTCATTAGTGGACATTTTAGTGCTAGAGGTCGAATTCGAACTCATACTCATACATTATTATTATTATTATTTATTTATTTATTTATTTATTTATTTATTTAACACCATTAGGCTTTGAAGAGCATCAAGATTGTTCTATAGGATTGTACATTAAATTTTCAGCTTTGAAACTTATGCATATTGCATATTGCCGGGGTGGTCTAGCGGTACAGTGTTCGAATTTGGACCTCGGTGGACATGGGTTCGAGTCCCACCACCGGCACTAAAAATGAGGGCCCACGTTTGTCTTCGCTAAATGTCCACTGCTGAAAGATGTTTCTCGTCAAACATTCAAAGTAATACACATAAAAATTAAAATTAAAAAAAAATTGAAGATTGAAAGCTTATTCGGATTTCGCAGTAGCCACTCATCGGAATCATGCTGCTTTCACTTCATAATTTAATAAAACAGTGTCTTCTTGTTGTTTCTTCAGCAATATTTTTAAGGAGGCCAGGTTGCTAATCGTCTGCTCAAACCCTCCTCTTTTCTCAACCGGACTTGGAATTGACTGCGGTGGAGTTTAAAAATTGGTTTAAATTTCCAATGTTTTAATCGTATATGTTTTAACGATATAGATATTCTATTTACTTATTTAACCTAATATTTTACTTATATTAGATAACAAATGCCCGTTATTAAAATAGTAAACAATTACTAAATAAATATTCACTTACAAAAATTAATACCTTGAATTTCAATTTTTTGAATATAAATAAATTAAAATTAAAAAACCTACATTACTGAAAAGTAACCTGTAGCAGGAATATTTTTTTTTATATTAATTTTTTATATAACAAATATATATATTTTAAAATTTATCTATTTTAAAGTACGATTGTTTTTTATATATAAAAAGTTGTGAAACGTTAGATGTTCTTTAAATACAAAATTTAGCTTACAATACTACCATAAAAAGAAAAAATAATAACACAAATTGTTTTTAAAAAGTTGTAACAAATAGGTAGCATTACACGTTTTAAAAAAAGTAAACAAATATAATCAATACTGTACAAATTTTATTATGAGATAAACATGTTTTATTATTTGATTTGTTTAAACAAAAAGATATTTCAAAAATTGGAACAACAGACATCAAAAAACCAAATTAAATTTTTACCAAAATCAAAATTTGACAAACAATCGTAAATTGATAAAATTTAATTCTCTTCAACTTTTAAACAATGAAAATCAATTTGTCAATCACCTTGTAAATACGCCATGTTCCCAAAATTCATTGTTCAATTATGCCAACTCATTTCGACCAAAAAATGTTGATAAATTAAATTATAGTTTTAATGTATCCAAAACAAATTTAAATTCGAGTGATTCCATAAAAACTATTCACCCGTCAATTTTAATTAATCCTCCATTTTTATTTAAACGATCGCAACTATGTACTACGTCCAAATCCACTTTGAATAATCAGTGTCAAAATATTTTATCTCAAGATTACACCAAAAATCAAATGAATATCTATAAATCTCATCGGAACAATGTTATAACACTTAAAAAACATTGTGATGAAAACTCCTCGTTAGATCATTTATTTTCTGTAATAACTATTTAAAATTGTAATATTTTATTTTATTTTAATTTAGTACTTTGTATTATTATACATATACAAATTTAATGTTTTGTATAAAATTATTATGTTTAATCAAAAGACATTATTTAAATACTATTGAACTTAAATAAAATTGTAAGTATATAAAATTAAAAAAGTTCTTCCAAATTTGTAAACAAAAAATAACATTTAACACAAAAATTAAAAAAAATATTTTTAAATGGCAACTTATACAAACACTTGAAAAATTATTATTTATTACAAACATGAATGATAGTAACAACATCCTAATTTTCAAATTATAATTGAGATGTACATGATGTAGATACAGAAAATTATTATTAATATTATTATTATCAAATATGTAGATAAATAAAATATAACTTTATCGGTTTTGTAATGTTTTTTTATTTTTTTATTTTGTATACATTTTTAGTAATTTTTGTACGAATTAACATCAAGCGGTACTAATTCTGCTTTAATGTGTAACAAATTATGTAATAAGTACATTTAAAATTATAAAATTAATATAATAAAGTTCAAATATTGTAGTTTATATTTAGAGCGATTTTAAAATAGCGATAATTATGAGATTGCTTTACCGTATTTTTAGACTTTACTGCAAAATCCTTTGTTTGTTAAATTTACGTTTTTTCTAGTATCAATAGTTTTAAACGTATGTTATTTGTTTTGCATATGGCATTGCATTCATTTATGTATAGATGTTATAAATACAGCAAGTTAATTAAAACAGAAATAATTTATTTTTTGCAACTATTGGTACCACAATTACTGCACAAAAATATCTATTTTTAACCAAATAGTATTTTACAATTTACAAAAAAATATACTAAAAAACTTTTATGTAATAAATACTAGTTTGAAGTAAAAAGTTGTAGTTTTCCCATTAATATAAATTTTACATTACTATTAGTTTCTGTCAATTGCACATTTTAAAATATATCTTTTTTAAAAATTAACTAGTTTTATCCATTATTAAATAAATCTATAGAGTCAATGCTTATAATTAATTTGTTAACAGCTAACACAATTGATCATGTTTTAAAGATTTTTTAAAATGAAGTCACTAGTATCTTTGAAACTAGTTTAAGCTTTCTATTATTTAAAATATTTATTAATAACCAGCTTTTAAAAAGTAAATCCATTATTCTACTTTTCTAATAATGTTAAAATTTCGAGTGTAAACTCTCTCTCTCTATGTATATATATATATATATATATATATAAATCATTAATAAGAATTGCACATTTGTTAAATTCAGCTAAATTTAAGCTTATTGCTTTTGACATTTCAGCTTATTATTATTATTATTATTATTTTGATAACATTAAAATGTTAAGTGTCTTTTTAATCCGTTCTATACACTTTACGTTTTGTTATAGTAACACAAACCAAAACAGTTTTATTATTATTTAAATTTAAATATATTCTTGACAATATTTTTACAAATAACTTTTTTCTATTTTTAAATGTTATATATTAAACTTTATTTGCAAAACCCATCCAAAAGTCAAACATATACAACTTAAACAAATTTTTTTTAATTCACATTTGCTTAAACGTTTTAAAAGTTTTTTTTAGTAATTAAAACCTTTTAATCTTACCTAACCTTAACCTAGAAAAACAATTTTATTACTAGTAGTATTAATAGTAGTAATAGTATTAATAGTAGTAGTATGGTTGTTGGCTCAGATACTTTAGTAGAAGTAGCTTTCAGCACACAAATAAATATGTAGAATTATAAAAATACAATACAATTAGCAGTAGGTAACATCAGTTAAAAAACAAAATTAAATTAAATTACATAGACTAAAAAACTCAAATCTAACGTAAATTCAAAAGTCATTTGCATTATGATATGCGTGAAAAAGCATAATATTATTTAGTAAATGTACTATAGTTAATAGTATGCTAATATAATAGTATACATTAAATGTGAATGACTTTTGTGTAAGCATGAGTAATTAAACGATACACTGAATAAAGAATAATTAATGGATAATAGATAATGAATAATCACTAAAAGGAATAGGCAGATTACGGATAACCGTGATTGGTTAAACAAAAAAAAGATCATTGAAATAGGTTTATGTAAAAGTCACTTTATAGTTTATTGGGATTGGATAGTAACCTTGCTAAATACAACAAACTGCACTTAGCGTAAATATATGATCTTTTTATCTTTTCGAATACAATTGACTTGCTAAAATCACAATAAAATGGATGAATTGTGTTGTTGGAGATACGATTGGTAAATTAAAAATATTTTTTGAAATGTTGATGGATTATGTCATAATAATAGTGAGACATTTAACTTCATAAACGTTTTTTTTTAGACCCGGAACTATTACGGAAAACCAATATAATACATGGATTATGATACAGGAATCATTGTATCTCACTATTTTTTAATAAATTTAATAAAACACAAACTTTAAAGGCTAAAATCGCAGACACTATTATTTTATTTACAGAGTTGATTTTTTAAAAATATTTTTTATGAACATAGTGTAAGATCTCACTAAGATCTCTACTCTAATTTACTCTGATTTAACTTGCTATAGGTATTTATTAACAATCCCAACTAATTTTAATCAAAAACGTCCTTGTGTGATTTAAATTATCGTTCTTCAATTTATTATAAAAGATTATAAACTTACATACCAATACTGCTCACCGATAGAAACAAACAGGACGTAATAATGCTCACAAAATTATAATTATAAAAACACAATAAATTCAAACACAAAACAAAATGTGCGTAAAAAGGAAGTTCAAATAATGTTTAAATTATTTAAATGTACAGCAATATAATAATTACAAATCAAATAAAAATTAATAAAATACTAATCTTTAATGTTTCTCGCCTAGAGTTAAATCTAAATAAAAGCGATGAAAGAGTATCTGAATGCATTAAGCTCCCGCTAAAATATTATTATTTTTACAGAAATTTAATTGGTAAAATAGAAACACGCCGAAATCTTATCTAAGATATATAAATATTAACAATAATTATTTAATTACGGATGAATTAAACTAAAATAGCAAGTATATATTGACTGATAAAACTGGGCACTATAAACAACTGATTTCTAGCAAACAAAAAATCTATTAATAAATAAGTAAAAGCTGGACATACTCTGTTTAAAAAAAAATTAAAAAATTAGAAAACAAAGACGTAGCTAGAGGGGATACGTTGTTGTATAGTAAAAACTGTAAAAAATATAGTAATTATTATCATCGTAAACAAAAGAAAAATATTAAACGTAAAAATTTTTTATAAAAGTAATCGTGAAATTGAGTAGATGCTGTTTGTACTACAATATTATTAATAAATTAATCCAGAACTGTACACGAGTTGAATAGGCCAAAACGTTTTTTATTACTCGGTTGTTTAATTGTCTTAAATTTTTAGGGAGAAATATAAAATAGATGGTGTGGTAAACAAGGAGTAGTTGCAGAAAAAGTTTTTGAAATTAAGACAGAATCAAGGTAGATGGTTGAAGTTAACAATTATGGAAAATGAGCATAAAGTATAACTATGCAAAAATAATAATAAAACAAGTTACATATTACAATGCAAAAACACTGCAATAACCTTTAAAAAAAAGAAAAAAGAAAAAAATTAATAACTCGCGAGGCGCGTGCTACGCTACACGTCCATTAGAGCGTTATTCATCCGTTACTCTTTTTTCTTCTTTGAAGAATATTGCAATGTTTCTGCATTGTAATATGAAACTTGTTTTATTATTATTTTTGCATATTTTTAATTTTTATTTCTTTTCTATAATTGTTAATTTCCAAATTTACCTTGATTTTGTCTTAATTTCGAATATTTTTTCTGTGATTAATCCCTCTCTACTTCACCATGCATTTCATATTTTCTCCTAAATTTTAGAGATATTATAAATAAATAGAACCGAGGTTTAAAAAGAGTTTTGCTCCTACTTAACTCGTGTATCAACCTGCAACTCTCCGATAGACGTGTAGCGTTACTACCTTGCAAGTAAAATTATAAATAGTAAATAATTACAAGTAAATTATTTAAAAATAATATTTTTTTAAAACTGTAAATAAATTGTTTTATTTTTTTTATTATTTGGTTTTATAAGTAATATTATATTTTAATGCGCTAAAAAACCAAAAACTAAAGTATACCTTTTCAACCACTAGTCAGAGCATTCTGTATTAAAGATGGTTTCCAGCTTTGGTGATCTTGGACAGCCTGCCAGGGATTTGTTTGACGAGCATTTCAATTTTGGATTTTTGAATTTGGAATTTAAAACGAAATCTGAAAACGATACAAGTCTTACATATGTTGGAAAGCATGCGTTTAACACAGACCGAATTAACTTATCATTTGAATCGAAATTCGATGTTATTAAAGATTTAGCATTTAAAACGAAAGTTGATTCTAAATTATTTTTAACAAATGAACTTGAGTTTAACAAGTTTTTGCATAAAAATGTTTCTCATAATTTGGTAACAACTGTAGATCCTGAGTCCGGGTTAGTTTTTTTTAATTAATTTATTAAATAGAGCTAAAACTTTAGCATTGAAGAGCAAATTTAAACATGAAAACATAAACGCTATTTTAAATATGAATTTTAAATCCCGTTTTCCTTTGGTCACTGGTTCGATTGTTGTTCCGTACGTTATTTATTACATGTTCATTTTTATAGGGTTCCCCATTATCCTACTATTTCATTGGGTGGACAGCTTGTAGTTGACACTCAACAAACTACTTTAACTAAACAAATATACGCAGCCAATTTCAAGAACGACAACCTACAAGTCTTTGGTTCACTTACCGATAATTCTGATGTCAATGTTAGTGTATTCCAAGGTTTTGAAAATATGAAATTGGGCTTTCGCGTTGGATGGAGAAATGATACTAAAAATACAAATTTCGGTGCGGCTTTCAGTTATAAACCAAATGTTACTAGTAAAGTTGTTGCAAAGGTGGATCACAACTGTGTTGTTGGATTGGCTTATAAACTAAAGTTAAATCCGAGTAAGTTATATACATATATATATAGATATAGTCTTGCGTATACATTCATTCATTTCATTTGGTTGCTGACGTGGTCACCTCTTCATTATTTCCCATATTTATACGACATGTAGAACGATCGATTTCGATGGCTTGACAAGCTAACACAAACGTGGAAGAATAACAAAGTTTCTTGGCTGGTAGACGGCGTCCTTGTGACGTCGCCACTGTTCGCAAAGATTGACGAGGCCGCCTGATTTTTTGTCAGGGTTATCTCCCTTAGCCCAAGGGCTACATATGGTATGCGTATACCTTTAGATACCTTTTAAGTATCCTGGGTGTATGTTCGCACCCACCCGCCGTAGCGGAAGCCCAGTTATACCGCTGTGCACTCGGACCCTGCTGTTATTAGTCTAGATCCCTAGGGGCTCCTAGTCCAGGATGCACCACGTGGAGGACTAACAGTCAGGAATATCACCATCATTGGAAATTGAGACTATAAGCATTACTCAAATCCTCAGGATCATTAGCATCCCCTTGCGTATACTTGTATGATTAATAATTTTTAATGCATACGTTCTTAGTAAGCTTCATCAAATGTTAAGGACATTTAGTTATGTCGCAAATAGTGGCTCTCCATGTTTTAATATGTCATTGCGGGAGTTTTTGGTGTAAAATGAAATATCACTGCATAAGTGCAAGAAATGGATCTATTTAACAGAATTTCCAAAAATTAAGCTTGACTGGTTGTTTTTAGAAACGTCACAAATTTGCCCCGATTATTTGTGATTTTTCAATTTTTTTTTGACAGTTACCTTGCTTATGTGATGGTTTTGTTTTACTTTCCTCGTTCTTGACTTTCACATTTTAGCGTTTTTCTTTGAGATAGTCGATTGACAATCGCTTCCTTATTTTCATAAGTCTGTATTAGTCTATATTCATACTGAAATGCTTAGGATCATAAGCATCTCAAAAGATTTAGTGGTTTGAACCACAACAGTTTGGTAACAATTATTTCTTTATTAATTCCAAGTTTGTATTGTCTCCCACTTTTCATTTATTTTTGGAAGCGTATGGAGATAGTTTGGCTAAACTGCCTTAATCAATATATTCACGTCAACGTCCTGGTCATTTTCATGTTCAATTTCATAGTTCGATTAAAGTAGTGCAGCCACAGAGTTTTGGCTGTCACCGTTGAAAATTTTAAATAGATTTGCAGTTGATTTGGAGGATTCGAATTTCGAATAAATTCTATTACAGCTGAAGTTATATTTTCATGATTTACTATTTTTATCATTAGTTACTACGTTACAGATCACGTTTGTTTAAAATGATTTTGTTTGGATAAATGCTTTATTGATTATAATGTTGGTATTCTTTTTTACAACAATTATAATTCTTCTATTTGTAGATGCAACCATGACACTATGTACGCAAATGGAAGGCAAGAACATTGAAAGTGGTGCACATAAATTTGGCATTGGTTTTAAGTTTAACTAAAACTACCGCTTATTAGGTTTCTGTTGTATTTAGTTTTGCAATCAATTACTAGAATCATTGTATTTTACAATTTTATACAGTACTTTTTATAGTGCTCATCTTTTTATTTTTTGCGTGTTTTTTGTATTGGGAGAATTTATTTTGAACTTGATAAGAATAAGTGTGATATGTGAGATATCAGTATTTTCACTTATGAAAATTACGGAGTATTTATAACCATCATTATAGGACTGAATAAGTATTCATTAACCATATATTTGTGAAGAATATCGGATAATTATCCTATTTTTTAATTTAAATAAAGCCTCAAATACACAACAAACGTAAGAAAGTAATGGACGCTGTTAATGTTTGCAAAAAAATGTTAGGGTTGTCTCCCTTATGCTATACCTTTTAGGTGCTGTGATACTGCTGTATAATTGGCTTCTGTTCTGTGTCAGTTTCAGTTCAACATGAAAATACGGAAATAAAAATACTGATAAGTTGCTATGAAAATCATTCATTAGTGAATGATCTAGTAAACGCATATATTAATTAGTAAAAGATGATTATCATTTCCACTTTGTTTTTGATACTATAGTTTCAAACTAGGAATTTCTAACATGAAATTTGTAAAAATACAAATAATAAAGAGCTGGTCAGGATATTAACTACAATGGATAAAAATGAACAATGTATTTACTTTTCATCTAAAAATAGACAGTCAGTGAAGGGTCTACTTATGGACATTTACATATTTTTGCATATTACATTTCTGGCAAGGCACAAAAGCTGTGACTATAATGCGAGAAATAAGTTGTATATTGGTTAAGGTATTTCCTGATTGGGTTTCAAGTTTGACTACTTTACAACAGTGAAGTACCATTTTTAGGTTGTTTCAAACTGAATAATTCGGTAAAGTGAAAACCCATTAATAAATATAACCGAACCCCTCCACAAGGCTGTTAAACCTGTGTAATATGCTAGGAACTATATAGTAAAGTATTAGTGGAAGAGATCACTCACTTGCTAAACCGGTAGTTGCGTGTCAGCATTTTAGGACACAGGTTCAAGGTCAACCACTCCCAGCTTAGTGTTTAAGGCACCAGTTAGGACGTAGGTTCTATTTCATGTGTGTAAAGTTTGAAAGGTATACCCTGCTGATGTTTCGAAATAAGGATAAAACAGCTGTACAGGGCTGTTGGTTAACTGAAACCAAGTGAGTTTATCATTCATGTGAATCTTACAATTCTAATAAGAACCCAATGTAAATATTTTTATATTAGCAACTGTCTATAATTATCTCCATATTTGTGGTTGACATGGTACATTGGTGATTACACTTTTAAGATTCAAATTTAAGCACTAATCCTTTGCTTAATAGTACTATGCGTGATTAAGAATAGTATTATAGGATAATCTCGCAACAAGTGCGACGTAATTACGGTTATGTTTTTTATGTTTACAAATGTGTTGTCAGCCTGTTATTGTGATCCATCATACGGTATATAAAACATTTTTGTATAATGTTTGTAATTTGTGCTATCAGGCTCTTAAGTAGAAGTGATGATTCAAGGTCAAATGTATAGTGTAATTTAAAATATTAATGTTTTATCTATCTATACTAAATCATCCCTTGTGCCATTTTTTCATTTAAAGAATGATATAATTAGTCTCTTCACTATTGTCATTAATATTAGTGGTAGTAGTACCTTAGTAGATAAACGAACAGTGTATACATGTATATAAATATAATTGTGGTTGAAAAAGTCGGAAGCTATCAGTAATCATACAATGGACTTTTATGAAATAACATGAGACATATGAGTTGGAAAATGCACTAATCGCTATTTTGATAGGCTCGTTAGAGGCTTAACTCTGTAATCTCGAATTAAAATTTGGAAGAATAGGGACATACATCAATATGTGTATTGATTCGAATTAATAATAACTAGTGCATGTAAGTCTTGACTTGGTATTAAGATGCTAATGATCCTAAGGCTTTGTGTAATGCTTATAAAGTATTGATTTCAACTGATAGTGATAGTCCTGACATTTCCTCCTCCATGGAGTGCATCCTGGACTAGGAGCATATAGGCATTTAGACTAATAACAGCAGGGACCAAACACAGTGGTAAAACTGGGCTTCCGCTGCGGTGGAAGGGTGCAAGCAAACACCTAGGGTACTTAAAAGATATCTTAATGTATATGTGCACCATATGTAGCCCATGGGCTAAGGGAGATAACTCTGACAAAAATTCAGGCGGCTTTGTCAATCTTTACGAACAATGGTGCCGTCTACTAACCAAGAAACTGTTATTCCTTTACGTTTGTTGCACTTGTTAAGCCATCGAAATCAATTCTTTTAATATGTTGTACAATTATAGAAATAATGAAGAAGTGACATTGTCATAAATCACAATAAACTTTATATTAACAATCATTTTACATTGCAGCTAATTTTTGTAGAATGTTGTAGCCTTCAGTATAAAGTAAATATTTAGAATTAACATTTGTGTTCTGTCGTAGCGTCATAAGTTACATACTTTTATCATATTTCAATATTAAACACAAAAACATTCTTTCCTATTGAAACAACATTTTTAATTTAAATGTTCAGTAATCAATATCAATGTTGTAATAAAGTAAATCAATACCTAACCTATGTATTTGGCTGTGTAACTGAAACGTTTCTAATTTTTGTTTTTGACCTCTTAATCTGATTGGCTTACAATAATCAATGAACACAAGTGCTACAAAGTGAACTTGTGACAGTCAGTTACATAAATTGAACTGTTGATGTCTATAAATTTAGCACTAATTGGTAATCTACGACCGTAATTATTCTTTTAGACCTCTATTTATGTAGATTAGCAATAATAATTGCGATTGTTTTATGTAAGTCAATGGTATCTTATTCATTTAACCGAATCAACTATTTGATGGACAGAAGTACAATTTTTTTCATTTCTTTAAGAGCATATAAACATGTGGACGGTTAATTATAGTACAAAATTATTATATTGTTATTATTATTGGTGGTTTTGCAGACTGGAATTTGGACTACCCTAATAATCGGTAGGGGCTGTTTATCCCCACTAATCATGATGATGATGATGATATTTGAGTAGATGATAAAACCAACCAAGGGTAAAAAAAATTTTTTTAATTTTATTGGTCAACCTCTGTGAGTGAGTGTGATTCACGTTGGCGCATACTTCTATCAAAAGGGGATTGTTTAACCTTTAAAATGTATATAAGGTGGAAAAATTATTTACATAGCACTATACGATTTGTATTGCGTCATCGTGCACATTTGGTTACAGATTGAGAAACTTTTCCATCCCCAACTTACAAGTAATCACACACTCACACAAAAGGTTGTCTGACTCTTATTGGTTCTTTCTGTTGCTACTTTTTCTCTTGGTTGGTTTTACCATCTATCGTGTTTAAGCATTTATAGACTTTTATAACAGATAATAATAATATTATTTAAAAACGCGAGTTTAAGAAGTATAATCTCAGTTTGAATGTAAGTTGTAAGTATGTTGCATCGCATTGTCAATGCTTGAATGCTTAACGGTAAACAATGTTCTACAAGTGGATATTTAGCAAAGTCCGCATTTAGTACCGACGGTGGCACTCGAACCTATGTCCTATTCAAGTTTGATTACAGCATTGTACCACTAAACTACCCCGCTTTATGCCAACGATACTTCTAAAGTTTCAATTTTCAATAATGTTGATACTCCTGACTGTCCATCCTTTACGTGGTGAATTCTAGACTAAAGGTCCTTAGGCATCTAGACTCATAACAACAGGAACCGAATGCATAATGGTATAAATGGGCTTCTGCTTTAGCGGGTGGGTTCAAGCCCACACCCAAAGTACTTGAAAGGTATCTTAAGGTATACGTGTATCATATGTCGTTGTTAGGCGAAAGGAGATAACCCTGACAAAAATCAGGCGGCCTTGCCAATTTTTGCAAACAGTGGCGACGTCACAAGGATGTCGTCTTCCAGCCAAGAAACTTTGTTATTTTTCTACGATTGTTATACTTATCAATTCATCAAAGTTCATCGTTTATATACCTTATAAATATGGGAAATAATGAATAGGTAATTACATCACTTGGTTTACTTTCCAAGTTGAACGTTTAAGTGCAGTATTATAAAGCTCTTGAATATGAAGCAATGGGTCTTAATAGTTGATAATAATCAAAAACAGTGCCGGGGTGGTCTAGCGGTACGGTGCACGATTTGGACCTCGGTGGGCATGGGTTTGAATCCCATTACCGGCACTAAAATGTAAGCTCACGTAAGGTTTCGCTAAAATGTCCACTGCTGAAAGACGCGTTTTTCATAAAACATTCAAAGTAATAAACATACAATAAAAAATTGAAGGTTCACGATTTGTCAACAATATATTGAAAAAATGACGGTACTTAAAGTGTTTATTATTGGTTAGTTGTCAATAACAGATGTAATAAAAGAATATTTTTTACATAATTGTATCTCTGTTAATTTATATAATTTTAATTCTATCTATTGTAATCGATTGATTTGCAAGTTAATTATAACAGGAATAGTATATCAAACTAATAATTACTTCTAATGTGTTTTAATTTCAATGTGAATTTGACACTAAAAATTTAAAATTTAAATAGTAATGTGAGCACATAGCAAACAATCATTTATAAATAAAATTGTTCACATATGACTAATTGAATATTGTAAATGAAGACATTGTAATTCAGTTAACTTTTATTTTATAAAATTTAACCAATTATTGCAAAATTGTGTATTAATTCTTTTTTTCCCGTAATGCACATTTTATTGTTGTATAATGCACGCAGAGATAAATAATAGACAATTTAAAATGAATTGGTACATTTGACTGTTTATTATTATTTTTCTTTAAGTATTACTATTTTTAAATACCTAACATTTAAAAATGGATAAAGTATTACTATTATTATTATTACTACTACAACTACTATGCCTATTATTAATAGAATTAATAAATTTTATATTCATGTAAATAGTGAATAGTAAAAGGCTAAGTTTTTAATCCTGTGTTAAGTTTCAAAATTTGTAGTAAACTATGACAGTATTCTATAAAAATTATTGATTAAATTCCCGTTGGTTATCGCATTACGTTTATTCAAGACAACGGATTATAATTTTTAAAAATTCGTATTTTTTATCAATTTTAAAAATATGAACTATTTGTAAACACAATTTTGACCAAATATTTTTTGAAAAAATAATTGTACAATCATTAAAACCATCTTAAAAATCTAGGTGGAAATATAAATTGTTGATTATTTTGATTAATTAAAATGTTAAAACTTGACCTAAATAATTGATTCTTATTAAAACCCTCTCATATAAATTCGATTATTTAGAATAAATTAAGCAAAATCAAATATTTATTTTAATTAGCAATTGTATCATTATTCAAATAGCATTGATATATATGTATTTCGATAAGATTTAAATAATTTTTGGATTTATTTTTAAATACTATAAAATCAATTTGATTATCTTATGTTACAAGCAAGTTGTCTAGTGATACAGCGTTTGCCTTAAACCTGGGTAGACATGGATTCGAATCCCACTACTAGCGCCAAATGCGGGTCCACGTGAAAGATGCGTTTCCCGTAAAACATTCAAAGTAATAAAAATATTAAATTACATAATTGTTCTACATAAACCTTCATTATAATTTTACCCTTGTAGATAAGAACCATACAGCATTATTAAATATTGTATTAGGTTTCTACCAACTAAAGAAACTAAGGTTTTTAATTGTAGATTGAAAAAGTTTTTTACAGAATTTCATTAAAATGTAATGCCCAATTTGTTTATTTTAAAACGGTCTAACGTTTAAAGCTTAAATTAGAGTTTACAATTAGTCTTTAATTGTTTGATAATACTTGGAGTAATGTATGTGTTCAAAATTTATATCTATATTTAGCCTAAAAATTTTATATTTTAATATTTTGTATTTTTTTATTTGGGTAGTAATAAATATACTTATTTTATATACAAATTGGTTTCTGTTCAATATAAGGTTTTGTATATTTTATTATACCATTTAAATGTATAAATTATAATGCAATAATCAAAGTAATGTAATAGAGATTAAAAAGCGCCAAACTCTCAGCTGAATAAACGTAAATTTGAAGTTCTCTACCAGCACTAAGTGTAGACTCTTGTTTGTTTATGTAAAATACCTATGTTCAATTGAAAATATTGATTAAAGAACTTTAATAGTTACTATTACTTATTAAAATTTTTTAGTCATTTGTAATTATGTCAAAATTGGCATTTGAATTATTTTGTGGTAACGTGGAATAGTTAATTGTGAGTTATTTTCATTATGTTAAGAATGTGTTGTGCTTTATTATTTAAAAGTATCATACAACAATAGTAGTTGCTGATGATGGTTTATAAATTGTAATTTATAGTACAATTAAGTTTATATTACTCTTGCGTATATATATATATATATATATATATATATATATGCAAATTTAAAATTGGTTGTATTTATATTTAATAATGTATCGTTGATCCAAAAACAAAAATAGTAATTAATTTATTAACAGAGAATATTTGTTATTCTTGCGTCTACTTTAGCATACAATTTGATATGTGCTAATTAACTAAGATTATTTTAAAGTAAAATAAAATTAGTTGATAATAAAAGGCATTTAATTGAATCAAACAAACATATATTAAGTCTTGCTACCCCCTTCAAAAATCCAAAACAAAATAAAACATTAATTAAGAAAACTATATAATATTAAACAAAGTTTAGTGTTTAATCTTCTTTAAATTAAATAAACGATAAAGCTGTTGATTATAAATATCTACCAAAGCAGTAAAACAATGCTTTTCACCTCCTACGTATTTTATTTTGTTTGTGCATATGTAATTCTACAAATGTTTATGTATTATAATGCTTAGTATTTTACTATGCGCATACACACAATACTTTCAACTACTATTACTACTATTATTATTACTACTACTGCTACTACTACTACTACTACTAATAATAATAATAATAATATGATGTGCTTGTGTGTCGTGCCAAGTTAAAAGTTGTTTGTTTAACTGCTTTGCTTTCAACTTTAATAAAATAATATTTAACTGCAATTTAAAGGTGTTTATATCTAGCTTTTTTTGTTAATTGTTGTTCCTAGTTTCCATTTTTTGTATTTTCATATTATTAATATTTAAAATTTATAATGATGTTGTTAATGTCTATTTGTGGACGGTAGTAGTATAATAAAATTGTGAAAACAGGAATAATTTGTTTTTATTGCAGTTTATGGTATTGTAAAAGTCATATTAGATTATCAAGTATTAATTATGTTTTATAACGATTTTATTTGTAGGGATTTTTGCATAATAAAGCCAGCCGTAAAGTAAATGTTAGTGGCTCTACAGTAGAACAAAACCTTAAAAACATATTTTAGTTTATACAAGCAATTTTTCACAATTTTAGTAACATTAAATGAGCTGATGGTAGAATAACCTTTTTATTAATTCCAAGCCTAAATAGCTTTTCAAATTTCTATACGAAAAGATTGTTAAATGCGTATTAAACTTGGAGGTTCAATAAAGTTTCTTGGCTAAAAGACTGCTTTCTTGCAACAATGCCAGCAATGTAAAAATTAACGAGGGAATCTTCCTTAGGGTTGACATCGGTTGACAAATGTACAAACTTGTTACCCTTGGTAAAAAATTACCTTGAGATCTCTTTTAAGCATCTTGGATGTGTGCTAACACCCATTCACTGAATGGTAATCCGCTGCATACATACTTAATTAACATATAATTAGAGTTATAAAACAAAATAAAAATATAAAGTAAAAACAAAAAATAGACAAATTAATTAATATACAAATTGTAATAAGTCATAATAAAAAGTATCTACATTATATATATATGAGTAATTTATATAATAACAAGTATAAATGATTTTAATTAATTAATAAGGAGTCATGCATACATGGATTGGGGTTAGCAAGTAATTGGGATAAATATGGCATGCACAAAAATTTAAATTTATTAGTCCTTATTTTTAACAGCATGCAAAATCATCATTTTCCTACACAAGATGTTTCGGTTTTAATCAATAATTATAAATTTTACTCTTGTTAGGGTTACAGTTAATGTAGCCCTAAACCTCTCTAAAAAATGTTATTTGTGTTGTTGCTACTGGAAAAAACTATAAAAAATTATTACTATTAATTTTCATTTTAATTACAGTCTTTATAATATTGTACATTTAAACAATTTTGACTTTATTAGAACTTTTTTGTAGCGCCTTTTATAATTTATCACGTTTGTTGTTGACGTCCTTATGATTATGTAAATATTACAGGTCCCATTTTCCTTGATACGTAAATCGTTGTTAAAAATATTCCTGCTAAAGTTTTAGTTTGTAACAAATTTTTTAAAATAAATAAATCTACTTTTATTACTATGCAAAGACTTATTTAGCACTTCCGTTGCTAGTCATTCTCATTAGCTCTAGTACACTTTGAAATTTATAAAAATTTAGTCTTTTATCAAAAAAAAAATTATAATGCGTGTATTAAAATTTTTAATGATCCACCAACAGGAAAAAAGCAATTTTACAAAAAGTGTTAATAAATTTATGGGGTTATTGTTAATAAATTAAGAGTACCCAGTTTAAAAACTGCTAAAAATTTTATTAGTATTTTCAAGCTTAGCAGACAATAACATTTGTGCAAACAACCTACAGGGATTTTCAGTTTACATCTTATAAACAAATTTTTAGTACACCACTGATTAAAACAAACTTTTATCTTGCTATCAATCACTTTATTAAAATGTTTTTGTACAAACATATCAAGCTTTAGAAATATAGTTTAATAATAGGAGATTTAATGGTTTTTCAATTAACTAAGATTTTTTAGAATGTTTTCATAAATTGTTTGAATGCGTTCAATTTTATTATCAACATGTCGGTTTTCTTGTTAAACAAATACATATATGATCCTACATTTACTAGTTAACAATACTTTTGTTTCATTCGTACTTTTATTATACATTTTTAAAGAAAGTAGAGTTTGATAATTTTTGCAAATCTCTAGGTACAACATATTAAAAACTAATTAGTTTTCTTAACATTTATTGCTTAAATTTTTGCGTTGCGTTTATATTTTATAAAAGCATTCAGTTATATTTTTTACATTATATTATTAACAGCCCCTAAAACTATATTTTGCGTAAATATATAATGATTATTTAGTAAAATAAATACAGCAAATTATAATTAGTAATTAACTAATATCTCCTGTTTCTTTTATAAATACGTTCATATTAAATATTAAAATTTGTTTCCAACTAGGGAAGTTAAAAATAGAGTTCGATCTAAAAATATGTTTTCGGTTTTTAGAATAAATATTTTTTTAATGCTCCTATGTGTACTAATGAAAAAAAGGTTTTTTCTTTGCTGAGTCAAAAACTTGTAATTTTTTAAAGGCTATTTTATGTCTGTTGTAAATACCGCTAATGTCGTTTTTTTAAGTTTACTTTAGTTATTAAACATAATAACATTATTAATGATTTGAATACATTGTTTTACATTAATTTAAATACATTGTGAACTAAAACTGTTATTTTTGTGGTTTGGAGTTATAAGGAAATGTTCGCATATGTTAGTTCCAATTTTTTATATTTAATGAATGTTGTCTTGGGTTTTTTTTTACAAACGTTTGAGTTTATGTATTATTTTTGACAGGATACAATTATTAATGTTCAAAATTGATAACTTTTATTTATTTCTTATTTCTACATAAAAACAGTTTTTGCCAAACGATTACAAAAAATACTCGACAACATTCCACTAAAAATTTTATAATAAAATTGTGCATAATTTACGCCAAGATTTTAGATGTTTTTAAAAGTTAGCAGTGCATAATGTTTAGATTTACATATTAAAAAAATTTTATTTTTTATTTTTATGTTTATTACTTTGACTATTTAACAAGAAACCGCTTTCAGCAGTACATATTTTAGCGAAACCGAACGTGAGCCCACATTTTAGTATCAGTGGTGGGATTCAAACCCATGCCCACCGAGGTCAAAATAGAGCGCTGTAGCACAAAATAATTTGAATTAATTTCTCTTACATCTACAAATGTATTCCATAATGTTAACAATGATAACAACAATAATAATATAATTTATATTAAATATTGTAGAGTTTAATTTTTGATTTTAATTATCTATTATTTGTTTTTTTAAATTATTTTTGTAATAATCGTAAACCAATTTAAAAATTAAGAAATAATATATTATTAAAAGCAGAGTAAATGTTCTTTAACAAAATTTTATAAATTCTATAAATAATCAAACAAAAATATAAACCCAATTTTTTTATTTTATTAACTTTAAAAAAATAATATTAAAAAATTTTGCAGTTTTATATTTTGTTTTTATGTGTTTTAATTAATGATTAATAGAATAATTTGTGCAACCTTTTAATATTGCTAATGTGAAAACGCTTGCATAATGGGAAGAGGTTTAAGAGTTCTTTTCGAATATGAAACACCGAAATTGGTACAAATAATAAATATAAAAATAGGAGTTATTCAAAGATTACTACAATTATGTATACTTATTTATGTCATTTGGTTAGTTACCTTATTTAAAAATAATTTATTATATAGTTGGGTTATGGTTTACGAAAAGGGTTATCAAGTTAACGATACAGCTGAAACTGCAGTTACTACAAAATTAAAAGGTGTCGGATTTACAAATTTGTCTCACATTCCTTCGATTGGATTGCGTAGTTGGGATGTTGCTGATTATGTAATGCCCCCGTTAGAAAATAATGCTGTTTTTATAATGACAAATTTAGTTAAAACATCAAAACAAACTTTGTCAAAATGCAAAGAAGTTAGTTATTTTAATAATATTTATTTTTATTATAGGAGTTGTGGGTACCTGGTGCCAAATGCTCAAAAGACAGTGATTGTAAATCTCATGAAATATCACACCTAGGAAATGGTAAGAAAATTGCAATTGAATTGTATATGTAATGATGATACAAATATAAAATTAGTTAAAATTTTTAATAGTAAATTATTAAGCAATGTTTTTTTAAAGTAAACTTTTTTCATTGATTTTAACAAAAAATTGTTATTTGAAAATAAGTTATTATTAAAATGTTTATTTAGTTTTACAGTATAAATATATTTTAGCATTATGTTTTGGAAAATAAAATTTGAAAACGTTTTGGTTAATAAATTCTAAATACATTTATATATTTAATAAAATATACGTTTAATTACGTAAAATTATGATAAAAAATATTTAAATTGTAACCTGTTTTACATACTACATTTATGTATGTAAATTAAAGTTTTTTAAGTTTTAAATATTTTGTTAAAATAATGTACAAAATATTTTGTTTTTAAGTAAAACATAAAAGTGTTTTTAATTATCATAGTTATATAAAATTATAAACAATTTATAATAAATTAATTAACTTTGATTTAATTTTAAATATTTAATTAAAATATATAATTAGTAGTAAAATAATTTAATAAAATTGCATTAATAAATGTATTAAAATAATGTTTATTTAACACATTGTTAATGAACAAAGTTTTGGAAAGAAATTTTATAACTAATTTAAAAATAAATACGGCTTAAGTATAAAATTTATTTTATTTTAAATTAAAAAATAATATTGCAACACTATTTAGAGGGCTTTTTATCAGTTAATTGTAATAAATTTATAATTTTTTTAAATATTTATTTTGTCTTTGTATAAAAGGTACTTCGATATTATTTTACTTATTAAAAACTTGTTTTTTATCCTATTTATTAAATTTTTTAAAGCATTGGGTTCCCTTTATAATTCCAAATAAAAATATAAGAAGACGTAAACTGTGAGATGAATTCATTTCGTATATTCTCATCAGTCACAAACATATAACATTTTAGTATAGATATACAAAAAGGGGTAACATTTTAATTAGTACAACTCAAACATTTACACACAATCATTACGACCAAGCTAAGTTCAATGTAGTGACGAACTGTTTTTGTGCACACAAAGCAGGTTTCAATGTGTGAATATAAACAGATTCAAGAATTTTTAACATATTCGAAGCTGGAGAAGTAATTAGCACTTTAAAACAATTTTTAAAGTTGATTTGATGTTTGGTTTGTAGTAAGTGACGTAATATGGAGGATGTAGATGAGTGTTCATTAACGTTTGACCTCTTATTGATTTAGTTAGGAATGTGTTCTTTAGCCCGATTAGATAAGTGACGCATTGTCCGACCAATGTACTTGTCACCGCAACTGCAAGTGAACTGGTAAATGCAATGTGAGGCGGAATATGTGTCTTTAGCCGTTTTAATGTTGGGCAAAGGGAGACCTTTAGTATTGAACAGCATTGTTAGTTGAATCGATGGAAAGGTCCTTTTTATGGTTGTTTTAAGATGGATTTTGAGGAGGTTCATAATGTCATCTCCTTTAAATGGTAACCTTAGGTAAGCCGGCTTTTTTCATTATCGTTTGAACCCGGATTCTCGTATTGCTCGGCATGCTATTCGATGAATTTTAGTGGATATCCATTATTGATTAACAGTTGTTTAATGATATTCCTTTCTTCATCTAATGTGTCGTCAGAACAAATTTTCTGTGCACGATTGAATAGTGTTTTGACAAGTGCACGTTTGTGTTGAACTGGTTGAAAGCTTGTATAATGTAAATATTGACTAGTCCCAGTAGGCTTATGGTAAACTCTACGTTGAAGCGATCCGTCACTTCTCCGTAAAATTGAAACGTCAAAAAAGTTGATTGTATTATTTTCTTTAACTTCATGTTTTGTTCTTATGTTGGGATGAGTTTTGTTTAAATTTTGAAGCAGTTCATTAAGGTTTTGTTTGTTGTGAGCTACTACAAGTATGTCATCCACGTATTGTTTATATATGGCCATTTTTTCTATTAATGTTTTGATCTGATGTTTGATTTTTGATAGAAAGATATTTGCCAGTGCGGGTCCTAATGGACTGCCCATGGCTACACCGTCTGTTTGAATATAAGATTTGTCATTAAAATTGAATCTGACATTTTGGGTGCAGAGCAAAATTAATTTTTTTAATATTCAACAGAAATTTTGGTGTTAATTTCATTTGACGTTATGTAGTCACCTAAGTAGTCTACTGTTTCTTCTAGCGGTACATTTGTAAATAGTGACTCGATGTCAATTGAGGCCATTGTTTTGTTGCATGTGTTGAGTTTTTCTATGTGTTCAATGAACTCAAAGGTATCCTTGAGATGGTACATACTCATTTGTTTTTCAACTGGATTGATCAGGTGCTTCAGCCATTTTGCAAGTTTATGATATGGTGAAATTATCATAGATAAAATTGGTCTGATCGGAATGTTTTCTTTGTGAGTTTTTGATAGTCCATACAGTTCAGGCGTGTGATTACCAATTAGCTTTAGAAATTGATATTCCGATTCAGTGATAAAATTGTGAAGCTTTAGAATTTTAAGTTTATAATTGATTTGTTTTTCAATTAACTCGATGTTGTCCTTTGTAGCTGTTGGTTTAAATTTCGATCGGTTCTTAAGTATTTTATAGGTTTTTTTAACGTACTGAGATTTGTTTATAATGACTATTCCAGACCCTTTATCCGGTCTAAGAATAATTATATCACTGTTTTGTTTGAGCTCTTTTAAGGCTTCAATATGTTTTTTTTGTAGGGGAGACGATTGTACTATTTTTGATATATGGTAGTGGTGAACTAAATCCACCAGTTTGGATTTAAACCAATTATTGTGATTAAGATTGGTTGGGTTCTGTTCTTTCACCTGATTATAAAAGTTTTCAAATTCGGCTTTCACTTGATGGAAGTTGGTTTTGTTTGGCTTAATTTTAAAATTTATACCAAATGATAAAGCTTCTGATTGTTCTTTGCTCAAAACTAAGTCTGATAAATTGATGATTTTGTTAGAGTTGATACATTTATCGTCAAGGTCGGACTGTAGTAATTCATTTGACAATTGTTTATCAGTATCATGGCTAGTTTTCTTTGTAATGTAGCTTGAAAATTGGATGAATTTTACTTGACATACGATTGATAATTGATTGATGACGTAAAGCATTTTTGACTGCGTTTTTCTAAATTGTTTAATCAAAGTTAATGAAGATTCAATGCGGGAAACAACTAATCTTCTGAGATTTTGATTTGTGATAGCAAGTTGGCTACGTTTTAATGATGTTAATAATTTTTTTAGGAAAAACGTCTAGTTTTAGTAACCGCTGGTACATGTTGATTTGACAGTTTTCTTTAACAATTTTACATCTCAAAGTGATTATTTTATCCAGTACATGGATAATCTATTTTGGGAGTCTTCGTTTTAAAAATTTAAAGCATTAAATTTTATTTGAAGGCAAAATACATTTAATACAAATGTTGCATTTTTTGTGGTTTCTAACATTTAATAAAATTTAACACAACACAAATTAAATTTTAAATTTAGATTAAACGTTGTTTGGACATAAACCCATAATAATAATTTTTTAATTAAATAAGAACTATAGTATAAAATTACTTAATAATTTTAATAGTGAATAAATCAAGATATTTTGTAAAGTAGTAAATATTTTTTTAAATGTTTTTAAGTTACTTCATTTATAAATTTAGTTTTATTAATAAATTGCAAATTTTATTTGTTTGTATAATATTACAAATAAGATGTTTGACAGCGTTTTCAAATTATTTTGTTCATTTTTAAGAAAATTTATTTAAGATAAGAAATGTAAATTAATTTAATATATTGCACTAAAAGTATTAATAAAATTATATAAGATGCTTTAAAAATTATTGCTTAATATCTTGTTAATTTGTACGTATTTTAAAATCTTAAATAATTTTTAAATGTTTTATTTTAACTTATAATGTTTGGTTTAAAAGCAAAGGTAATATAATTTTAAAACTATTTTTTTTTAAAGTATTATTTTACAAATAGAATCTAAAAATTATTACCTTTTTTTGACAATTTAAGTAATATTTTAAATGAAGATATTTAAAATATGTTTTTATTAAAAAGGCATTAATAAGTTTTATATATGTTAAAAAATTAAAAACGTTTTGCTATAATTTAAATTGAAATAAAGAAATTTTAGAAGACTTATATGGAAAACATTAAAATAAAAAGTATTAGCAAATTTCTTTGGCGTAAAAACAAAAATATTAAAAATATAAAAGTATATTATATATTACTATTTTGTGAGTATTAAATTATTCTATTTACTTAAATTGTTTTTTTAAAAAATTTGTTAATGAATGCAATTAGTTGAAATTATTGATTGCGTTGTATTGTTTGATTAATTGTATATAAAGGAGTTCATACGGGAAAATGTTTAATTAGCAATAATGCCACTAATGGTGTATGTGAAATTTATTCATGGTGTCCGTTAGAAAATGATACATTTCCATTGGGCAAGAAACGTTATTTATTTCCAATGGTGAAGAATTATACAATTTTAATTAAAAATGATATTAAATTTAAACAATTTAATATTCATAAGTAAGTATAAATTGTTATTATTATTATTATTATTATTGAATATTTTGGTGTTTCAGTACTTATATTAATAATGGCATATATATTATATATATATATATATATATATATATATATATATATATATATAAATGATTTATTTTTAATTTAAATTTAAAATAGAGTAAAGTGAACTAGATATTACTTATAAATTATTTAACTTTTATTATACGCTATTATTATTATTACATTAAGCTTTAACATTTTATTAGGTACTTCAGTCGAAGTAGCTTTTGGCATACAATTATAAAAATATGATATAAATGTTAAATTGTAAAATATTAAATTTCTGATTAGAAATTTTATTACATATATATTGTACAATTGTTTTAGACGAAATATTCAGGACTGGGCTTCAAAACAGTTTTTACGTAATTGTAACTACAAGAAAGATCATCCAACAGAAAAATTTTGTCCAATATTTCGCTTGGGTACAATATTTGAAGAAGCCGAAGTTGATGACTCCTTGTTTATCAAAGTAAGTGTTTTAATTTGTTAAAATATTATTACATGTTTTTAAAATAACTAAATATGATTGAATATGATTTTTACATTAAATATTAAAAAACATTTTAAATGCACTTTCGAAACTTTTAGATTTTTAATGAACATCTATTTTATTTATTTTCTAAAATGGGGTTTTATAACATTAAAATGAGTTTGTATAATGCCCAAATATCAAGAGGTATAATTTGTTTTAGATTTATTGTTTAAAATCATTTTTTAAATGATATGAATACGTCCATTAATAGGCTACAAACAAATATAAAATAATTGTTTTATTAATAAAATGTTTACAAATTTATTTTTGTAACAAATAATGTACAGTAGAGTTCCATATGTTAAAGATCATGCCATACTTTTTAAATTAAAAATGTTATTTGAAGCATTTTTTTATTTTCAAACAAAGAAAAATAAAATTTTCTTATTTTCAGTATTCTTGGTAGGAGCATAGACTTGCACAATTGTTACTTTTGTGAATCTGGTATTGAACCTGGCTGAAATAACATGATCACTCACGGGTTTTCATCCAATCATAGCTTTAGCAGCATTTTTACACAATATAATACCAACTCCATGAATATATGGCCGTTATGTTCAAAATATAAAATTGATGTATCTCCATTCATAAAACGTTCTTAACTTTCCATCGCATTTCTCTTACACCCAAAATATTTAGGTTGTGCTTTTTCATTTTTTAAAGGACATGTTCTAACTGTTTACCACAAAAAAAATGTGCTCACATTTCATGTTCTAATATTGGTTAAGTTTTTGGCATTGAAGATTCAATAAATCGAAAATTGAGTTTTGTTTTGGATTTCACTCAATTTTTTCATCTGTGTAACCCTGTCACCTAGATATATGCCGTTGTCTGCCAGAATGGCGTCCTGTTTCTGCTGCAATATAGATTTTTTACAAAGGACAGGTAGCTAATTTTGCGCTCAATTCCTCTTCTTATATCCAGACTTGGGACTGGCTAGATAGAATCATTTCTGGTTTAAACTAAATGGAATTACTTGCTAATGTACAGTTTATTTTAAATGTATGTTTTAATGCAACCTTATAACAGCGCCACTGTTTGTAATATTTGATAAATCTGTCTAATTTTCTGTTAAAGTTATCTGTCTTAGCCTCATGCCTACACTTGGTAGACGTTGACTTTAAAATATCTTTTAATTACCTTGAAACTATGGTTGCACCTACTACAGCGGAAGCTTGGTTATACCGCTGTGCACTTGGTACATATTGTGTTAGTTTAGATGCTTGGGTGCAGCTAATCCAGGATGGGTTACATGGAAGGAACAGTTAGGATTATTATCATCATTGAAAGTTGAGACTTTATAACCATTACTCAAATCATCAGGCTTATTAGCATTCCAATATTATATATATATATATATATATATATATATATATATATATATGCATTATAATCTTTATACTTTTAACAATTTAAAGTATGTCTATAATAATAATAATAATGATTTTTAATCGTTTGAATAAGGAAATTAATAACATATTAATACAATTCCGTAAAATGTGATTTTTTTATAATAAAAAACCTTTCTGTACAAATGATACATTATTTTTGAACGGTTAATTAATTAAAAAAATAACAGACAAACCGTGTTGAGTAACGTTTAAAGCTTGTGTACTTTAAATAAGTTAAACATATAGTAAATTGTAAGTTATATTAAAAATCACATCACCATGTTTGAAGGGTTTACTCAAAAATTATTTTTAACATTTTTGTAAATAAATTGAGGTATCTTGTTACATCTAAAAGTGGAATCGTTTTTTAAAGTTCTTAATTAATTTTTCATTGTTTAAATTGATGTTAGTCTGGATTTATTTTGGTAACTTCAGGTGCACGTTAACATAATAACTTTTTAGACAAGACAGCGTAGGAACTTATTATACAAAACATTTAATTTTTGTATATGACTAAAAAATTATTTTGTCAGATTCTTAATTGTGATTCAGTAATTTTGCACATTTTAATACAATTCCATACAAGAAATTAAATGTTAGTTTATTTTTTTTGATAATACCACTAATTATGTGTCATGTATGTCTCTATATGCACATTGTACGTTGTGTGGTATTTGAACTTACATAATAACAATAATATTAATAATAATAATAATAATAATAATAATAATAATAAAATCGGTGTAATTTTCTCATAATAAAATGATTATGTTGTTAATGGTTTTCCTCCAGTTAAACATAATCTAAAAGGCCTTCAATTATGATGCTATTGGAAATAATTTTAATTGTTATATTATTTTAATATAACATTTTGATTTTGTTATTTTTAAGTTAAATAAAAATGATGAAATTTATTAGACAGTATGAAGCGTTTATATATACATATATATATATATATATATATATATATATATATATATATATATATATATATATATATATATATATATATATATATATATATATATATATATATATATATAGGTCTAGCGGTAGATTGGGTATGCATGGGTTTGAATTCCACTACCGGCCCTAAAATGCTTGATCACGTTCGGTTTTGCTTAAATTTCTACTGTTGAAAGACGTTTTCCGTAAAACATTCAAAGCAGCAAATATAAATAAAAAATAAAAAATAAATAAGAATAGTATATATAGTTTATATCATAGGACTAATTATCTACATAAAATAATAATGATAATATAATAATAAAAGTTGGTGGCAAAGCCACCTCTCCATTAGTTCCAAGTTTTCAAAGCATCTCGAATAATTCCTCGCCATTGTTCACGATTTTTGGAGGCATGCACCGATATGTCAGTCCAACGACTTCGCCATTGTTTCCATGATAATGACCCAACCAAAAGAGGGTGAAGATCATCCTTAACAGCATCCATCCAAGTACGTTTCTGACCACATTTCCTTTACTTCTAATTGGCATTTGTTCAAGCCAAGGTTACCGAACGTGAGATTGCATTAGGATTTTTACCAAGAAAGTGTCTAAACCAGCATAATCTACGTTGTCGCGATACCAAAGAAGGAAGTTTATGAAATTGGAGGTTATTTTAAATTTGGTGGTTACTGATCTTTTTTGTCCAGTTCCTTGATATAGATGATGCAAAATGAGTGTTGTGCTAAATATATCTAAGACATCTTGCTTCAAATTTGTTAAGCTTCATGATCTCAGACCCTGTAAGAGTCCAGGTTTCAGCTGCGTACAGAAGCACTGTGCGAACCAATGAATAGAAAATGTTCATCTTTATCTTTGGATTGATGTTTTTTTGTCTCCATAATGGATTATCAAGTTTTATAAACACAGCAGCAGCTAAATGAATTTTGACAATTTACTTTACTAGATGAACCTCCATCAGAAGTAATCGAAGAGCCCAGATACGTAAATTGCTTTACATTGGGAAGCACAACATCATTTAATATAATCCTTGCATCAGGAGCCTGTGTCAACATGTTGACTGATTTTTTAGGATTGACCTTCAGGTCATATTCACCAAAACATTTTACAAGAAAATCCAATGCTTGCTGCAGCTGATCTTCATTTTTACCTAGAAGAACAGCATCGTCAGCGTATTCTAGGTCGGTGATGGGCTTTGTACCAACATATGTACAGAAACCTTGGCAAATATAGCATCAATTGCATAGTTAAACAAAAGCTGAGCAGCTACACAACCTTGACGGACACTACTACAAATTTTGAACGGCTTTGTAGTATATTTGTTGCAATTGCGGATTACAGCAGTTGAGTCCTTGTACAGAGCACGTAGAAGATTCACAAGTTTAATCGGGGTTCCATCACGTAACATAGCTATCCAGAGTCGTTTTCTGTTTAGTGAGTCGAAGGTTGAAGAGTAGTTTATGAACGTTACGTACGTAGGGCGCTGAAACTTTGTCCGAAATTCCAGGATGCGCCGGAGCGTGTGAATCTGATCAACGCATCCCAAACCAGGACGAAAACCAGTTTGGTTGGGACGTGTGGTTTTCTCCTCCACATGCTAATCCTATCAACTACCGCTGATGTAGCAATTTTTGCAGCTATGCAAAATAAACTGATGCCCCTGTAGATAGTAGGTGTTTGTGAACAAGAACAATAGTAACATGATGCCAGTCTTCAGGGCACTGCTCAGTTGTCCAGAAAGCCGTTATAATGCCATAGAGGTCTTCAGTTAGTAGCGAGGGGCCGTATTTGAAGACATATGGAGGAATTCCGTCGAATCCGGCGGCTTTCCTAGCTTTGAGTTTACTGCATATGTGCATAATATCATCAACGACTGGAGGTTCTACGGAGATTGAATAATTTGCCGGAGGAACTGTATTAAAAATGGATTAGTCTTACAGACAGCCTGTTGTGATCTCAGGATGGTTAAAGTAAAGCAACCAGTCTTCGTTTGAAATGCCAGATGACTCAACTTTAACTTTGTTACCACGGCAGAGTTGTTCCAATTTCTTGTATATTTTCCCGCTGTCATTATGGCGAGCAGAAACCTCTAGCTCATCTGCTACAGAATCTCATTGTCTTCGTTCATCCTCCTCATAGCTTTTTCGAAGTTCTGCACGCAATGATCTTGCTTCGCTTTTTTTCGTAGATATATTTGCTTGTGTATAAAGAGATCGAGAATTGGCGGACAAACAGTTTGGTCTTTTGAAGTTGGTTAAAAGGGGGAGCACCAAACTAGGTAAATTGATCTTTCGTTTCAAAATGTTCCATGGTCGATTTATTATCATATTGCAACTTGGGACAGCTGGAGCTGATAAGTAGGCTTTGGAGAACTTGTCAGCATAGTCACTGTGTGTTAGTAGAGAATAATCCGGAGCATGAATTTCAGGGCTAGCCTTTGTCACTCTGAGACGTAGACGAGGTGAACATGAAACAAGAGAATGATCGGTTTTATTCTCGTTTTCTGTTCGGCAACCTCTGTATGCGCAGGAATTCTTAATTTCACTGAACCAGCGTTTGCTAACCAGAACGTAATCAATTTGGGAAGAGTATCTATCACAGTTTGAACAAAATATTGTTAAATGTTTTGCGGAGTGTTGGAAAAATGTGTTCATGAGAACCGTATTGCACCCAGTATCGAATTCACTTAATCTTCTTCCGTTCTCGCATTGTTTGCGCGATTTTATCTAAGGGCCAATCCAGGGTCGGCTAAAATTGTCCTTGCAAGCTCTTTCATTAAAATCTCCTCCAATAACAACGATTTGCAATGAGTTTTTGAGTCGGGAATATAAATCTTCTAGTTGCTTGTATAACTCATATATTTCTTTTTCACTATAATTATTGGTTGGAGCATAGGCATTGATAACGGCCATTGAGAATTTGGATACTTTAAAAAACGCGCAAACGCTAATCGTGGAGATATGCCCTTCCAGTCAATCAACACACCGGAAGCTGTTGGGGATAGACAAAATGCTACTCTATGGTGTGCTGGGTTAAATCAAAGTTGTGGTTTAAATATTTTATATATTTTTTATACTTTAAACAAAGATTTATTTTATTTTTCATATTAAATCAGTTTTAAGTTAAAATAATTGTTGATTTATTAGATATTTAATCTTCTTTTAAACTTTGGTTGTTAATTTTAAAAAAATTAAGTCATTTTTAAAAATATGTTTTAAGTTTTTATTTATATAAATTCCTTAGTTAAAATATTGAATAAAGCCACTGTTATAAAGTGTGACATTTATTAAAGTTTGTACAAATACACTATTAGAATGCGCTAAATATTTAGTTTAATTTTAGTGTTCTTTGGTATACTGTAGTATAACACAAAAATTAATTCTTTAATGCTACTTAAATAGTGTTTTAATTCGGTGAAAATGAAAATATAAAGTAATGTGGTCAATCTATTTCACACTAGATAGCATGTTTCTAAATAATGTGAAATAATTTTAACAATTTATTAAAGTAAAACTACTTAAATGCTTTTTAACAAAGGCAAAGTAACATTTAAAATAAACCGGATAAACTTAGAAGAATGTGTGGAGTAGATTACTAGGAATAACGTTTTGAAAATTTAATATGATAATAGTCCTATATATACAATACTATATATATATGCTATATTATATTTTTTTGACTTAATTTGCTTGTTGCCGCTTAAATATATTTAGCATATTGACATTAAAAGAAGCCAAACGTAGGTCTCGCATTTGGTGCTGGTGATGGCACTCGAACTTGTGGAACTAGACCGTGTAATAAATAATAATTATTAAAATCTAATGGTAGAATTAATTTTTCTATTGTACTTAATACTTTTTTGAAAATGTACTTTAAAGTCAACATTACCAGAAAATATTTCATTGTCACTAATACTATATTTCAATGCAAAATATGTTGTTAATAAAAAATTAATGATTTGTGTTTACTAACTAATACGAGAATTTATGTTAACAAATGTTTTATATTATTTAATTCAAAAATCCTGGCTAAAGAAATACGTTGATGACAATTTTAGAAATAATGACTAGTGGTGTGGGAAAATGGAAGCACTGTGATACTTTGTAACATATTTAACTCTTACTAATACATACCTAAGATAATACTTTAGCAATATACATCTGGAAACATTATTCGCGAAAATAATTTCTTATTATAATATGCAATGAAGCATAATACTACCATTTACAAAAAATTCAATCAAAAACACAATTCGCTAAAAAATAATTTTATTAACTAAAATATATGAATATGTACAGAAAAGTTACAGACTTTATAATGTCAACAATTCAAGTAACATTCACTGACTTCTGCCGGCCATTTCAAATCTCAGTCCATCAAGAAACCAATAAAATTCTTTAAAACTCGATTTTTTATAACAAATAATATTCTTTATGAGTAATATGTTATTTTATAACTTGTTAATCTGCTCTTTAAAAAACCAAATATAAAATTAATAACACTTGAATTCGGGATGCTGAAGATCAATTGTATGGAGGTTCGTTTTTTGCAGTCTAAATAGGTTAAATTGTAAATTGTACGTCATACTGAAAAACACATCACTAATTTGTAAATGTACACCGGAGCATTATTTTGAACATGTTCTGGATCCTTTGAGACATCTTGTTAAAATTATGACTACAATAATTTTACAGAAAAAATTATTAATTTTTTACTGTTTAAGATGTTGTTAGTACAGATCCACTTTTGTAACTCTTGTCACTTCTTAACACATTATCTATGTAAGTAACACACGTGAGCACCTTATTTTGTAAAAATTGTAACAACACTACACTTATCCATAAATAACAACACACATTTTCGATTTTATCTTTTTCTAAAATCATGCAAGATGAGTTTCATACTTGTTGGTAAACTCCATTAATTTGAATCTTTTTTGTGTAAAGCTAAATAAAACAAATTTTATGCATTTAAAAAAAAATCCAATATTAAAATTTTTCTTTGTTTACTTCCTTCAAATTTATTATTCAATTTCTTTTTAATTTTATAATAATAAAATTAATATACTTTTTGCTTGTAGATTCATTCAGTCCATTTACAGATAATTGGGAAGGTATTTTGTTGACAAACACTTTCTACACACTAAACATGTCTAATATATTTCTAAAATATTATTATTGTTATTATTATTGTTCACTATGTACTTTTATTTCATATTGTTTTGTTTTTATTTGAAATCGCTAATTATATGTTATGTATGTATGCTTGTATGTATATTGTATATGCGTCAAAGTTTGTATTAATGAATAATTAACGTCAAATAGTAAAGAAAATGCTAAACATATCAAATGTTTTGGTTTCTAAATAATAATAAATGCAATTGCCTTTTTTCTATTTAATTGCCTTTCTTCGTCATGATTCTGGTTATAATGTTTACATAGTGTTTGATAGTCTAAATTGTAACAAGACAATTGGTTTACACAGATAATTTTTAATGTAGATATGCTTATCCACGTTTTGTTTAATTGCTCTAAAAACAAAATAAATAGATGGATGTTAGAATTATTGGGTGCTAAGTTTCGAATATTTTATATTTTTATTTTAATCTGTCTTATTTTAATTAAATATTTTATGTAAACAAAATGAATTTAAGTACAATCAAAACTAATATTGCAAACATGTAATATATCACAGTGTTCTTTTATTAATTGTAACTCTGACATAAGTGAAATGCATTTATGACTTAAAAGATATTATTATATTTGAAAATAAAGATACTCCTACTTAAATTAAGAAATACAATTTGCTATGGAATGGTTATTTTATATTTTTGACAAAACCAGTATAATGTTTATTACAATGTGTTTTTAAGTGCTCAAATTAATTTAGTACAATATTTTGGTATGCAAACTAATAAGCCTATTAAATCAATGTTTTGTTCACTGTAAAAAGGTATCAAAAATAAAGACATACTTCCAGGGTTTCTTTATGTAATACAAAGTGGACAAAACTTTTTGTAGATAAAAAAGATAAAGTACATTATTTGCTTTTATCCTTATTAACAAACAAATAAAAAGTGATTAATTATATTTTATAATCCAAAATAAAACTTGTTTTCTTTAAGTTACAATAATTTCTTTAACAGATAAAAACAACTTTCTTGTTATTTTTTACAACATTTTCAGATTATTTAAAATATAATTTGATTTTAAATTGTTTAAACTATTCATACTAAATTCCAATTTTTTATGAAAATATTGATTTCTAACTAAATTTTAAAAACAAATCAATATTTTAAGAGAAACCTACATACATTTTGGATGCATTATTTTAGCAAGAAAGATAATCCTGCAAACTTAATTATAATTAAATAATACATCCAAGAAAAGTTTTTTTGAATTAATAAAAAAAATATTTTAAAGGTTTTTAAAACGTTAGATCTTGTGTTTAATAAATAAAATATTGAAGTATTTAATATATTAAAAAAGAATTATTTAAAGCGCACAAACTATTAAATTATTATTAATATCATTACTTAACTAAACGTTACCAATTAAATAATTTTTTAAGAGATAAATTTAATATTTTTCCTGTTCTATTGAACCGTATTATAATTAAGTTGGTCAAGTCGTACAGTGCTTGACTGAACTCAAGTGGACATGGGTTTTAATGACAAACACTGTTCCTAATTGCAGCCCCCCTTTTGGTTATTGTTAAAATGTTCATTCGTTGAAAAAGTTTTTAGTGAAACATTTAAGCATTAAAGGTATTAATAATAATAATAATAATAATAATAATAATAATAATAATAATAATAATAATAATAATAATAATAACAATAGTAATAATAACAATAGTAATAATAATAATAATAATATTGCAACAACGATTTTATTTTAATGTTGTTAATGCTATTTTCACTTCCGTTTGACTTTTTATTAATCCAATTGGCAATATGTTTTTGTTCCCGGTTAGCTAAGCGACAAATTGCCCGGCAAACAAATTTTTGAAAATGATAAATATCATTTTTAATTTGTACTATTTGGAAACAATATGCATGACACACAACAATATTACAATTATATTAAATAATATTCGAAGTTTAATTATTAAAAATTGTGATTGAAACAATAATTAATTAATTTTTTTAACATGTATTATTTTAATTTTAATTACGGCTTGTATTATAATTATAATACTAGGACAAATGTATTGTTAATGTTACATTGAACATACTAACATTTTTGATAATATGAAATAGTGTTGTTAAAAGAATATTAATCACAAATAATTAACAATATAGTAAATATATAAAAATGATTTGAATTGTATTAAATAATGGCGTTTATGTAGTGTATGATCATTTTATTGTTTGTATATTTTGAAACAAATACTTCTACATAAATATATAATTAAACATGGAATACTTTCTATAACTTACTAGAATTTTAATTTGTTAATTTTTACTCAAAGAGGAAATGGTTTTGCATTCACCTTAAACTTGAGTGCCACCGTCTACATTTCATGAGGGATTTTAAGCAGAGAGGACGAGAGGGAAAACAAATGACCCAGCGTTTGATTCGAACCTAACTCGGCCTAGGTTCGATTCCCACGACCAGTATTAAATACTGGTCCACGTTTGGCTCCAATAAAAGATCCACTGCTAAAAGACGTTTTGCGTAAAACATTAAAAGTGGTAACAATTTTTAAAATGGTAAAGTTATGTGATAACAGCTTAATTTTAAAATAAAAGGCCAATAATTGCTTACTTTTTAACTTTTTAACTGTAAACACTAGACAGATGTAGCCGTTACTTAATAAATGGGTAGAACATTGGACTAAGTATCTATTTACTGACATTTAAATGGTTCATTTAATAAAGGACAACATTAAAAAAAGTCAAATAATTAGTTGCCAAGTAAATAAATTACAGGTCACGTTTAGCGTCTTTTTACTTAGTCTAATAATTTGTATGTTAAAATTAATCATACAGTGATTTAAAAGTTTAGTAGAAAACACATTAATTTCCAAATTAAAATATGAACTAGGTATGATTAGGGGAACATTTTTAATTTACAAAATATTAAATGTAATTTATTGTTTGCTGAATTTGACAGTTCTAATATGAAAAAGGCAAACCCACAAAAGTGCGGTTAAAATAGATTTAACTTTTAATAAATGTTTTATTCCATAAGAAGTTTGAATTTTTCTTACCAAACACAAGAAAATACATTCTATTTTTTACATAATTGAACTAATTATAACCAAAATTTTTATAGCAATTTTCGAATTAAATTATAAATAAAACATTTTACCATTAGTGCATTTTGTGTAAAATTCTTGTATATTTATTATTATTTATTGTAAAACCTTTTGGCTTCAAAAATAAGCATGGAGCAGTAAGATAACACTTACAGTAAAAAACAACATTTATAACGAACATGGAACAACAAAATGGTTGTCAAACATTTTTCCAAATGTTTTGTTGATTCCATGAAACGTTTATTTCAATTAGATCATCCCGAATAGTTTTTAGTCAAGTTTTTTTGCGATTTACAACTGTTATAATTAATGCAACTAGTATTATATTATAAGTATAATTATAATTGTTATTAAAATAACTGCACGGTTTGATGTCAAAATCAATAGAGTGTTAATCATTAAATTCTATAACTTTACCTAATCACATTAAGCACAAATACGTTTTACTAAAACATTTATCAAACACTATTTTAGCAGTATTTATAAAACAATTAGATATAAATTAACACTTTATACCAACATTGTTATAAAATAAAAAAATAAATCAAATTATTTGCTTAAAACCATATGCATTTTATTTTAAAATGATTTTTTTTAAAATACAATATTAATATTTGTATAGTCTGGAGGTAATTGAAATGTAAACTTTTCGCTAATCAACGATTTTTTGCTTTATATATTATTATTATTATTATTATTATAAAACCCTTTGGCTTTAAAAATAAGCAATTATTGAAAAAAAATCCCATAATTCAAAAATAACATGAGACAACAAACGTTTTCTATGTGTTTGAACATTTTGCAGAATGCTTTGTTTGATCCAATAAAACATTCATTTCAATTAGACTTTTCTAGATAGTTTATAGCCAAGTTTTTTGTGGTCTACCAGCCTTTCTTTTACCATTTTCAATCGTCCATTCTGTAATAGCATTCTAAAATGTATTTAATTTTAATTTGAAAATATTTAATAATACATTAATTAAAACAAACTATGAATTTCTAAGTAAAAACCTTTTTTTTAATTTTTTGGCGAAAAAAACATTTTCCATTTTCTATATAATAAAATTTTTTAAATAAATGATTTTATTATAATTAATGTTAACTGGCACACATTTCTTTGTTTATGTACACACTTATATTTAAATAAATAAATAAATAATCATCTTGTTCAATGTTATAGTTGCATGATTATTTATTAAATTTATTTAACTTTTACATAAATTTTAATTATAATTGACGCTAATTTTTAATTTGAATACTATTTATTCAACAACCCAATATTTAGACCAATGATAATAATTAAAAAATGACAACAGCAGCAATCATAATTTCTATATTTTTTGTAATTTTTAAAATTAAAAACTTAGACAAATATAAATGCGTTTAAGTGCTTTCTTTTGTTTAAAAAAAACTATTTCCTTTTTTAAAATGGAAATAATCTAATGTAAAAATAACAAATTAATTAATTTTATTATTGATGAGTTAGTAATGAATAAAATTGGTTAAAATGTATTATTAAAATTAGAATTAATCTAAAAACTTATAGTTTTTATATTATTCAACTTAAAACCTTTTTTAACACATTTGTATTTGGAGTTGTTATTGAATTTTATTATATATAAATTTGTCAAACGGAAAATGTAATTATTTTTTTCTAAAATGTTTTTTTAAAATTTTTTATTCAATGATTGTTAAAATACAGTTAAAAAATTTATTGATAGTTTAGATTTTTTAATGTTGATAAACACACATTTTAGGGGTGAATAAACAATTTTTTTTGGAATTAATTAATGTTTTTTTAAAAGTATTTTTACACAATAACTGACTTTAGAAATGTAGAGTTATTGTATGTACCATTAAATATTTATTTAAAGTAAGTGTTTTGATTACACTTAATAGCACAGTTTTTAAATACTTTGTTATGTGTACAACAAAAATCATAATAAGTATTAACTTTTTAATAAACGTATTGTAGATATTTAGATTGTTTTATTATTGTTTTATAAACATTTTGTTGAGAACAATTACAGTTTGTAACGAAAATAGCAATGTAATTTGCGAATTTTATAGAGATTGTTAACATAGTTGTCATACGTACTTTTTATACCGTTCAAGATGAAAGGTTCTTTGTAAATGTTTTGCTTTTACTTTTATAAGAATAACCATAGACTAATTTGACAATTAAAAGCACATTTAGAATAGACCGTTAGTTGTAAAGATAAATATGTAATCTACAAGCCTTTGTTAAACAAATATAGAGCTTATTAGTTATGTCATTGAAATAGGAGTACCTGTCTGATAGAGGCAACTAGAGGGGGCCACTTAAAAACTGAATGATGATTGGTTTGAGTTCTATCACCAGCACTAAATATAGATCCTTGTTTTCGTTTTCAGAATGTCTACTTGTTGAACATATTTCTCTCTAAATCCTTAGGCAGTAAAATTGAAAAACGAAAAATTTGCAAATTTAGATCTAATTATTACAAGTATTTAAAAAATGATTCTACATTTACATGCATTATACATGTTTTAAAAAATATTAGGGTTTTTACTATTTAAAATTAGAATATTGGAAGATGTATACTGTAGGATTAAGGTACCTTGTAATTTATGTGCAATTAGAAACACAATTTTATTACATATAAATAAAAGTTTTTATAATTATAATGACGTAATAAAGTTAATGCGCAAACTTTACAATGGTATTTTAAATTTAATAAAAATTTAGTTATTTTGTATTCAGTAAATGTTTTTAACATTTTAAAATATATTGTTTTCTTTTGCTACAATAATGCAACTGAAAGAAAAAGGTTTAACTTTAACCTTATCTTTATATTGTCTAAATTTTATCTCTACAACTCTCCCAACAATTACTGCAAAAATGTGATTATTTAACTAAAACCACTACAACTATATAGCATACATGAGAAACGTCACTTCGATTATAAAATATATAATACTATATAATAATTTTAAAAAAACTATAATTATATATACATATATATTATAAGTTAAAAAAATTGTATAAAATATCAACTGGTGCAAAATCGAAAATGGAGTAAAATGATTAACATGATTTATAACGACAACTATTAACAAAAATACGGATTACATGCAATTTTTACAGTTACCAAATGATTAAAGACATTACAAAGTTCAAAAAATTCAATAATTTATGTGATCACCTTTTTTGAACAACCTGATCTAGGCGTTTTGGAATGCTGTCAATGAGAGTTGATATATGCTTGTTTCATCTCATATTGAACAACAAACCGAATGCGTTCACATAAATCCTCAATTTCGGTATGCTTACTGATATTGCGCTTTAGCATACTCAAAACATTTTCAATAACATTGATATCCGGGCTGTTAGGTGGCAATTGAGTGAAAGATAGCTTTTTCAATTTTAGCCCCTCTACTGTCTAAATGTAAATATAAAGCAATTATAGTGAACTTAGATGAATATGACGTTACCGTTTTGGACGTATGACATGGAGGATTGTCCTGAAAGACAGTAGTAACCCCCGTGTAAGTGTGCTGCATTTTATAATGAAAAACATCCTTTATAACTGAAATAAATTTTTTACTATTTAAGGTACCAGATATAATTCTTCATTTGATAGGTTGATTATACTTAATACCAAACCAACACATTACTTGTCGAGAGTAGGCTTTCTTTTTAACAACCGGGAGTGAATATTTTTGAAAACTCGTCCCACACAACACTTTGTTTTTAAAGCCAAATGGTTCATCCCGAATCATTGTTTTATCAGCAAAGTATACGGAACGCCAATAACATAAGTGTCGTTCACTCCATAGTTTACAAAAGGCTAATTTATCAACCTTTTGTTTTTTAGTAATAAATGGCTTCAATTTTGGTGATTGTAGAGTTAAACCAGATTCAATTGCTCTGTTTCTTATTGTGGAATAAGTAAAATTGTGTAAACTATTTCTTTTGGTTTCTGAAATAGGTTTATTATATATATTTTTAATTCTATAACAATTTTCTGATCATCTGTCGTAGTCGTTACACGTTTTCTTCCAACATTATCATAATCTCGTGGTTTTTGATCATTGATAATCCGGTAAATTGTTGAAAGGTTAACTCTGTATAAATTAGGGTGAACATCCTTTATTTTTTAATTCTTTAATGACACGATATTCATTTTTGGTAGGATGAAATTTTTTTTAATCATTACTGTCCATTTCACGAACGATGCAATCAGAAAGCAAAATTCGCGGATGAGCGGAATCTCAAGGTTAAACATAAATAATATATTAGTCGATTTGTATAAAATTTTTATTAAAATTTTGTTTTAAATTATTTTTATTATTTTTATTTATATAGATTAGAATAATTAAATGTTTATTTTGATGATTATTATGACATCACATTCAGGGCAGATTTGAATGTGCGTTTAACATCAATTTTAAGGATTAGTTATTGTTCATTTTTAATGAAATTAAGCATACAAAATAATAATAATTTAATTATTATAAAAATTGTGTAATTATTTATAATAGGCTAATTATTATAAAAATTATATAACTTCAACTTATTATCCACGTTTATATAGAAGTAGCTATTAAAATACGCTATTTTGGTCGACTCAGCTTTTTTAAATAATATATTTCTAAGTATATATAAAGAAACTATTAAGTACTTGACATTATTTTTAATTCTCAATATTTATTTTTACGAAAAGACAATTAAACAAAACAAATTAATTCAGATTTAATACTTTTGTAATTTTTTGCGTTAATTTTTGAAATGGATGTACATTATAAACACTATCGGGTTCAAAATATTCATTTGCGATTTTCTCGCTTTAAGATTTTAATGTAAACATTTTAGCAATAGAATGTTTGGATTAAATATACACAAATTTTATTTAGTTTTACTGGACTAAATTATAAGCAATGTAATATTTAATTAAAAAAATAATTGAATGAAATCATAGTTAACAAAGTTTAATAGTTAATTTATAATTTTATTAAATAATTGTCACAACTATTTAGTAATAAATACATTTTGCTATCCAGTTTCTGGTACAATTTGCCAAATTAGAATTTGCCAATTAGAAATTCCATTCGCAGCATCATGTAAAATAATAAATAACCCAGTTTTGGGCATTGTGCAACTTTTTGGTGGTCAAAGTTTGACTTTGAATTTGTAATAATAAATTGCCAACAATAAATGGGAACATGCACCAACATTTTATCAATAATATTTTTGTAACCAAAGTTGAAAAAATATACTTATACAAAAGCCTTTGTTTATTCACAACACTATTTATTGATTTTGTGTCATAGTATAGTAATTAACCTACTTTTAAATGCTTTATAATTTATAAGCAACCGTATTTCATACATTTTCCAGTCTATGGGTAACCTAACCCTCATTGTAAATTTTTGATAATTATTTGTTATTAATGTTAACGTTGCCAAAAAACAGCTTTTTAAAATAAAAATGAATTAATTTAGACATAATTGACAATTTTGATATACATATATGCAATAGAAAACCAACATTGTATTAATTCATTTTAACATAGAATTCGCTATTTGCTACACAATCAAAATATAACTTATAATTTTTCAATGAAGTAAATTGTTATTAAAATCTAAATTTATATGAATGATGTCTGTATGTATATATATATATATATATATATATATATACATAACTTTTCATGAAAAAAGATTTGCATTAAATTCGTACTTTTGTGCAAATGAATGGGTTTTATAGTTTTAGTTTAATATAACCGGCATGCATGTTTAATTGTAAAAAACCAATGACTGTGTTTTTTGCTTCAACCTCCTAAAAGTTGCAGTTACGGAATGTTAGAAAACCTTTAGCTATTTAGTAAAGGTAAACAATTTACTAATAACTTTGTTGTTGTTTATTGTCAATAATTTTATCCCAATGAATGCAACTTTGTAAAACGATGGAGTATTATTTTTTGAGAAAAGTGAAACATATATATGTACATATTTTTAACGCTTTGAAGGTTGGAATATTTGGGCATTTGTAATAACAAGTAAAACGGTGTTGTTTAAAAAACATCTCTTTATTATAGCTGTGATTAGAAATATATTATGAATGTTTAAAATACGTTACATTAAAGTAAGATTAAATAAGTACTTTACCTTTTTAATTTTAATCGTTATTTTAATAATACTTGTACCACCTTACCTTTACCATATTTTTTAAATGTTTATTACTTTGATTGTTTTATGAGAAACATCTTTTAGTAGTGAACATTTTAACGAAGCCGAACGTGGTCCCGCATTTTAGTACCGGAGGTGGGATTCGAATCCATTTCACACCATGGTCCAAATTCGAGCGCTGTACCGCTAGATCACCCAGGCACACCATTAGTTTATATATATATATATATATATATATATATATATATATATATATATATATATATATATATATATGTATATATATATGACCGAGCAGCACAGCACTCGATTTGGGCCTGGTGGACACCACTACCGTTACTAAATACAGGGCCACGATCGGATTCGTTAAAATGTTTACTGCTGAAAAGTGCTTGAAACATTCAAAGTTATAAAAATAAATAAACAAAATAAAAAAATATATGGTTTACAGTAAAAAGCATCTCACTTATAATTAAAAATTTTACATTTTTGCTTAAACGTGGAGTTATATTTATGGATCATCGGCAAGGGAGAAAAATTTTATTATATAAAGAAATGCAATATATATATAAAGTTATTTTGTTTAAGTACAAGTACATCTTTTTGCATAACAGGCCTTCCAACAAAATTGTGTTTATTAAAAAAGTGAAAATCCAGTATACTAATTTTATACACAAAATAGTATTATTGGTTTGTGTACAACATGTACAATGCTTAAAAATAATATTTTAATTTTTATCAATAATTAATTTAATAATTTGTTAAATATTACAACTGAAAAATAAATATACTTGATTCAATTAAACAATAGCAGCTGTTCCATTTTTGTTATAAATTTTAGTATTACACGTTAAAAACAAAGTATATTTTTACAAATTTCATTATAACAAAATTATTTATATTTTAGTTAATACTTTTATTAATATTACGTAAATAATAATGTTTTAGTCGCTTGTGCGCCTACTGTAATTTCTAAGAAGATTAATTTTAAATTGTTTTGTTATTTTCAAATTTTGCACCAATTAAATTGTGAGTTTGTAACTCTAAATACTTGGTAGCGTATTAACTGTATAGACAAGACTGGAGAACAACTTTTATTTTAAAATATTTGTAATCTGTAGTAAAGTCCACACTGCGTATGACTTTAGGATTTTTAGTTGAAGATTTGTAAATGAGAGCACACATTTTTTAAATTCACTTTCTTTTACAAATATAGGGGGTTAACTTTTGTACAGTTTAGCACACTCTAGTGAAACATCTGTAAAGTACAATTATTTATATGTTTAAAATACTAAAACTAAAGAAATAAATTATAATTCCACTTTCGTACAATTGTCTTCTTTTTCTTGTTCTTTTTATATCTTTTCCTTTTTTATGAAGGGTCGCTTTTTTCACTTAGTTATGTGTTGAACCAATTTGAAACATTATGGCCATTCGATAGTTTTGTGATGGGTTTTTATTGACGGATGCCTTTCCTGTCGCAAGCCATTTTTCTTTATCCAGATTTGGGACTGACTAGATTAACTCATTTCTGGTCCTATTCTTATTGTTTTGGCTTTCTCAAACTGTAAGTTTAGTGTTTGGAAAATATAATTTATCCTATAAATTTCGCATTTTACAATCCTATCTTAAGCCGCTTAAAGAAATAATTAACATTGCCGACATAACTTACATTGTATGCATTAGTGTGATTGTTGTTTAATTTATATATTAATGCATTTTTCTCAGTGAAGTAATTTTTATAACAAATTGTGTGGGTTATTCAAGTAGTAATATTATTGTTTATTGCTAGAATAAATATTGTTAGATATTATGATTAGACATTATTTTTAAATGCAATAGTTTTGTGATTATTGCTGAGATATTGTCTAAGAGACTTTGACATTTCTTAAATAAGCAAGTTGTGATAAATGCTTTATAATATTAAGGTGCGTTCTTTTTGGATTAACCATCTAAATAGTATTATATAAAGTTCATATGCATAATTATTTATGTATAATTATGATGTTTTTTAATACAAGTGAGTAACAATTATCAAACAAATATATATACTCATTACTGTGGTTAAATTACTTTTAAATAACGTTGTCTGTAATACATATAATATCAACTAATTGATGTAATGTACATCTAAATTGAGTTTCCGACTAGCACATTCATTAAACCATTAATATTTTCTTATTGTTTTAGTATATCGGTTAGATTTTTTAGTTCTGTTTGCAATTATGTTTAGTTTCTATTTACAGAATATGACAAATACATTTTAGGTGAAATATACAATGCTATTTTTTGTTTTACAATTAGCAAACATAATTTATTTCAATGCATTACACAAACTGCAAATAAGCAAATGTTTGGTTACAATAACAAAACAACTATTAATAATTATTAATGGGTTTTTAAAATATTATTTTATTTTATGATTGCCAGATTCAGTTGAATAATATATCTACTTGGTTTTTAAATTAAATAGCAGCATTGTACAGCTCTTTCATCCTTATTTGGAATCATCAGCACGAATTTAAACCAGGCCAATTCCTTGGCAATTAGAATTGATTAGATTCACTATATATAATAAATTTACGGGGTTAAGTTCATCCACCCGTAGCTCAGTGGTAACAGAACGATTGCATTAATACTATTACTACAATTATTATTTACAAACAAATTTGTGGAGCACATTTAGTATACTAGATATTTATTAATATAAATAAATAAACCTTGTTATTAACAATTTTAAATTGTTTTAAAAAATATTATAATCAAGGGTAAATAGGGGACACGTCTTATGAATGTCTCATAGATTTACACTACTAAACAAAAGTTTTCTTTATGCAATTAGTTTCTTGTTTGCACTCGCTTATTGGTTCATAATAATAATAACAATAATAATAATAATCATAATAATCATAATCATAATCATAATCGTAATAATAATAATAATAATAACAATAAGAAGAAGAAGAACAATAATAATAATAGTAATAATAATAATAATAATAATAATAATAATAATAATAATAATAATAATAATAATAATAATAATAATAATAATAATAATAATAATAATAATAATAATAATATTTATTATTATTATTATTATTATATTAATTAATAATGTTAAATAGTGTAAAATAAAAATTGTTTTTTAAGCATTAAAATTTGTCAAATCATGTTTTTGTCAATAGGACTGGATACCAATTATTGCCTTTGTTTAAAATTATTAAATACGCATAAATGTTGTTTTGATCTACTGTCTTTTATTAACTAGGTGAGGTACAAATTGTAGGCTGAACATAAAGTTTGTTGTCTAACGTCGAATAGAAAATGTTTCAAAAAATAGGAATATTTTACTGACATATGCGGCATATAATGCACAACTTTTGTAATGATATACTGTAACGTTATAATAATTTATGTCTATTTTAAAAACCCAATTACTGATACATATATTTGCATAAATTAATTTGAAGATTGTTGAATTCATTGTAGAGAAATGTTTAAAAACTTTAAAAACTATTTTCTGAAGATTCAAGATTATTTTGGAAACCCTAGACTGTCCAAATAATTAATTTTATTCAATTACGTGATAAAAAAATTAAAAAACTCCAATATTATATTTTGATTTGTTTATTTAATTTTGGTTTTTAACGCTGAAATATTTTACAAAAAATATTTTTTAACAAGTGGATATTTAGCGAATGTGAGCAAGAACAAGCACTTGGTTTCCGAGGTAAAACTCAAACTCATATCGATCTTGTTTTCAGTCGAGTACTTTACAAATTGTGTTACCGCAATAATTTCTTTATTATTTTATTCTATTACAGTTTCTCGATTGTTTATAAAGAGTTATTTGTTAAACCTATTATTAACTGTTTTATTAAGAAAAATGTATATACAACTTTTAGTTAACATTCTGTTATGTCATACATTCTAACAGTTTACAATTCTGGTTATAATTTAAGAATAACAATTTACTATTACAAATGCATAAACTAGGTAATGCAGGAACCCATTTAGTTTTACTAAAATGGCCACTTACAGAAAGAGGTTTTTCTTGAAATATTCGAAGTAGCAACAATAAAATCTTTCTGATATTTTATATAAATTATATACTCTCTCTCTCTCTATATATATATATATATATATAACTTTAGTAATGTTGTTAAATATGTTTTATAATGCTTTTATTAAATATGTAAAATAGTTATTTTTTAAAGTCTTCATGTAAGACCTTAATTAAGAAGAATGTTTAAACTGGAATTAATGTGTTCAAAATAGATAAACAAATGTAGAAGTTTGTTTATGCAAATTCATTAAATTTTGTAAGACGTAATTAATACAGTTTAGAATACTTCCTACATTGATTTGTAAATTATTTTGTTAATTACATGATTAATGTTTTTGAAAATTTACAAAATTTTGAAGAATGTAGCGGACATATAAACAATTAATTTATTTATTTTGCATAATCAGTTAATTAATTATTTTATTAAAGTGAATAGTTTACAGTAGAGTAATAATTTAATTACACATAAAATTAGTTAATTTTCAATGTTGTACAATTAACATTTTAGATTATTAAATGTGCTTTATATAATTGAGTTTTTATTTTTATTAATTAGTAATTATTTTGTCAAAATGTCTGATTTTAATCGTTGTTTATCAAAATTAATTTATGTACATCGTTTTACTTTTTACCAAACTAAAGTGGTATTTAATATAATGCAATTATATTAAGAATACAAGATACTAAATTGTAATATTTTATTTTTAAAAATTGCTATAACATTTGTTATGCAACAAGACTTTTATTATAAATGTTAACGATAATTAAGTTTTGTTACAAAACACTGAAAATTATATTTTTACTGTAATATTTATGTTCTTCCTTCAAAAAATACAATTGTATATATTTTTTCTAAATTAGTAAATAATCATGATTAATCGTCAAACATTTCATACAAATCTCAAATTTTCATAATATTTACGCAATAGTTTTTAATTTTTATATTTTTAGGTTTTGTTTACAATTAGACTTATTATAACATTGAAAAATGTTGGTAAATTAACAACACTATACAAAAACATACATTTTGTTTTTTTCAAGTATGAAATGTCAAAATTTTTAAAATTTATTTTACACATACGTTTTTAATATTAACAGTAATTTTTAATAATTCCTTAGAAAAACTTGTTTGATACTATTGCTCATTTTTTGTAATAAATATTATCTTTTGAATATATTTCAATACTAAGACCCACAATTTGAGTAATATTTGTCAGTTGTTGTTTTGTTTAATTCAACAATTAAATACAAAAAATAAATTGACGAATTTTGTTGTTCTCAGTTTTGTAAAATAAATAAAAATATTTTAACTATAAATTAATATATACTAAAACAAAAAATGCATTCATATATATAAGTGTTGTTGAAGTAAATGTATACCAATTATTATTTAGGTTATTGGTAGTAAATGTAACTTCTACTGCAGTATCTGGGGTATTAATGTTAATAACAATAATAATAATAATACTAGAAACAGTAATAATAATAATACTAACATCAATAATAATTTTTTTTTCTCAACTTTAAGGGCGGTGTCATTGAAATCAGCATTGACTGGAATTGCGATTTTGACTGGGATTTGAAATATTGTTATCCCAAGTACAGTTTTAGTCGTTTGGATGATGCCAATGACAAAATTGCTTCCGGTTTCAATTTTAGGTAAGTTAATTTTAATTTTTAGGCAATATTTAGAACAATTACAAATTGATAAGTAAATTGTTTTAATTTTTAAAAACTTTTATTACATATTACATCATATTACATAACAATCCTTATGCTACAAAATATTTTCACCAAATTCAACCTGCAAGCCATTTTACCTGTTTCATTCACTGTTTCAGAAAAATTATTTTGCTTTAAAAAACACAATGCAACAAGGTAACAGTAACAGCTGAAAACAGCAACATAACCCCATAACTCAAAAAGAACATGGTACAACACATTGATTGCATGTCTATACACATTTTGCTACTAAATTTGTTTGATCCGAAATGATATTCATTTTCATGAAATCTTTTCCTGTTATCTACCAACCCTTTTTTTGTCATTATCAATTTTCTATTCCAAAACCGCTTTTGCTGGTTTTTCGGGCAATAAGCGTAAACATTTATCATTTAATTTTCTATCTAATTGTAATAATATCATAAAGTGGATGAGAGTTAGTTCTTCTCGTGAGTTTGAAATATGATTACACCAAGTAATTTAAAAAATACTTTTATGACACTGCCAATAAAAAGCATCTACCATCTTAACAATCTCGTATGTTTGTTTCCACTTTTCACTTTCATATATTGTTGTAGGAATGATAATGAATGCAACAAAACAAATTCTTGTCTTTAGGTGGATGGAAGTACACGAACATATTAATTTGAGTCTATGAAAAAAAGACATTGTCTATTTAAGCCTGACTTTAATATCAATTTCGGTTTTTCCGTTTGTACCTATGACGATTGCAAAATATATGAAATAATCAATGAATTGAATAATTTGTACATTAATTTCAATTGGTAAATAATCATTTGGCCTTTTGCACAACACTTTTATCTTTAAACAGTTAATCTGTTAACGAACTCAAGAACTAATGTAACTGAAGCGTGTTGTTAGTTTTCGCATCATTTCTGGTGTTTCACTGAGTGGATCGATATCATTAACAAAGTCCAGATCGGTTCATTTGGTTCCTTTTGGTTCTATTTGGTGCTACAACACAAATTATTGATAAACTGAGTTGTTATAAAATCAATTATCAGAAGAAGCAAAAACGGTTGCAAAATGTATTCTTAACATACTCCTGTGACAATTTCTGACATAGCAGTATGACCACCTTTCGTTCGAACACAACAACTTTAATTTGGGTATAACGATCGCATAGTATTTACGTATTTCAATAGTGTTAGTATTGACGACTTTTCCACAAAAACTCACAATGAACGCTGTTCAAAGCTTTTGTAAAATTCTTGACATTGTTACGTTGAGTGAATGTTTGCTCGATTCATCCCTTTTATTTTTATAAATTCCGTTTGTTCCTTTTGAAGATTTTGTCGACTGTATTACTTGAACTTATTAAAATTATTTTGAAAAACACATTGTACGTGTTATTTTTTATTTTACAATTGAAAATGGTAAATAAATAAAGAAGTACTGAGAAATTGAAATATCGTTTTAAAATAAAGAGTTTTATTTTGAAACTTGTAAGATTACACAATGTTATATTCCTTACAAATAAAAAAGTTTAAGGTCAGTGATGCATTTATGTTCCTAGTTGCTTGGTATATTGGTATTACTTTTGTCAATTTTTAAGGACATATACTGTTGATAACACTTTTGTTAAATAAAAACCAAATACATCTTTTAAACAAATGTTTATTTCCAAATTTTACATATTTTACTTTTTATTCTCTTTTTTAAGAATAAAGGAATTCAGATATATACGTCAACTGTACATAGACAATAATAATAATAATAATAATAATAATATTGTTGTTGTTAAACATTGTTTATTTAATTCAAAGTTTTCTAAATTATAATATTAAATTAAGTTTTTTTAAAATTATTTTGTACCTTGTGCTAGAAACACTATTGGTTAAATATGTGATTACCAACTTATCAATCTTTTTATATATAAGAAAAGAAATTGTAAAGTGTTTTAAGTTGTTGATAGTCTATCTAAATCTATATTATGAGTTTTATCCTATAAATAAACATATTTTTATAAACTTTAATAGATGCAAATGTAGGTGAAAATAATATCGCATAATTAAAATGTTGGTGAATAAAAGTTCACGTACAAAGCAAGTGATAATTGAATTTATTGTTAATTTGAAGTTAAAAAGTAAACAATTTTTGCAGTAATTTAATATGTGTTTGTACATAATAGTTAAATGCATACTTCAAATTGACTTTGTATCTTAATACAATAATCTGCTTAAATTCCGTTTCCGCTTTTAATACATAATAATAGAGTTTGCTTTGCATTTTTTTTTCAATATACAGAAGTTAGCTTCTTTACATCTTTTTGTTATAAGTAGCAATTTATTATTATATCATAATAAATAACTTATTTTTTATACACATTATAGCATAGTTTAATATACTTCAAAGTTATGTATGCAACAATAATGTTTGAATGAATGAAATACTTAATTAATATATCGGGATAGTCTAGGGGTACAGCGCTCGAATTTGAACCTCGGTGGGCATGGGTTCAAATCCCATCGCTGGCACTAAAATGCGGGCCCACGTTTGGCTTCGCTAAATGTCCATTGCTGAAAGATGTTTCTCGTAAAAAAAAATAAACATTAATTAATTAATTAAACTTGTGTATGCAGCAATAATGTTTTAATTAATAACAATAATATGCACCTGATAGAACAAAATTGACTGCTGATGCATTAATTTGCAAACTTGTACCGGTATGAGGTCAATGTCTAACATTGTCACGATTGTGTAAGAGTAGAATTTATATTGATGCAACAATCTAGTTATATTTTAATTCCAAACAAAAATAATAGAAGACGTAAACTGTGAGATGAATTCATTTCGTATATTCTCTTCAGTCACAAACATATAAAGAATCGGTATATATATATATATATACTTATATGATGCGATTAACTTAACATTTATAACTATACATACATACACATATGCAACATGCATATGTTAAGTCCACGCTAAATTTAATGAAGTTACAAATTGTTTTTTGTGCACACAAGATGGGTTTTAATGTGTGGATGTACACAGATTCAAGTGTTTTTAACATATTAACAGTTTGAGTAGTTATCAATACTTTATTTTAATTTGTTGTAATTGTTGCGTATTCTAAAATGAATTGCTATTTATAGTATCTATCTATCTAGCACTATTTCACTTTACCAGTTCCTTATTTTTAAAATCAATAATTTATATAGTTAAACACTTTTCTACAGCCAATTGAACATCCAATTTTCACTGTTGCTTTTTATTATAAAAACAAAAATTATAAGTAAAAGCGTTTAATGAATCATCACCAACCCCCAACTTGCCAATAGTTGGTAATTATCAAAACATAAAGTTACATTTCTATTTTCCTATTTCAAAATATTGTTTTAAAATGATAATAACATAGTTGTGAAATAATAGCACTTACTGTCATTTCCTATTTACTAATTTATTTACCAATTCTTTCCTATATTAATGATAATCCTCCTACTTTTGCACATAACTAAACAAAACACGAAAAGAAAAGGATTGAAATACATGTTCGTATTTATCGATTTTACATTGACCTAGATTAAAAATGTATTTATTTGTTTTCAAATCCCCATTAAATTAGGCCTATTTTAGGCATTTGTACGTCCGGAATAAATAGGAAGATGGAAGCATATGAGTAGAGATTGGACTTTTGCAAAAAAATATTTTTTAATCCCAATGAAATAATTGGGAATAAAAGTTGGCAATTATTCAAAATCAGACTGAAACTGCGCAAATTGACAACATACATCCTCTTCCAAAGGGAGCTAGAGAATGACATTTACTTCACTATTTCAATGTTTAACTTGTATTGGTGCTATTTATATTGTATTGTAAATATTAACAAAAAAACAGCTTAATTATTCAGTCGTATTAATTGTGTGCATATAATTTAATCCAACAACTTAGGTTGTATATTGGTGTAATGCCCAATTAAAGTTCGAAACTTGCACGTACATATTAATGTAGTTTTTATGATTTTTAATTGAAATATTTAAAATTTAATAAGTAGACAAGTGTGCGCTACGTTTATTGCCAAACCTATAGAAATATGTATTGAAGTGATTGCTGCTTTCACGTTAATGCAATAGGAAACAGTAAATGAAAATAAATTGGCGACTGTTCAAATATGGTCCAATAATAAGTTAAAGTTGAAAATTATTATTTATTATATTACATTGCATTACAAAAATTCTTTTGTTTAAAAAATGCATGGAGCAACAACACCAGAAATAACAGCAAAGTCCCATAAGTAAAAAAAAACATTTGAGAAAACAGATAATCTTTAAAATATTTCTAATACATCGAATATTAAAAACATTAGCCATCTTATCAATCTTGTTTGTTCAGTTCCACGTTTCGCTTCTACATATTGCCGTAGGAATAATTATTGATGCGTACAAACAAAGTTTTGTCTTCAGGAGGATGAAACAAGATTACCATATTAATTCAACTCTATGAAAGGCTTACATTGTCTTTCCAATTCTGGCTTTATTATATAGAATAAGAAAGGGTAGCGTTTAAAATAAAATTTCCAATAGTACATGGAGCTAAAGAACTTTTGTCAAGAGTGCAAGAAACTTTAACATATAAAATAGTTTATGGCAAGGTCATCTTTTTATTATCACCAAATTAGCAAAGCATTCTAAACAATACCATTCTTTGGTTCGTAATTTTTGGAAACGTGCAAATATACTTTGGTAAGCAATTATCATTTTATTTTTCCAAAAACAAGTTGAAGATGGTTTTGAACAGCCTCTAGCTTTTGATCGCCTTTCCTTCCTTCCCAATCGGTGTGAACAAGTCCAACTAACGATACGTCTCATTAGGATCTTTTTTTCATGTCACCAATGAAGGATTGTTATTTACTTGTAGGTCATGACAAGTTCGATAGCTGCTGATCTTTGCCCAATTGATACGAATTGCGTGTTGTGCAATGTGTACTTGGGGCACTTTCCTTTGAGTTTATCAATTTTTATCATTTTTGAACAAGTAAATATTTATACAAGGTAACTGTGTTAACCATTTAAAACAAACATTTTAATCGTGGCGTTTAAATAAAGGTTTCTTTTTAATTCCAAAGTAGATATTTAAAATTTTTATCGGTTAGATGATCCATTGTTAGAAGTTATTAAAAAAACTCAGGCAAGTAAATTCCTTAGACTATTGGAAAACATTACAAAACTGTATCTATTTATATAAAAGTAAAGTAATTTAATGAGGTTTTTCAACTTTAAAAACTAGGTTTTATGCCATTTAATTTTTTTACAGGCAAACGGTTATTGTATTTTTTATTTTATTTTTTATATACTGAATTCATTTTTACAAGGTAATAACAAATAATAAAATGTATTGTTTTTTTAAAAATTGATTATTTAAAAGCAGTTTTTTTGCTAGTATAATTCGTTTAAAAAATGTATGTGTAAAAGTCATTTGGCCTTCTTGCACACTGCTAATTATGTATTTTTACTTGTACGTATTTTTGGGTGCTGAAAGCTACTTCTACTAAAGTATCTAAGCCAAGAACCATAATAATAATAATAATAATAATAATAATAATAATAATAATATTAATAATAATAAATAATAGATACGTTGTTGTCAACCTCATTATTTGCATTATATTTTGGAATAAATAATTGTATGACATCCGATTGATATTCAATGTCTATATCCAACCAATATTTAGATATGCGAACTTTTATTACGAAAACAATGTGCTTCATCGCGACTTAATCAAAGCTTATGGAATTCGATTCGTCATTCATGTAAATGCCAGAGCTGGCAAATTTCACTTTCTGCCTCTGACGATGAATGTTGGATCCGGTCTTGCTTTGCTTGGCTTGGTAAGTTATTTAACTGTTCCAGTCACACAAACATTTGCCCAAAGCAAACAAACAAACAAACAAACAGACACACACCCACACGTTTTTACTGTGTCACAAAACGGTTTACATTCATTTTGCATGTACCACAAAATAAAATTGCAATGCCATCATTATTGGTGGTATTTAGGGATTTGACTTTTAAAGTCATTTGCTTCACCATGTGTAGGCCGCTGGATACAGAAATATTCATTGTTACATTTTGACAGAACCATTTTGAATCTAAATTGGCATTTATTTAGTTATTCAACTGAATTATGTACGTATTTATATAGATGTAAATTGCCAACTGTGGTGTGAATTTTATATTTTGCAATTAGATTATATTTATTATTGTATTATAAGTAATAAAACCTTAATTTTTAGTAGCTAGTAGCGAGTTTTTCTATTGCTACAAAGTGCAAAATACAGTAGTAAAAGAAATCAAATTTAAAATTGAAGCATTATAATATTTTAGGGTATTCTTTATCTTAGGAATATCTAACTTTTACTAATACGTACCTTAGCAAGCCACAGCAACTAACATTTTCAAAAATTGGGTCAATTCAATTGTATGTCTATTGTAAAAATATTATTATTATTGCCACATAGATATCAACGCCTTTTTTAATTTGAGTAGAAAGAACTTAATAGATAAAACTTACTTTTTTGAATTACAGGCAAGCACTTGGATAATTAATAGTATTGTATTTCTTAATAATATGGAAATGTCAGAACCGTCAATGTTCCTTTTACATTGTGCCAATCATTTATTAAAATGCGCATTGATCTACCCAGACTAACAATAAAAGAAACAAGTAATGAATATTATTATCTAATAATAAGGACATGTAAGTAGTATATTGACAGCTAAGAAAATGCCATTGTATTTCAACGTGCATATAATTAATTCACACTCACATACACACAATAAAGCCTTTCAAGCATACCAATAATAAACCCAGTTTTTCCGTATCAATTTTCTTTAATTTTACGGCGTTCAATGTTTTATGGGAAACATGGATTTTAGCAATGAAGGTTGTAGCGAAACCGAACGTGGGTGCGCATTTAATGCGTCAGTGTTGGGAATGGCACCCAGGTTTGAGTCGAGCCGCCCAAAGTACCTCACTGTTTTCTTTCCTCTACAATCGAACTACAGGCACCAACTATATGCGACATCATTGCGCTCAATTTTCTCCGATCAAAAGATATCTACCAAAGAGCCAAATTCGAATCGATTGCCGAAGAAGAGGCGCATTTGTCGAAACGCAAAGCAAGAAAGGCCAAAGAACGCTTGGAAAAGACGAAATCTGCCAAAAAAGTTGTTTCGAGAACGTCGGGCAATTCGACAATTGTGACAATGCATTCGCATCTGGGCAAGGATAAGCCAAACCGAACCTCAATTGATGAACGACAAAATTCGGCAATAGAAGACGCATCAACATTGAATAACGAAAATGCATCATCGTCACCAGTGCAACCGGCGACGTCAAATTTTGATCGTTTAAGAAATAATTCTCCTCCTGTATTGTGATTGTGTTTTTAACTATTGGGAAAGTGAATTTTTGAATTTTATTAATCGTATTCTATGCGTGCTATCATAGTGAAAACGTAACATTGCATTTCGATGTCCTATTTTATTTTTGTTGTGTAAACCTAAATTAACTATGTTAATCGATTTGTTCATTTCAATGGGCTATGTGCAATCAATAAAATGTTTTATTATTTTTAACTTGAAAAGATTTTTTATCGGCCTAGACAAAATTTATTAGTCGTATTATAAATTTTCACCTTAGTAATAATACTCTTCGGAAAATAATCAGCTGAATCAATTAGAAACCCATTCCATCATCATCGGGGATAAGCATCCCCTACATATTGTCCAAATTAGCAAAAGCCCGCAAATTAATAAACGACACTGACTTTAAATGAGTTAAAAACCCTCCAATTATCTTTATTAACTGCAAATGGTAAGCTCAATTAAGTATTCATTTGGACGGGGGAGTTAGCATAAAACGGTTAAGTTTGCGTGCCACCAATGTCTGTCCAAATTACTCGCTGACCACGCAGTCTCCTATACCATCTGAGTAATAATTGGTATTTTATAGCTACTCTGGCTAGATAAGCGGACAACCTTTGTAAAACATGGCCAATATGTTTTATAAATCTTTCTTGTATTGTGTTAGTAATATATTATTATTATTCTTATTATCATATTGTTATTGACTAAGATACTTCAGTAGAAGTAACTTTCAGCACACAAAAATAAGTACAATTCTAAAAAACGATTAGCAGTATCCAATTCATGTCAAGTATAATACAAATATCTTTGAATGGTATTAAACGGTTACATTCAACAGACGACATGGAGAAACCATGTAAATCATAAACAGCTCAAATTGAAAACGTTTTTCTATGTCCACTAGAATGAGAGTTTTGCAAATACAAAGTAGAATAGAATGCACTAAACACCCGAATATTCTAATCTAAGTGCTGGGTTGGTCTAGCGGTACAGCGCTCGACTTGGATCTAGTGGACATGGGTTTGATCCTACTACCGGCACTAAAAGCGGACCCACGTTCGACTGCGCTAAAATGTCCACTGCCGAAAGATATATCCTATAAAACATTTAAAGTTGTGAAAAAAATCATAGAAATATTTTTTTTATTCCACAAAAGTCTACATAAGTATCTGACAAGCGCAGCATGTGCCTGAAAATCCACAGTTAGCATTTTGGTTTTAGAATCCGTCAACCGGTATCAGCCCTAAAGAAGATCGCCTCATCAATTCCTGTGAAGACTGGCTCATCGCCAGGAAGCAGTCTTTTAACCAATAAACTTCATTTATCCCTCCAAGTTCAATTCACATCCGACAACCTTTTTGTACAGGAATTCGAAAAGCTATTAAAACTTGGAATTAATGAAAAAGTAGCTATGCCACCAACTCATGTTATGTTATGCAGAACATCAGACTGAAGTAGACTTTACTGTTTAAAATCCAATTTAAAAAATAATAAATTTTCAAAATAATTATGTATTAAGTTGAAGGAAACACAAATGCACAAGAAATTAGTTTTAAAACACGCACAAAAGGAATAAACGTCGCAAGAAAATACATTTCAAAAAATCTCAAATAAAGTTTGCAAACTGTATGTCGAAATTGGATATTCACTTATCGGCTCGCCAATTTCAATGGACAAACAGCCTCAATTATTTTATTCTTCAAAAATCAAAGTAACATTACAAAAATAAATTCAAAAACAAAACAACAATAAATTAAATAGTGAAATAAAAAATATTAAAAATTCAATAATAAATTAAACACACGCGTATCAAAAATAAAAAGATATGGACAATTATGCAATGAACAACAAAGGTATAAACGAAAACAACATCTATAAAAGATATATACGACACAAATAAAATGCAAAGACAAAAAGGTGAGCTTAATGGTGGACTAAACAAGTTGCACCTCTACCAGATCGTCGTTATAATTCTGCGTTGCTGATTTCAACCCATCAAAACCATCATCGATCAATGCTCGGTTACAATCATGATTATCATTATTTTCCAATTCGTTCAACAATTGATCGTGTTGCTGACCGGCCAAATGAGCACCTCGCGTTTGATACATCCGGTTGGTAAACCGTTTGGACGGTTTCTTGAAAATCGACTTCAATTTTGTAACCGAACCCAATCCATCATTGGACAGCTGACTCCGACGACCCAACATGGCCTTTGTAGAACTGTGTCCGTCTGCAATATAGGCATAGACGCTGTCGACTTCTGTCGCCTGTTCATCGTCATCATCTTCGTCGCCGACGCCGCGCACATTCGTCCGATTTGCGTCGGACCGTTCGTCATTCAAATTTAACAACTGATAGGCATTGTGCTTGGGATGCATCTTGGGTTGGTCATCGCGACTGTCGGATTTCGTCACATTGGACGTGACCAATGTTCGGCGTACGACGGCATAGGGCGTACGAGCGGTACAACAAAATCGATAGCACAAGACACACGTAAATAGGGACAGTAGAATAGCGACAGCCGATGCTAAATTGTAACAATCATGTTTTTGCGGTTTTAGTAAAAAGAATAATTATAATTGTACATCAAATGTATCAGAAGAATAATTGACTACAGCAATAGGTGTTGGCTAAACATTGCATTTACTTTTTTGTTTGATTGTTTTTGTAATTCATATTTCAACGCGTACAATAGGACACAATAACATTTTCCTAAACCTGAACTAATTGTAAAAATACCACAATCCAAACAATACATTGTGAAAAACAACAATTGTTAATCTATTTCAAACAATTACATTGAGTACAAATCATACAACCTGCTTTCAATTATAAATTATTTCTACTTAATTACACTCATTATGTTTTATTTAGAAACGATTGTTTGTATTAATATAGATACATTAATTATAAATATAGTTCAAGTATCTATACCAAAAAATATATAGTTTTGAGTACTTCCTAATAATTAAATAGTTAACAACGGAAGGCGTAACAATAATATACAAAAAGATAATAAAAGTAAAAATTTGAATTGACATTTTAAAAATAAAGGAATAAACGATTGTTTTCATTAAATGTCATATGCACTAAAGTATACTGCGCTATGGTTGAGGATAAACTTTTTCACAAATTCTCTTTTAGTAGTACCTGTATAATTACCAGTTGCATTACATTAAAAAAAAAGGTTTTAAATATTTTTAATATTAAAATATAAATTTTAAAAAAGTTACACTTTAAATCATACTAAAATATAGTTTAATTTCAAACAACACACATCGATACATAAAACGTATCTTTTATAAAGTATCAGATAGATTTATACATAAAATATCTTTACACATTATCTTCTATTTTATAATGTTAGTAAAACCTTTAAAAATTGTTCCTATTTTTAAACTAACCGATTTTATTCTTGTTCCATTTACAGAATAATTAATACTGAATACCTTTGAAATGTGTTTACATACAAAATAATGAATTTGATCGAGGATGCTAATGATCCTGACGATTTGAGTCATGCTTATAAAGTATCAAATTTTCAGTGGCTATGATACCCCTGACTATTCCTCCTCTATATAATGCATCCTGCAACAGATGCCAACAGACACCCAGACAAAAAATAGCGAAGACCAAGTGAACAGCAGTATAACCGGGCTTTCACTGGATTCTCGTTCAGTAAATAGATGCTAGCACACACCCAAAATAAATAGGTCTCTCAAGGTAACCATTACCATATGTAACCGGTTAGGTTTGTGGATCCGTCAACCGGTATCAGCCCTAAAGAAGATCGCCTCATCAATTCCTGTGAATACAGGCTCATCGCAAGCAAGCAGTCTTCTAACCAATAAACTTCATTTATCCCTCCAAGTTCAATTCGCATCCGACAACCTTTTTGTATAGGAATTCGAAAAGCTATTGAAACTTGGAATTAATGAAGAAGTGGCTATGCCACCAACTCATGTTGTTTATCATTTGTATATTTATTTATTGTATAAACTTTAATACATCAATAATAAATATATATATAACACATAATTTGTGTGGTAATACAAAACAAAATAAAGTACAATTTAATCAATCTATTATTATCACAAGGCCATCAATGTATTTGTTTAACCGGGATTCTTAAACTAATGTAAAACAACTCTTGACATGTATTTTTGCATTAATTAGTAAATGCAAATAATAAATTTTATCAACAATATATTTTTCATTGAACGATAGTATTAGCGGAGGTGACACTATTTTCTGGCAAAGTTGATTTTAAAGCACATTGATGATAAATTTGTTTACATTTAAAATGTTTTTTAAATTCATTTTCAAAAAAGATGATGGTAAATAAAAAGTTATGTATATAGTTACGGTATATTAACTGATACTGTTGAAAATTATGTTTATTGACCTGAAATGACTTGGAAAACTAATTCAAGTTGTTGAAAATGTAAGATATGAAATTGAATCTAAGATTGGCAACGCTGCACCTTAATGTAGAACAAAAAAATCGATTTCTGCAAAAACAAGTTTACCTACACACACACACACACACATATATATATATATATATATATATATATATATATATATAATATATATATAAAGCATCAGCAAGGTTTTTTATGCTACTACTGCAAAAGCACAATGCACGACCAACAACCAAGTTTGTTTTAGTGTTTTTAATAATAGATATAAGAGACAAATATGGTGCTGCAACCAAGATCAACATCAAATTGAAATTATCCCAATAAGCATTGGCCAGCCAGTAATGTAATTAGAAACACCTCAATTTCAGTTCAGCACCATCAAAAATTATTCTAAACAGGCTGTTGTTTAAGAGAAAATTCCATAAATTTCTTTGGTTGATTACGTGGTCGCCTCTTCATTATTTTCCATGTTTATTGGTCACATTGAATAACCGAATACAACGAATGCAAATGTACGATAATAACTGTTACTTGAGTAATAGAAGGCATCTTTATAACGGCGCCACTGCTAGTAGAAATTGCCAAAGCCATCTGCTTATTTCCCGGTTGGCTCATTTAGGTATCTACAAGAACCAAGTGCTTTCGCTTCAATGAGTGGATGTAAACATATACCCAGAGTACTTAAAAAGTATCTCGAAAGTATATGTCTACCACATGTAGCCATTGGGCTACGGGAGATAACCCCAACAAAAACCAGACGACCTCGTCAATCGTTTGGAACAGTGGCGCCGTTACAAGAAACTTCGCTATTCTTCTACAATTGTTATGCTTATCCAGCCATCGTTTGCTTCAATATGCCCTGCAAATATGAAAATAATCAAGTGACGAGACTATATATTTATTACTAACCATAAAATCAAGCACGATTTGTAAAACCAATATGCCACATCATTATACGCCTTATCATTGACAACACTAAGCCACGACGGCCTCATACTTACCAACCACGTGAACAACCAAAATGCGATTGGACGACGAACCGAAACCTCCAACCGACTGCATGTAAAAGACGTGATAAACTGGACTTTTGATCGGATCAATTGTAATCAACTCGGCCTGATCCAAATAGCCGACAGCTCGAAAACTGATGCGATAGACACCTGGAGGCAGCAATAGGCTGAATTGACCGTCTTGTTCAACCGGGCCCGTCGTCAATTCGCCATTGACGAAGTCCAAATGAATGCGGACCCACGAAATGGGACGATTCGACGAGGCATCCTGTAGGACAATTAGATGGGATTTTAATTTTTACTACTTTGAATGCTTTGACGGAAAACGCATCTTTCGGCAGTGGAGATCGAACCCACGCCAACTCAGGTTAGAGTCGAGTACTTTACCGCTAGACCACCACAGGATGCTAATTATCTTGAGGATTTTGGTAATTATGTTAATGTGTATAGTCCACATTTTATTCAAGGACCAAGTCTAACTATCAATGACGTCATCTACTCTAAATGTGGTAAAATCTATGCGTTGTTGACATAAGAACAAAAGAATGACACTCCAAAATGGGATGCAAATAATCGTGAGGATTTGAGTGATGCTTATAAAGTCTCGATTGTCAACAATAATGATATCCGTAGTGCCATTAACAATAGCAGGGATCGACCACAGCAGTATAATTGGACATTCATGCAGACTCGTAACAAGTGAAAGTGTGCTAGCATATAAGCAAGATATTTAAAAGTTATCCATTTAACATATGTAGTTTGATTAAACTACTGATGATTCGTCAACAAATGTCAACCCCAACTACCACGAATACTGTCTAATCAATTCCTGTAAACACTGGCGTCGTCACAAAAGCGGTCTTCCAGCCGAAAACGTATTTATTAACCAACTATAATCAACACGGGTTTTTTTTCATTTCAAAATAAACAACAACACCTTCATCAACACAACCCACTTTGACTTGACCATTCAACCCCCAACTTCCCAACCTGTCAACGTAGCATGTCGCATGAGGCCAATAAGCAAATTGGGCAACCGAAAGTCGGTCCAAACCCGTGCAACGCCCGTCGGACTGGCCATCGCACATCCAGGACAAAGACTAAGAGCCAAACTGGGAGGAGCAAGAATGGACAGGGGCTGTGGAAATGAAGCACTCGACTGTAATTGACGCTCATCGGTCGTTGGCCAAACACTGGCCAAACTGAGAGCCATTGGCACATGAGTCAGCCAGTGATTCATGTCCAACTGACCTTGACCTGGTCGACGTCGACGGTCGGAAGACGACACGGCAATTGACTGGGGCACGTAAAACGGTTGGCAAAATTTGGGTGGAAAATGAAAACCGGGCGACAACAGTTTGGCCAAGTATTTCAACCACGAATAACTCGAATACATCAGATCGTGACCGTACGAAGATTCGAAGGGATCTGAATGTTGGAATATGGAAGCCGTTTTATAGAAAAATGCATCAAATAAATTCATATGGAAAACATTTTAAAATTTGGGATGTTAATAATCCTGAATTTTTGAGTAATGCTTATAAAGTTTAAATTTCCAATGATGGTGATATTCCAGGAATATAGACTAATAACGGTGTACAGCGATATATCTGGGCTTCCACTACAGCAGGTGGGTGCAAGCATACGCCCAGAATACTTAAGGTAAATGTATACCATATGTGTTAAGGAAGTTATCTATGACAAAAAAAACAGGCGGATTCGTCAATCATTGCAAACAGTGGCGACGTCACAAAAATGCCTCCATTATTCTTCTATGTTTGTTACGCTATTCAAACCATTGAAGTCGATCGTATAAATGAGGAGGTAACCACGTCACCAACCCAAGTGAATGAATGAATTTTAAAATTTGAATTAAGTAAACAAAAAAGTTCATAAATTTTTAAATCTGAATCAATACTCCCATTTGTCTGTGAAGTGAAAAAAAAACATTTTTGTAATTAAAAGTAAAAAGGTCACGTGATACTTTCTATTTTTAAACATTGAAGCAGAAGCTATAAGTGCAAAAATACATGTTTATCAATTCTGATGTCCACTGAATAATTTCAAACAGTCACCGTAAATTTGATCAGAAATATCACCATGATTAAAAGTTGATTTTTTATAAATACTACGAACAACCTCAGAATCATTAAGACATAATCTAATTACATTATAAACAATAAAACTATTTACACAACCTTTGACCAATTCATCATATCATAAACAAATATGCACCGAAACAAAATATTTAACCGTAAACATCCTTAACAAGTACAAGTCTTTATTATGGGGTTTACAAGGATTATGCATTAGAATTGTCAAATTCACAAGGTAATAAATGTACAGCTGTTTCATCCTTGTTAGGAATCATCAGCACAAATTTGAACCCACGCCCCATTTGATATCAAGCTGAAACCTTGGCTACTGCACCATGGGTGATTAAAACCAACATTGTAGATTTATTATTTACAGTGTTTTAGACCAATGCCAATGGCACACTGTCTTCAAATGCTGTACATTACTATCGCTAACATTTTTCATTCATTTTGGTTGGTGACGTGGTCACCTCTTCATTATTTCCCATATGTATACGACATGTAGAACGATCGATTTCGATGGCTTAACAAGCGTAGACAAACGTGGAAGAATAATAAAGTTCTTGGCTGGTAGACGGCATCATTGTGACGTCGCCACTGTTCGCAAAGATTGACGAGGCCACCTGATTTTTTGTCAGAGTTATCTCCCTTAGCCGAAGGGCTACATATGGTATACGTATACCTTTAGATACAAGCAGATGAATAATACCTTTCACTAGAACTTATACCATACAAGTCCCAACATATTGCACAGATTTAAATAATTCAAACAATACGTCTTTCCAATAGATATCGAACAGTACAACGTATGTCTCTAACAAAAGAATCAATCCTATAAAAATTACAAACAAAACCCACCAAATCCAAAACCAATGTCCGAACGAGATGCAGACGGTAAAGTTAATATTGCATTCGGTTGAAGTCCACGAAGTAATTGGATCAAGGCCACATTTTCCGGTTCAAATGTCATATTGGATTTTGGAAACCACCAAGGAGTATTGACGTGACCAACGTTACTTTTAGTAAAAGCTACAAGTATGTGTGTGAGTGATACATTGATTTAATGGACATTGTACAAACAGATGAAACATTTTTAGTTCCAAATAAAAATATAGAAAGACGTAAACTGTGAGATGAATTTATTTTGTATATTCTCATCAGTCACAAACATCTATATATATATATATATATATATATATATATATATATATATATATATATATATATATATATATATATATAGAAAAAGGGGGTACAGATGACATCTAGGTTAGTATAACTCACAAGCATACATAAATACAAACATTACGACCAAGCTAAGTTCAATGTAGTGACGATCTGTTTTTGTGCACAGAAAGTAGGTTTCAATGTGTGAAAATAAACAGATTTGAGAATTTTCAACATATTCAAAGCTTAAAATGTAATTAACACTTTAAAACAATTCGTGAAATTGGTTTAGTGTTTGGTTTGCAGTAAATGACGCAATATGGAGGATGTACATGAGTGTTCACTTCCGTTTGACCTATTATTGATCCAGTTTGGAATGTATTCTTTAGTTCGATTGCAAAAAGGGATATTATAATTACACTGCATTGGTGAATAGTATTATCAATCATTTGGTACATTATTATGTGAGTTAAAACGCAAACTAACCATTATAATGTTTTTAAACTTGTTCGTTCATTCATTATTTAATCTGGAATGCTTTTACTTATTCAAATATTGGGAAAGTATCTTTGAGAAGACGGCTTATCCATCTACCATGGTCGTGTAAGCTATCAGCCTACAGCAATGTATGGAAGTGAAAAGTGGAAGCAAACATACAAGATTTATAAAATGGTAGGTGTTTTTTTATTGCCAGTATTATAGAAGCATTCTAAAGATTACCTGACGGAAGTACGCTTCAAACAATAGGCTCATGAAAAGAACTAACTCACATCTATTTGATGACTTCATTACATTTAGACAAAAAATTAGTAAAAAAGGGTTTTGCAATATATATATATATAGTTTATCCAAATATTACAAGTCAATCTTCAAAATAATAATAAACATTTTTTAACCCAATTAAGCAAACATCAATTTAGTGATTTATGGAAAGGAAATCGTACTTATCAACTGTTCCCATAAATCAACATCGGCGTTGTTGGTCATACCCACTGGTTTGATTGACACTGGCACATTATTGAACGATTTGCTTCAAAAATGTAAACAACAATATTCACAACTATATAATATTATAAATTGTAGTACAAAAAATAAACAAATAAAAATTGCCTCAATCACTATTATAAATTAGTCAACTAAAAGCACTCCCCACTATCAATAGAACTGGCAGTAAAACGCAACTAATATTGTTATACATTGGTTTACAAATAACTAAAAAACCTAAATAAAAAATCACCAATGTAGTAAAAATATTTACATCATTTCCAACCGTTGACATCTCCATGCATTTTACTGTAGACAACTAATCTAATTGTACATTCCTAGCTTCGCATACGCCATAATAAACTAGTCTTATTGCTTAAGACTGAATGCACATACGTTTCATCATAACCAGTTTAAGCACCTATCCATTAGTTCCACATTTATACAGGATATTGAACAATCGACTTCAATGAGTGAATAAGCGCAGAAAATGTAGATAATCAACAAAGTTTCTTATGAAGAAAGCATTGACAATGTTGCGTGATTTTATGTCAGGGTTATCTCTCTTAGCACAAGGCCTAATATGGTACATGCATGCCTTAATCAATAACAAACGTTCGTGACACAGCCACCTTTCCATTGATTCCAAGTTTGCAAAGCATTCCCAATTTGTCTACGAATAGGTTGTTGGATGTTGGGGGATACATGAGGTTTCAAACAACTTCATCGCCAAATTCCGACATAGACAACAATCAGTATTTAAACATTTAATAGGAAATAGAAAAAACTAGTAAATTATTTGTTCAAAAATAAACAATTATATTGTCAATTTGCAAGTAGATAAAAAACAGCAATGATATGAGCTCTAAAAATATAAATTTGAAAAATTTACAATACCATGATTCTTACAATATGGGGAACCGTTAGAAATGATTTCCAATATTCCAGTAATATTGTTTCCAACTTTCCAGTGTGTTTTAAATATTATACTATTTTTGCTACTTTGAATGCTTTAAGGAGAAACATCTTTCTCTAGTGGACATTTTAGCAAAGTCGAAAGCAGGCCCGCATTTATTGCTAGTGGTGGGATTCGAACCCATATCCACCAGGTGCAAGCTAAGCCCTGTACCACTAGACCACCATTACGAAAATTAACGCAAAAAATTACAAAAGTATTAAATTAAAATTAATTTGCTATGTCTAATTGTTTTTTCGTAAAAATAAATATTGAGAATTAAAAATAATGTCAAGTACTTAATAGTTCATTCATATATATATATTTATATATATTTATTTAAAAAGGCTGAGTCAGCCAAAATGGTATATTTTAAAAGCTACTTCTATATAAACGTGGATAATAAGTTGAAGTTATATAATTTAATAATAATTAGCCTATTATTATTTTATGTGCTTAATTTCATTAAAAATAAACAATAACTAATCCTTAAAATGGATGTTAAACGCACATTCAAATCTACCCTGATTGTGATGTCATAATAATCACCAAAATAAACATTTAATTATTCTAATCTATGTAAATAAAAAAAATTTTTAATTTTAATAAAAATTTAAAAACATCGAATAATTTATTATTTACGTTTAACCTTGAGATTCCGCTCATCCGCGAATTTTTCTTTCTAATTGCATCGTTTATGAAATGAACAGTAGTGATAAAAAATGTTTTCATCCTTCCGAAAATGAATATCGTGTCATTAAAGAATTAAAAAATAAAGGATTTTCACCGAAAAGATGGGCAGATTCATACAGAGTTAACCTTTCAACAATTTATCGGATTATTAACAGTCAAAAACCACGAAATTATGATAATGTTGGAAGACAACGTGTAACGACTACTACAGAGATCAGAAAATCGTTATAAAATTTAAAAAAATTATAATAAACTTATTTCAGAAACCAAAAGAAATAGTCTAAACAATAAGAAACAAAGCAATTGAACCTGGTTTAACTTTACAATCACCAAATGTTAAGCCATTTATTACTAAAAAACAAAAAGGATGATGGATTAGCCTTTTGTAAACAGTGAAGTAAACGACATTGTGTTCTAGGCGTTCCGTATACTTTACCGATGAAACAATTATTCAAGACAAACCATTTGGCTACAAAAACAAAGTGTTGTGTGGGTCGTTTTCAAAAACATTCACTCCCGGTTGTTAGAAAGAAAGCTTACCCTCGACAAGGAATGTATTGGTTTGCCATTAAGTATAATCAACCTATCAAATAGAGATTTATATCTGGTACCTTAAATAGTGAAAAATTTGTTTCAGTTATTAAGGATGAAAATTTTTTCAGTATTTTAAAGCGCAACATCAATAAGCATACTGAAATTGAGGATTTATGTGAACGCATTCGGTTTGTTGTTCAATATGAGATGAAACAAGCATATATCAACACTTCATCAACAGCATTCCAAAACGTCTGGATTAGGTTGTTCAAAAGAAAGGCGATCACATAGATTATTAATTTTTTTTGAACTTTGTAATGTTTTTAATCATTTGGTAACTGAAAAAATTGCATGTAATCTGTATTTTTGTTAATACGTGTCTTTATAAATCATGTTAATCATTTTACTCCATTTTCGATTTTGCACCAGTTGATATTTTATACAATTTTTTTTACTTATAATATATATGTATATATAATTATTGTTTTTTTTTAATTATTATACAGTATTGTATATTTTATAATCGACGTAACGTTTCTCTTGTATGCTATGTAGTTGGTAGAGCCGTTTTAGTAAAATAATCACTGTGTTGCAGTGATTTTTGTGAGAGTTGTATTATGTGATTATATTCGTCATACAGTAAAAAGCGGTTATCGAATAATTGTAACCATAAGTTAACAATTAGTTACTAACTTATACAGTTTAAAATTTTTCAAATGATAAGCTATGTAACAAAAACAAACATTTATTTTCTTTATTTTATATTTATTACTATGAATGTTATACTAGAAACATACCTTTCAGCAGTGAACATTTTAACAAAGCCAAACGTGGGCCCGCATTTTAGTGCCGATTGGGGGATTCCAACCCATGCCCACCGAGGTACAAATCGAGCGCTGTACCGCTAGATCAACCCTTCTAAGGATTATTTTATATATTTATTTAGTGCACATTAAGTATGTAGAATAATTGGTCCACCGTAAAAATTTATGTAATAAAATTTTAGTTTTACTGTTTTAATGATATATCTGATATGAAGATAGATATTAATTAATTTGTAAAATTTTAGATGTAAATTTTGAGGTTAATTGAACATATACGCTTATATATTTTTTCACATCCAGCCAAAATAGCTATATAAGGCCATCCATTACCCGGATAGAAAAGAAAACCGAGTAGCCAATGGAAGATTTGGACGAACATTGTAGCGCGCGAACTCAATCGTTTTATTTATGCTGAGCAGCCCCGCACGTCCAAATGAATTACTTAATTGAGCGTCCGATTGCTTACTCTTTCCAGTTAATACAAATCATTAGAGGGGTTTGATTTAGGATTTATTTAACAGTTGAAGTCAACATACCTCACATGTCGTTCATCATTAAGTGCACATTGCAAAAGTTGATGTTTTGCAAGCTTTTGGTAATTTGGACTACCTTGGGCGATAACAACCGGTGGGGAATGTTTATCCCCCGATGATGATGATAATGATTTTAAATTGTTTATGCATTAAATATAACATCGTGTTTACACAAACTGGTCTAACGGTATAGTGCTCGACTTCGACCTAGGTGGGCCTGGATTCGAATCCCACTACTGGCACTAAATGCGGGCCCACGTTTGGCTTATACAAAATGTCCACTGCTAAAAGATGTTTCGCGTCAAACATTCAAAGTAGTAAAAATAAATAAAACGAATAAATTGTTTGAAAAACAGTACAATCATTCAAAACTGCAAGTGACCTTTTTCCAGTCAATGATTTTGTATTTTATGCGATAAGAATATAAAAGTAAAAATTTTAGTTAGCATTTTAAAGCTATAGGATAAAGGACTGTTTTTATTAACAGTTATATGCGCCAAAGTATACTGTTATAGTTGAAAATAAACTTTTTCACAAATGTTTTTAGTACTATATATATGGTTACTAGTTGTATTATTCTTTAAAATAGTTCCGCTTTATTTTATAAGAAAATAGGTTTTAAATATTATTATTGTTATAAATTTTTAAAAAGTTACATTTTAAATACCATTAAAATTTAGTTTAATACCCATATTTGACACAAAACACACTTGTACATATAAAACTCATATTTTATACGTATTTTATAACGTATTTATACACAAAATATGTTTACACATTATCTTCTATTTTATAACCTTTAAAAATTATGTTCTTATTTATAAACAAACTAATATTATTCACATTCTAAATCGATCCTTTAATATGCCGTATAAATATAGAAATAATGAGGGGGTAACTATGTTACCAATCACAATAAATGAATGAGCGAATAAATGAAATCACATTTATTCAGCATACGAAATTTAGTTTAAGCGTTCATTTTAATTTCATATATAATTCTGTAAAATAATTAAATCACATAGAATAAATTTTTTATTTGCTTAATTATTTTTAATTATAAAAGTCTTTTATGTTCATAAGATATTTTGGTTAATCAAGTAAAAACATGTATTTAAAAATGCCTTTTACCTTATGTTCATGAAAATGGAAATGACAGGTTAATACAACAATACGTTAATTTTCAAATATGAAATGTTTTCCTATAATTTTAACACAGCAAATTAATTCAAATTTTGTCACAACATTTTTTTATTAAATTATTTTATTATAAATTATTATTATTATTATTTGCCATAACCATCTTTGTTTATGTCGGCACTTATAATTAAATTAAAAAATAATTTTTTTCAAATTATAGTAGTGTTAGTTTTTTTTGTAAATTTTAATTATAAATAACATTAATTAGAGATTGAAAAAGTACATATTATAAAACCCAAGGCGGTCAAAGTTTTTGTTTATACAAAAATTAATAAATCAATCAGTAATGAATAATAATCGTTTACGAGAAACACGTATCAGTAGTGGTGCCTTTTCATTATTATTATCTTTGTACGGCATATAAAACGAATGATTTCGATGGCTTCATAAGCTTAACAAACGTAGAAGAATAACAATTTCTTGGTTAGTAGACGGCATTTTGTGATGGCGCCACTGTTCGCAAGGATTGACAAGGCCGTCCCACTTTTTATCAAGGTTATCTCCTTTAGCTATACGTATACCTTAAGATTCTTTTTAAATATCCTGGATGTATGCTTCTATCCATCCGCCGTAGTCCAGTTATACTGCTGGACATTCGGTTCCTGCTGTTATTAGTTTAGATGGACCACATAAAAGAAAAACAATCAGGAATATCACCATCATTAAAATTTAAGACTCTATAAGCATTCTCAAATCTTCAGAATCCATAAGCAGTAGACGTTTTAGTGCCGGTAGCGGAGACCGAACCCACACCTACCGACATTTGATTCGAGCGCTGTACCGCTAGACCAGCCCGGAAACTACATCCCCCCAAATTCACATCGTACCAATCGATACACTACCTTCACTTACTTTTCCGATGCATAGCAAGAAACAGGATGCGCTTCCAGCCAATTCGCTTTGTCCAGTTGTTCCGATTGCCACGATAGAAACAAACCATCTGGATTGGGCACAGGTACGAAGGTCATTTGGACGTCATCCAACAAGTCGTCAATTTCGTCCAAATGATCGTGATTGTCACACATCAAACTGATAAAATGCACGAGCAATTGGGGTGCCAACCGGTCGTAACCGTGAAGATTGCCGATCACGGCAACTTTGACCATACGTGTGACGAATTCGCCGTGAGTTGGAGATAATTTGAAGACGTCGAACAAGTCGTCTTCCAAATCGTCCACGTCAAATGTCTTCGAAGCATTTGAATGTCGGGCAGTGTCGACTAGACGTGTTCTGTTACGATGGCCAATTGTAATGCCTTGACCCATTTGGAAGGCGTAAATTGGCCTGCCCTATGTGATTAAAAGGGAAAGTTGTCCTGAAATGACTTGACTCGTTTCATCACTATTGTGCCATTACAATCGATTTGGTCATTGCTTATTACAAAGGCAATGGATAAGAATTACAAATTCGTCCATCATCATCATTGGGGATAAACATCCCCCACCAGCTTTTATCGCCCAATGTAGTCCAAATTACCAAAAGTCTGCAAAAAACACCAACTTCTACAATATGCACTTGATGAACAACACATGAGGTATGCTGACTTTAAATGTTAATTACATCCCGAATTAAACCTCTCCAATGACCTCTATTAACTCCAAACGGTGAGCGAACGGAAGCCCAATTAAGTAATTCAATTGGATGAGGGGTTTAGCATAAACAAAAAGACTGATTTTGCGCGCTGCAATGTCAGTCCAAATTATTCGTTGGTCACCCGACATTCTTTTCCATTCGAGTAATGGATGGCCTGAATGAGTGAACGATCGAGGTAAAACATGGCCAATCCATTTTAATCATCTTTCACTTACTGTGTTAGAAATACATATCAAGTGTACTACTAAATATTTGAAATTGGTTGAAATATGTTGTTATATGTGTATAGTCAACCCACATAAAAGCAGTTTTCTCCGTCAATTATAAACTACATCAGTCAACCAGGAATTCACACTGTAAATTACTATTATTATTATTATTATTATTATTATTATTATTATTATTATTATTATTATTATTATTATTATTATTATTATTATTATTATTATTATTATTATTATTATTATTATTATTATTATTATTATTATTATTATTATTATTATTATTATTATTATTATTATTATTATTATTATTATTATTATTATTATTATTATTATTATTATTATTATTATTATTATTATTATTATTATTATTATTATTATTATTATTATTATTATTATTATTATTATTATTATTATTATTATTATTATTATTATTATTATTATTATTATTATTATTATTATTATTATTATTATTATTATTATTATTATTATTATTATTATTATTATTATTATTATTATTATTATTATTATTATTATTATTATTATTATTATTATTATTATTATTATTATTATTATTATTATTATTATTATTATTATTATTATTATTATTATTATTATTATTATTATTATTATTATTATTATTATTATTATTATTATTATGGTGTTTAATCGGTTCGCAAAGTGTACACTCAACATTTTATATCATCAGATTTTTTACTTGTAATTGGTTTAGATATTCTGGCAAAATTTTATCACAGATGTTCAAGAGTTTGCAACATCACATCACTGACACACAACATTTTTTATTGTAGAGTTGTAAATTGCATGTATGCGTGTTGATAATCCCAATAAAATACTTCAAAAGTGTCGTGGAAACAAATTTATAAAAGGTAAAACCGACACAACATACCAAATGCGAATGTCCTATAACTTCCATTTTGCCACAAGTAACTCCATTATTCATTGGCTTGGTATAATTTTGCATACGTTTGTACAATTGATGAGGATCGGAAAACCGAATTTCTTCCAATTTCTTTTCCAATTTAATTTGAAATTTTCCATTGAAGCGATCCGATCGAAACGAAATAACCATGGCCATATTTTCGTACGCTTTAAATAATGAAGAATTTTCCAAACCAGCTGCGCCGTATGTTAGATACGTGCCTAATACCAAATAAAGTACACTTTCTTTAGAAAAATTAGAAATTAAACTTCTACAAAAAATTAACTCCGCCTAGTTTGGATTAGAAATGATTCAATCTAGCCAGTCCCAAGCCTGGATAAAGGAGGAGGGTTTAGCGCTCAAGGTTGGCAACCTGGCCTCTGTAAAAATTTATACTGCTGCGGAAACAATAAAAGATGACGTCATTCCGGCAAACAACAACGTTTCTAGATGGCAAAGTTACCAGATGACAAGATTGAGTAAAAGCCGAAAAAAAGCGCAATCTTCGATTTGCAGAATATTTAATGCCAACGAGACTTTGTTATTGTTGTTGTTGTTTTGCTGTATTTGTTGTCTTATTGCCCCATGCTTATTCTTAAAGCAAAAGGGTTTTGTATAATATATATATAATACAAAAAATTAAAAATGAACCAATTTAGCCAGTCCCAAGTTTGAATAAAGGAGGAGGCTTATGGTTAGAGTTATGACAAAGGAGAAGGGTTTGCAACAGAAAGGCTAAACCTGACTTCTGTAAAAAAAAAGTCTATTGTTACAAAATCAATAAGAAGACGCCATTGCGGTAAACAAGGACTGATAAGTAATAACACAACCCAAATGACAGGACTGAATGAAAACCAAAAGAAAGATCGATCCTTGATTTGTAAAATCTTCCACTAGATGAAGAAAATTATTTGTTGTTATTGCTGGTGTTATTGCTATTTTCAATAGATTTACGACACCATAAACTTGTGTAAAACGTTTCAATAAATTAAATATATTTCTAATTGTTCAGCTTGATTCACTGGCTGTGTAACTTTAAGAACGCTTAGATTTTGTTGAATGTAATAACGCGAAACAAACAACAATATTGGAAATCACATACGCCAACTAATTATTATTTTTGTTATTACACAAACTCGTTTGCTTTAAAAATAAGCAGGAAGCAATAAGATAACAGTAACAGCAAACTTAATAGATTTTGATAGATAAGTAGAAATAAAAGACTTAGACACTGACTGCAATTGGATACAATTTGACACATTCAAATGAACATTGGACGCCAATAACAAAAACAAATTTGTACCTGGAAAAATAAGTTGACAAAATTGTCCAGTCCTTTTCGCAATGGGAATGCTGAACCACGCTACCGGTTGGGGTTCGTCCACAATGTACGTTTTGTTGTTGGACATCAAAAATTGCAACGGTCTCATTTCCAAATGAACACTGTCCACCACTGTCCATTTCGAATGGTAGAAAAAGCGCCTGTGTTCGTCATTGGGAATTATGGAACTCGATTCGACCATCATATGACCGCAAAATGATACTAAAGAACGAATCATATCAAGCGTATAAGTGGGATGCTCATGATCCTGAGGAATAGGATAATCTTATAAGACCTCAATTTTCAATAATGGTGACAATACTGAATGTTCTTCCTCCATATGGTGCATTCTGGACTAGGTGCCAATAGGCATCTCGACTAATATCAGTAGGGGCCGAGTGCACAGCGGCATAATTGAGCTGCCGCTTAGACGAGTGGATGCAGGCATATACTTAGAGTATTTAAAAGGTATCTTAGGGTATATGTATATCATATTGAGCTAAGTAAGCTAAAGCAGAAAATGCATCTAAGTCTCGAAATAACTCAGTAATCAAAAATGTAAACAGAAATAACATAATCAAATCCAAATACATTCCAACCCCCACCGTTCCTATACAGTCAATGCATACATACCAAGACATTCATGCATTCATGTGCTCGATTTGGCCCTCGGTGGGCATGAGTTCAAATCCCATTACTAATACTAAATGTGGACTTACTGTTAAAATATGATTCTCGTAAAACGACATAAAAAATCTTTTAAATAATCGCAATCCATCTTCAAACTTACAATTTCGTACTGCCGAAAACAAATCGTTCAAACCCAACAAATTTTGATACCAGATGTTGGGCAATTCGGATTCCACATGAACTGGACAAGTTGTAGCGCAGCCCATAGGAATGCGTACAATCATTGGCTTCTGTTTGGCATCGTTGGAAGTGAAAAATTCAACTATTTTCTGCTCGATACCATCTTCACAAACAAAAAATTGATAAGTGAATAAACAATGACGCGAGACAAAGATCATTGCTATTATGCTATAACACAAACCCATTTGATTTAAAGAAAGCATGGAACAACAAAATAACAATGACAGCGAAAAACAAAAACAAAGTCCCATAACATGGAACAACAAAATTCATTCATTTTGGTTGGTGACGTGGTCACCTCTTCATTATTTCCCATATTTATACGACACATGTACGATCGACTTCGATGGCTTGATAAGCGTAACAAACGTGGAAGAATAACGAAGTTTCTTGACTTGTAGACGGCATCCATGTGACGTCGCCACCGTTCGCGAAGATTGACGATGCCTCCTGATTTCTTGTAAGGGTTATCTCCCTTAGCCCAAGGGCTACATATGGTATACGTATACCTTTAGATATATTTTAAGTATCTTACAAAATAGTTAATAATAATCTACAATTGTCCATTCCAAAACCGCTTTATCGGGTTTTTCGGACAGTAAACGTAGAATTTAACTAACTAATTTCCTTCGTCTAATTGTTATAATGTCATGTAGTGAATAAGAGTTAGTTCTATTCATGGGTTCACTGTTTAAAATGTAATCACGCCAAGTAATTCTAGAAATATATTAGTGTCTCTAAAACTAGTTTAAGCTTTCTATTATTTGTAATATTTATTAGCAACCAGCCTTTAATAGATAAATTCAATATTCTACTTTTTCCAATAATGTTAAGATTTGGAGTATAAACTGTAATTTTTTCTAATAGCATATTATATATATATATATACAGGGTCCAAAATGGTACTTGTCAGTAAACTCTTACTTTTCAATTTTTACTGTTTTAACTTGAAAGCTATATTTTTTTCAACAAAGTAATTATGCTAAAATAATATGGACTATCAATACTTAGTGTCAATTGTTTTTTAACTTTTTTATAATTATAAATGCCTAAGTGTCTTGGAATTTTTAGATAAATGGCATTCAAGTGGGTAAATGGTAATAGTTACACTTAAGAATTTTATACATATTAAGTTAATAACATAAAACGCTTACGCAACACAAATTTCAAAAAAAAAATAATCGAAAAGAAAATCAAGGCACGCTCCAAGAAAAAATCGATTATGTTTTGAAAAATCAAGTTCCACAAGATTTTATCAATAATTTGGTCGATTCTTATCCAAAACTGTTAAAGGAAGTTATCAAAAAGCATGGCTATCCCCTGAATTATTAATTTTGTACAATTGGTGATGTCTGCTTTGTATATACATACATATTTCATAATATAATTTATTTTTAAGCAAATAACGTAGTAGTTTTTTCATGTCGAAATGTGTAAATTTTGGGTTTTTGGTCTAAGCGAGAATTTGATAATGCTATTTGTAAAAAGGAAATATTTTTAGTGTTTTAAATATTGGTATTGCTAATGTGATGTTTAATGATTATTTTAGTGCAATGTCGATGTGCCTAATATGCTTAAGTGATGTAAGGAAAGTCAATCAATTTCAATGTATTAATTTTGACAGCTCCCATTTTAGCCCCTATATATATATATATATATAATAATTATTATTATTATTACGTTTGCTACTTTGAATGTTTTACTAGAAACATATTTCAGCAGTGGGCATTTTAGCGAAGCCGAACGTAGGCCCGCATTTTAGTGCCGGTGGTGGGATTCGAACCCATGCCCACCGAGGTCAAAAAATTCGAGCCCTATACCGCCAGACCACCCCGGCATTATATATATATATATATATATATATATATATATATATATATATATATATATATATATATAATGTAAAAACCTTTTGCGTTAAAAATAAGTATGAGTCAATAAGATAACAACTACAACAAAGTCCCATAATTCACAAAGAACGTAAGATAACAAAATGATTCCATGTATTTGAACATTTTGCCAAACGTTTTGTTTGATCCAATAAAACATTCATTCCAATAAGATCATCTCGAATAGTTATTAGCCAAGTTTTCTGTGGTCTACGCCAACCTTTCTTTTAGGGATGCTAAATGATCCTGAGGATTTGAGTAATGCTTATAAAGTCTCAAACTCCAATGATAGTGATACTTCTGACTGCTTTTCCTCCACGTGGTGCATCCTGGACTAGGTGCCTATAGGCTATTAAGCATTCTAGACTAATAACAGCAGGGACCGAGTCAACAGCGGTATAACTGTTTCTCACTGGACTCCTGCTCAGTAAAGGGGTGTTAACATACACCCTAGATGCAAATAAAAGTATCTTAAGGTATTCGTTTACCATATGTAGCCGGCTAAGCTAAGGGAGTTCACCCTGACTATGCAATTGATGCTATATTTGCCAAGGTTTCTGTACAGATGGAAGGCATGTAGTTGGTACAAAGCCCATCACCGAGTTAGAATACGCTGACGATGCTGTTCTGCTAGCTGAAAATGAAGATCAGCTGCAGCAAGCATTGGATTTTCTTGTGAATGTTTCCGGTAAATATGACCTGAAGATCAATCCCAAAAAATCAGTCATCATGATCTCACAGGCTCCTGATGCGAGGATTATATTAAATGATGCTGTGTTTCCCAATGTAAAGCAGTTTACGTATCTGGGCTCTTCGATTACTTCTAACGGAGGTTCATCTAATAAAGTAAATCGTTGAATTTGTTTGGCTGCTGCTGCGTTTGCAAAACTTGCTAATCCATTATGAAGACGAAAAAACATCAATCCAAAGACAAAAATGAACATTTTCTCTTCATTGGTTCGCACAGTGCTTCTGTACGCAGCTGAAACCTGGACTCTTACAGGGTCTGAGATCATGAAGCTTAACAAATTTGAGGCAAGATATCTCAGATATATTTGGCACAACACTCATTTTGCATCATCCATATCAAGGGACTTGGCAAAAAGAATCAATAACCGCCAAATTCGAGATGACCTCCAATTCCATGAACTTCCTTCCTTGGTATCGCAACAACGTAGATTGCGCTGGTTTGGTCAAGTTCTTCGTAAAAATCCTGATGCAATCTCACGTTCCGTAACTTTGACTTGTTCAAATGCCCATTGGAAGAAAAGGAAAGGTGGTGAGAAACGTATTTGGATGAACGCTGTTCGAGACGATCTTCACCACATTTTGACCGGGACTTTAACTTGGAAACAATGGCAAAGTCGTTGGACTGATATATCTGTGCTCGCCTCCAAAAACCGTGAACAATGGTGAGGAATTATTCGTGATGCTTTGAGAACTTTGAACTAATAAAGAGGTGGCTTTGCCACCAACTTTTGTTATTGTTGTTTCTTTTACCATCTTCAATTGTCCATTCCAAAACCGTTCCTGGTGGTCTTCCGGGTGGTAAACGTAGAATTTGATTAAGTAATTATCTTAGTTTAATTGCAATGATGTCACGTAGTAAACAACAGTCAGTTCTTCTGATAATCTCATTATTTGAAATGTGATCGTGCCAACGTAATCACGTCAAGTAATCTTTAAAATACATCTATGACCCCGGCAATAAAAAACATCCACCATCTTACAATTCTTGTCTGTTTCATTTCACTTTTCACTTCCATATATTGCCGTAGAAATAATCATTAATGTGTACAGACAAAGTTTTGCTTTCAGGTAAATGCAAATGCAAACATACAAAATAAATATGTGGATAGACGAAACTATAGCAACATGACATACCAAATGACACCGAATTATGCCCGGTCTGGCATGAACCTGACGTAACTGTCCGATCCAGTGATTTTTGATAGGCCAAATTGAGGGTTTCGAATAACTTGTTAAATAAAACGTTTGTGCCTCCATTGGTAGGCAAGTGAATGGATTTTAGAGATGACTGGTTATCCAACTGATCAGTGGTCGATTGCATTAAGAAAACCAAATGTGGTTGAAAATTGGACATTAAATCCTTGAATTGACCTTGGTCAAAAATTGAGTCCTGTTGATTAAGAGCAAAATTATCATCAACACCATATAATTAAGGACGAAAAATTGTAATAAAAACAGTATTGACTCAACATCAAAAGATTATTAAAAGTTACCTATTTGTAAACTACTAACAAATAAACAAAGTAGTAAATCGATGTTTATCTAAAATTTAAAACGAGCACATAACATCCAATAGAATGTAAACCAGACATCTGGACCAATGACCACAGGAACCAAGTACACATGTGTATAATTGGACATTCACTGGACTCCCACTAAGTGAATGGGTGCTAGAATTCTTGAAAGGTATCTCAAAGTACCCATTTACCATATATAGCTGGTTAAGCCTGTGAATCCGTGGATTAGTATCGTCCTGGACTAGATGCCTACAAACATGTAGATAAATATCAACAAAGATAGAGTGCACAGCGGTATAATTGAGCTTCCGCTTAGGCGGGCAGGTGCAACCATACACCCAGAGTACGTATATGTAAACCATATATGCAGGGGCAAGCCTCGGTGGACTACATTACGGGCATTTCGCGACTGGTTATGGACTTTTAAGAAAAGTCAGAAAAACTTGCGGCGGCCAACGACAACGATTACCGTCAGGACGAAGGTAGTGGCGGCAACAAATTCGACAATTCCTCGCCCAACCAATTTTGGCCGAGAATTTACAGTCCGGTCAGCGTTTATGCGCGTTTGGCCAATAATGAAATTAAGAAAACGGTATTTTTGTGAGTTGGTGTTGTTTATATTTCGGTTGGGATGCCATGATCCTGACGATTTAGGTAATGTTTATATAAAGTTTCAATTTCTAAGGATTGTGATATTCCTGACTCACCTCCACGTGGCGCATCCTGGACTGGATACCTATAGGCATCTAGAATAATAACAACAAGGATTGAGTATATAAAAGTATAACTGAGCTTCTTTTTAGGTGAGTGAATGCAAGCATACACCCAGAGTACTTGCTATGTAGCTGTTGGGCTAAAATCAAGCAACCTCGTCAAGCATTACCACCAATAATGTCGTCACAAAGATGCTGTTTACTAGCAAAAAAAAACTTTGTTAATCCTCTACATTTGTCACGCTTACCAAGCTATCAAAGTCGATCGTTTATTATGCCATATAAATATAATAACAATGAAAAAGTAACCACGTCATCAACCAAATGAATAAATATATATCATATAATTTTTTACGTAACTTATCCAATTAATTTTTTATATTCCAATAACGTTTAAATTTTGTTTTTCCATCTGATTTATAAATAAGTAACGTTATTGAAAGAAAATATTTTTATACATATCTTTTAAATCGATAATGACAAAATAACATCTCAGGAATGTTCACTACAATATGAATGTACTAAATATAATAAACTAATATTAGAAAAGATAATGATAATTATGACAGTACCGCTGCACATTAACAAACCAATACCATAATAAAAAATGACCAATAACAATTGAGAAGACCAGTACAAATTTCTGTTTAAAATAAACCCTACTTTTTTTGTCAAACAACCAATTAAATTCACAAAACAAAAAATTGTTTTTTTTAAATTCACTGGCAACGATTTATAATATAACCAAAATTGAATGCAAAAAAATTAAATAAAATAAAAAATATTAAAGCCAGTGAAAGTAAATTTGATAACTATAATTTTTTTAGTTTATTTACTATTAAAAATAAATGAAAACTAATGCAAATGTTGATAAAAAACGCTTGTTAATGGGTTTGTATTAGATTTGTCAGATTCACTTAAATAATAAATCCACTTGGTTTCAGTCAACCAGAATCACTGTACAGCTGTGTCATCCCTGTTTGGAATCATTAGCTGTGCACACCTTTCAAATTTTTACAGACACACACACACACATGAACTTGAAGCCCACGCCCTATCTGGTGTTAGGCCTGCGCCTTAACCACTGAGCTACGGGTGATTGAACTTAACCCTGTAGTAAATCTGATCGATTCTAACTGCTGCTACGTTACTACCAGTATAGCAAGCGAGTGATCGCTTGCACTCGGGATTTTTTTAGTAAAACAAGACGTAAAAAAGTTATTTCCTAACACATATACTACTTATTATTAGATGTTAAGTAATACAACAGTCGATTAAGAAAATTAATAAAAAATCAAACTTCTGATTATCAATTTTTTTAAATTAAGTTTTCCAATTGTTGTTACTGGTGATATAGTTGCTTCTTTCTATCTATATATGTACAGCATATCAAAAAATCGACTCCAATAGTTCCATATATCCCAAGTACTTAAAATGTATCTTAGGGTATAGGTATACCACATATAGCCGTTGGGATAAAGGAAATAACCCTAGCACAAATCAGGGGTTCTTGTCAACATTTGCAAACAGTACCAACGTTACAATGATGCCGTCTACCAGACAAAACAATTAATTATTCCTCTAAGGTTGTTACCCTTATCATCAAAGTCGATCGTTTTATATGGAAAATAATGAAGAAATGACGACATCATAAACCAAAATAAAGGTTGCTTAATAGTTCGTTTCGATTTTAGATTGTTAATTAATATTAAATTATCTAATTTTGAAACTACAATAGATAGATCGTTTTAGAAATTCATTATTTTCAATATTAAATATTTTTAATGTATCAAAACTATATATTAATTTACCCAAATAAATAATCCACTTTTTAATTTTAATGTAGTCCACATTTAGGCGAAGAGATATTTTTAAAATTAATCCAATATTTTATAACAATTTGATTAGTTTTATAACTAAACAACACAGGTATGTACGAGTCGACAAACATGTTTTTAAACGTTCAACAAATGACTGTTGAATTTGTTTATTTAATTATGTATTTAAACTTTGCTTACAAATTTTATGTATTTTGTATTGTTAAACTTGATGTGAGTTAAAATAATGCTAGTTTTTGATTGAACAACCGTTGCTTTTTATAATAATTTTGATTTAAAGTTGTAATTCTGAAAAATTAGTAAGTAAACATGTGCATTACTCATTATTTATGGTTCCATTACTTTGAAGTTTTATTTCAAGCTTTTTTGAAAAGTGGAATTTTAACTCAAAGGCTAATGGGTGCTTGTGGTTTAATTTTGTTGACAATGTTTAAACTGTTGGCTGTTAGAATATAAGTCTAACAATGTAACCACTATATTATTTATTCACAAAGATATTAGGGCTTAAAAAAGTTGCAATTGCTTATATTTTCAATCTTTTTTAATGCAATAGGTTATAAGTAAAAACAGATTCAGGTGAATCTGATAATAATAATATGTAACATTTCTAAAAACAAATGATCTATTAAAAACCCATTGATAAATACAACCAAACCGTACTATATAGGCTATTAAACCTGACAATATGCAAGGATTTATATGGTAAAGTCCTAGTAAAAGGGTTCTCTCACTTGCTAAAGCGGTAGTAACGTAGCAGCATTTGAAGACACTGGACAATTAGAATTCATCAGATTCACTATAAATAATAAATTTACTGGTCAAAGGTCATCCACCCGTAGCTCAGTGGTTTAAAGCGCTGTCTTGACACCAGATAGGACGTGGGTTCAAGTTCATGTGTGTGTAAAACTTGAAAGGTATGCGCTGCTTATGATTCCAAATAAGGATGAAACAGGTGTACAGTGCTCATTGTTGACTTGAAAACCTAGTAAATTTATTATACAAGTCAATCTGACAATACTAATGTAACATTTCTAAACAATATATAATCCCTTAAAATCCCATTGTTAAACATCACCATCTTATTTCGTTCATTGTGATTGATGACAGTCATCTTTTCATTATTTCCATAGTTGTACATTTTATACGATCTATTTCAATTACTTAATAAGTGTAACAACTGTAAAAAAATAACGAAGTTTCTTGGCCTCGTTGTAACAGCACCACAGTTCACAAAGATTGACAAGGCCGCCTGATTTTTTATCAGGATTATCTCCCTTATCCCAAAGGCTACATTTGGTATACATATAGCTGAACATACTATTTTAGTATCCTGAGCGCATCTTTGCACCCACCTGCTGTAGCAGAAGCTCAATCATATCGCTGTGCACTCTGTCCCTGCTGTTATTAGTCCAGAAACTTTATAAGCATTACTCAAATCCTCAGAATTATTGGCATCCTATGTCTGTCTACAAAAAAAATATTATTTATAGAACGATAACCACCCACTCCCCAATGTCAAAAGTAGACCTTATATCGGTGAACCACTCCACCAAAAATAAACAAGCTATTAATCATCATACTTCTATCATAAAAAAGAAACACTAATGTAATACTACTTTAGCCATTTAGCTATCCTGTAGAACTTACATGTATCAGTGAACTTGGATTGCTAGTCACGGGACACTGATTCAACTGAGTCTGTCGCAATACGCGATCCAAACCAGCTGAAGCTACATTCGGAATAATCAATATTTGACTCATCGTAATCAGTTCCAACGTTCTCACATCCAGTCGAGCTAGACCTACAAAAAGATGAGAATTAGTCACTTGCGGAAAACGATCATTTCAAAAAATATCGTTCAATCAACCAAATCTTTGCATAAACACACATGCAGGTGGAAAAAAAAGAACTTTGAAAAAATGCACATCGCATAAATAAGAACCAACAAATAATTGCTATTTTCATGGAAGAACAACACGATAGTGTTGAATCTAATAAAAAAACAAACAGAGTTAAAATATACATAGCACACAACTGAAAAATGTGACCACTAATTAGACTGAAAGTCTATCATCGTATGAAAAAAGAAAATCTCGATAAAATTTTTTCCAGATATTAATAAAATATAACATTTTGCAAAAATCAATAACCACTTGATGCACATAAACCTTCTCTAACGATTTTCTCATAGTATTCAAGTACATACTGTGTTTGATTTTGGTCAACTTTAATCATTAAAAATAAATCAATACATACATACACAAAACTAAAAAGCAATTATTGTAAACTTTTCATATAGGTCACTTGCGTTTGTATTTGTACCAGACCTAATATAGTAGTTGGATAAGATCTGGGTTTTACCACAGTCCCCGTTTGATTCACTAAATGCCCACTTTATGAAAAATTCAAGCACTACATAGATTTAGAAATTGTACAATTGTAAGTTAAATTATTGAAAATCAAAACATTCTTATCAAATGCAATTTGCAAGCCACTGCTATCACCTTATAATAAATATATTATACAATTCTGCATATACTAATAATGTTTATCAAGATACTTTTGAAGTGTGTAGAGTAGCGTTCAATAAACGCCATTCTGTTTGTTTGTTTGCTCTTTATATGACAGAAGTACATTAATTTCAAAAGTATAATAAAAATCATGTTATCTTTTTTTAAGATATAGACTAGAGCATTGTTTTTAGTGATTGTTCAATGCTCTAGAGTAACACATTGAGGTCCAGAATTAAATGTGAACTAGAAGATTTAATCAATTTTAGTACCACCTTAAACAACTACAGATTCGCTTTGTTTTGATGGATTTTTGTACTTAATTTTATAATATTCTCTAACAAATAATAAGTTTTAAATATTTTCGCTCGTAATATCAAAAAATTATTAGAATAAAGTCGAGATTATTCAATTTTTTATTTAATATTGTACCTCAACATGATGTTCTAGAGCAATAAACAATTAACAAAAACAATACTCTAGTCTATATTTAAAAAATATTACATAATTTTTATTATACTTTTGAAACTAATGTATTTTAGTCCTATAAATTATAAAATTCTTAACTAAAATAAAGGTTGCATTTATGCAATTGCATCCAGATAACAAAAACATTAATATAATTATACTTTTTTTAAATCAGTTTAAAATATAATGCAATTGGCTTAAGAAATAAAAATGTTCAATTAAGAAAATTAACTATGTAATTCTAAATCAAATTTCATATTGTTGAACTAAAATATGTAGAAACCCCTACATTAAAAGTTTTAAGAAAATTCTGGAAAACACTGAATATTACCTAAATTGTTAAAAATATATAGCTTTTATTGTCAATATATATAAATATATAATTTTCAGTGTTCATTGTGGTTTCAACGCCCTTATATCCAACTTTCATTTAATTGTGCAGATACTTGAGTAACATGCACAATTTGCACCATATATATATATATATATATATATATATATATATATATATATATGTAAGCACATGTACCAACCAGAAACCATATTTCCAACAATTATTTAAATATTTTCTTAAAAACTGACCAATTCCTTTTCAAAAAATACTATCTAATCACGACAAAAAATGTAATCAATAAACATATATATAGACATATTTATTCATTCTAAATAATCAAATTTAAGAAAATATTTGTAGCAAAAATGAACAAACAAAAACTATTGTTGCAAACAAATACGTCACTAAATAATTCATTCAATTTGTTGAAAATACATAGAATCATTATGCACAAAACATGATCAAACACAGAGCTAAAACAAACAGTTTCAAAATTATACCCAATTCCGTACAAAATTCATTTAAAAAAATAAAAACCAATAACACGCCACATACCCAGACATCTTTTAAATTGTTTGGATTAATCAAAATAGAATAGGGCACATGTATCAAATCAAAAATCAAAATATAGTTCATACAAATGACCTTTACCAAACTACAAAATAATATGAACAATTAATATGACCGGTTATTAATTCAAACAAAAATTTATAAATATAAAACCAATGATTGACTGTAATCGTTATTCAATTCGTTACAAATTTTGTCCCATAAGTCTTTATAATTCTATAAAACAAATGCCATCAAAGTTATCTACACTTATATTTATTTTCATTTATTTATTTTATGTTTGCTACTTTGAATGTTTTACAAGAAACGCATCTTTCAGCAGTGGACATTTTAGCGAAGCCGAAAACGTGGGCCCGCATTTTAGTGCTAGTTGTGGGTTTTAAGTGATACTTCACTCAGATGATAGAATTTCATTCTGATAATATTAAATATAATTGTTATCAATGTTTTTAGTAATAATAATAATAATAATAATGGTGTTTTAAAACCATTTGTGAAAATCGAATAAAGCTTGAAAAAGTAGTTAATTCAAGACAATGATAACTCCGATTTTAAAAAAATTTTACTACCTTAAATGGCTTATGAAAAATATCTTTCAGCAGTGCGAAGCCAAATGTGGACTCGCATTTGGTGTCAGTGGTAGGGATCGAACCCATGCCCACCCAGATCCGAGTCGTGTACCGTTAGACCAGCCCTATTCACTTTACCGCATAAGTAAAAGAAAAACTATAAGAGTTACCCCATCCTGAGACAATGTCAATATTCTATTTCTTTGAATCCATCATCATCATCATCATCATCGGTGTAAATTGGGGAGAACCTACTAATTGAGTACAACTGAATTGCCATATCATGTCAAACATATGTATTATTTGTGTTCATAAATGACTTAAAAGTACGGCAATCTTCATACAACAAATTTACAACAATTCGATAACAGGTCAAATATTTTTACAATAGACTGAATTTGGCAACTAATAAAGATATCTTTTTGCTATCAAACATATTTTCGTTGTTATACAATGCATTACCATATGACCACTAGATCACGATTCAATCTGCAGTGTGTGTCATTTAAAACTATTGATTATAAATCGAGTCTACTAAAACCTGAAAATAACCTCCCATCTGAATGTGAACTACTGTCATTCATTCATTCATTTTAATGCATAAAATCGATCAAATCCAATGTATTGATAAATGTGAAAAACGTAGGAGAAAAACGGCATTCTTGTAACGGCCACCTTAAGATACATTTTAAGTACCATAAGTACATGTTTGCACCCATCCACCAAAGCGGAAGCGCAGCTATACTGCTATGCACTCGATCCTTGCTGTTTTTTTATGTTTATTACTTTGAATGTTTTAGGAGAAACATGCCTTTCAGCAGTGGATATTTTAACGAAGCCAAACGTGAGCCCACATTTTAGTGCCGGTGGTGCGATTCGAACCCCACCGAGGTCCAAATCGAGCGCTGTGCCGCTAGACCACCCCGGCTTAGATGCACCTAGTCCAAGATGTAGCAATCAAGAATGTTACCATCATTGAAAATTGAGACTTTATAGGCTCTACTGAAGTCCTCAAAATCATTAGCAATTTTTTTAATTAAAAAAATCCAATAGTACTGCATTTCTTTAGATTACTAACTATATTACATTCCAAATACACCTCATATTGTATAAACACACATACCATGAATCAAATGACGCATAAACCGAACAGCAATTTCTGTCGAAACCAACTCGGTTTCTCCAAGCCCAGCCAATATAACGATACGCACACGATCCATGTGAGGATCGAATGCAAACTGCGATTTTTCATTTTTGCGCGGAATACCAAATCCCATCCCAATTGGATCATGTCGATTTAAATCATCCGACTTGATACTAAAAATTTTAAAATATCGATCCAAAGCATGAATCGTGTTGCTTTGCTCCAACTGACTCAATTGCTTGTTTAAGCGTTGACCTTCAATTAACAATTGACGAAGCATGTGTTGGTAGTCGAATTGAAGAGTGAAATGCGGCAACCGATTGGGTACTATATCGAAATCGATTAGTTTGGACCAATAGAAATGAGGATCCGGTTTCAAAGTAAAATTAAATTGTTCCTTTTGCGTCAATGCAACATAGGGCAGTTGACTGGCATTGATTGTGTACTTCATGGACGAAATATAACTACAATACGTGAACAACAATAATAGTACATCAACGTTTCAAAACGATCAAAATAAAATGCAACTTACGTGTCAAACAAAAGGACTCACTACCTGATCAATTTTATCTGGAACATTCAAAGTTAACAAAACAAATGCCAGTAGGTAAACCCACATAATTGGAAGGTTTGCACTAAGAACTAATCAAAAATTATATAATAATTGTATCCCTGATTAAAGATTTTCCATTAATCAACTCTATAATAAACGTTCAAATAGCCAATATAAACTCATTTGAAGTAGTATTCATTCGTTAAAACGATCGCAAAATTGATTAAAACTTTTTAAATTATTGTACAGTTTAATGCCACTCCAAGTTTTAATTTCTATTCAAAAATGTAGCGTCGAGTGTTTTTGCATTCTTTTAATAATATTAATGTATTTTCCAATCAAATGATAGAAAGTCAAAAAATGTAAATATCATTAGACAATAAACATTAAATTAATCCCTTCAAAATTAGTGTAATATATTAATATGAAATTATGCTCTCTATATATAAAATGGCAATTCAAAACTTAAAAAATAGGTTTCATTTAAAAAACTAATCTGTTTTTAAATCAATATTGTTAATAAATTATCAGTGTTTTATGCTATAGCTCCTAATAAGTCCATGAAGTTTGACAGATATAATTTCAAAACAATTCAACTCATGTCTGTTGTACATCAGTATTAGTAAAGTAATTTTTGTAACTATGAAATATATAAAAAAAAATTTAATATGTAAAATATCTGCCAAACAGACATAACGGATACAGGTGGATGTAATTTATTACAAATCTACTTTTATTAAAATCATGCAGTCCAATTATCAATGCCAGAATATCCAACTAGAAAATCTTGCTTGGAAATTACAAAATTGACAGATGCATCATCATCATCGAAGATAAACATCCCCCACCGGTTATTATCGCCCAGCGTCGTCCAAATTACCAAAAGTCTGAAAAACATTAACTTTTACAACGTGTACTTAATGAACGACACTATACTATATTTAACTGTTAATTACATCCCCTACAGTAATTTCTATTAGCTGTATGTAAAACATGGCCAATCCATTTTAATCGTCTTTCTCTTATGATATTGACGGATGCAAACATTACATACAAAAACGTGTCAATATTCCTCAACATTTTGCGCAATAATTATAAAGTTGAAATTTCCCATAAAGGTGACAATTCTGACTCCATACCTCTATATTGTACCACATCCCAGATTGGGACTAAGGCAAATCAAAAACCGGGTGTACGGTAATAAAACCGGACCGCTCTAAAGGTGAATTAAATTCATTCACCAGGGAAATCACAAAATATCTTAACCTATACACGTGTATACTATATGCAGCTGTTGGGCTAAAAGGAACAAGCCTTACTAAAAATTGTGCGGCCTTGAAACATCATGTCAACAGTGGATACTATCTATTGGTCAATAAACTTTCCTACAATTGTTGTTTATACGATGTTCATACGATCGTATAAAAATATAAAAAAATAATCGTTCAACATGCTCTACAAATGTGGAAGTAATAAAAACGCAATTGTATGTATGACCAACCATGCCATTCATAACATCTCTCTGCAAAAATATCTTACAAATAACAATTCACTTTCACAATTTACAAGCAAGCAAACAAATACATTCAATCAAGCGATAAAAATATATACATATAATTAATACATGCAACATATTAAAACATTGGTCAATTGATTATTTTAGTAGCGTGCTTCGTATACCATTTTGATGCGCAAAAGCAAAAAAATCAGACTAAACATTTGTCTAATTAACAAAAAACACCAAATACCTGACATATTATACAGTCCGTGTACTCAATCTAAACAACTGCAAACAAATACTAAAATAGGTATATAAATAATAATACAGCAACTGACTTATATATTATTTAATTTAATTATGTATGCCAAGGTGGTTTGGCGGTACAGCACTCGACTCGAACCTGGATAGGCATGAGTTTGAACCCCACCGCTAAATGCAGGCCCTCGTTTGGCTTTGCTAAAATGTTCACTGCTGAAGGATGTTTCCCGTCAAACAAAGTAAAATAAATTAAGTTATTTGGTAAAATGGTATATTGGTAGCAGATCCACATCTAGACTGAAAAGCGCATCAATACTCTGAGTAGCACTTCCTATGCATGTCTGAACAACTTAACAGCGCTATTGTCTTAGAAACATGATGTGTATGTAGAATCAAGTAGTAGCGCAGTTCACTCTATGTAACGTCAACTTGGCCATAATACTCGATTAACAAGTCACCTCGAAAGAACTAAGGGGGGAGACCGACCCACACGTGGTGGATAGTAGAACCGCCTTTAGTAACAAAGGTTAGCTGTGAATAAGGCTGTGCCAAATAAGCAGTCGCGGACCAAACGAATACTCAGGCGTTAAGGTCGTTAACAATCATCGGCATCACCCTGAGTATTATCACCAGGCAGTCCATACGGAGGGACCTAAAAAGGTGGTTTAAACTTTGCTCATTTGGCCGCGGCTAACTGGTCTATATACTCGTGATCAAAACTCTTACATAAATCAATTAAATGATGTAGTCAACAGGGAAGATACTGATTGGCCAAATACAAGGCGGAATGTGACTTGCAATGCTACTGCCTACTCTGTGAATAGTACTCGTAATAATTTTTTTAATTTATTTTATGTTTGCTACTTTGAATGTTTTGCGAGAAACATCTTTCAGCAGTGGACATTTTAGCGAAGCCAAACGTGGGCCCGCATTTTAGTGCCGGTAATGGGATTCGAACCTATGCCCACCGAGGTCCGAATTCGAGCGCTCTACCGCTAGACCACCCCGGCATTGGTTATGTTGAAGGAACTAGTAATTTGACCCTAAATTAAAATGAAACATTTAATTTGGACTTAAAAAACAGTAATAGGGAAAAGTAAAAATTAAAATTTCAAAACACACAATTGGAAATTTAATATAACAAAAGTACAAATATAAATAGAAAAAATTAAATGAGTCATCTTTGTAAATGAATTAATTAGTCAAAATGAACTTTTTAATGCCATAAATGGCATCACAAATAACTGTATTGTTTCAACTATTAATAACATATTTAGCCTCGATGGGACCTTAAATTCAAATTCAAATTATAGCAAATTAAAATAAAAAGGAATTTGTAAATCACATTAAGGAAGTCCAAAAATATTGTAAGTTTATACTGATAAAACAAACACAATAGTATCTTGTTTTTATAATGCAGGTAACAGACAAAAACGCGAAAGTAGTCTAGCAATACAACTCTCAACTCAAACTTGGGTGCGAATGGTTTTCCAATTCCCATCACCGGCGCTAAATGTGGCCAGCCGTTCGGCTTCGCTAAAATATCCACTTGCTTAAAAATACGTTTTCCGTCAAAACACCGAAACCAGCAATAGTGAAAAAAAATTGAACAATAGTAATACCGAATACACATCTAGTAAACAATGTTTATTCCAAACCATTAAAAAATCAATAATTATTTTTGGATTGAAAATAAAAATTATGTCCTAATGTTCACTCATTCTTTTTTAATATGCACTTTTAAAATAACCAAAATAAAACAAATTATACGTTATTTTCTATAATAAAATTTTAAAGAATATGTATTTGATAAAAACATTTATGACAATTAAATGTATTCATATTTTTAACTCTAACAAAGAACATTCATTCATTCATTTTGGTTGGTGACATGGTCACGTCTTCATTATTTTCAATAATTATACGGCGTAGTAAAAGATCGACTACAAAGACTTGATAAGCATAACAAATGTAGACAAATAATAGAGTTTTTTGGATGGTAGACGGCATCCTTGTGACGTCATCACTCTTCGAAAAGATTGACAACGCCACCTAATATTTTTGTCAGGGCAATTTCCTTTAGCCCAACCATTTACATATGTTAATAATTGTAATAAAATATAAATAAATTTAACGTTTTTCAATAAAAATAATAATTACGCCTAGTGGTACAGCGCTCAACCAGAACCTAAGTGGGCATAAGTTCGATTCCCCCCCACCACCACCACTAAATGGGGAACCCACGTTCGGTCTCGCTAAAACATCCACTTTTGAAAGTTCTTTCCCGTAAACATTAAATAATAATAATAAAATAAATTCAATAGTTAAATATGTTTTAAATGAGATGGATGTCAATTAGTGATAAAAACATTTGGAAATCTTCAGTCTCATAATCTCCTCCCAACAAACAATTATATAAAACCAACTAAAAGCTAAATAAATTAATTGTTATTAATAGTTATTTAATATATTTTTTTTAAAGTAAACTAATCACTGAGTTAAATACTAAGCTACTTATCCATAATTATACATATAAGTTAAAGTTTAAATCCTATTGCAAACACAAGCTTTAAGAAAATTACCAACACCCGTGTAATACCATATTTAAAAAATCACTTGCTACCATGTTCCACCGAATGTGTTATTAACCTCCAATAGATATTGAGTACAACCAAACGAAGACACAATTAGTTAGTAATATCGAACACCTTTTAAGTATGTGTGCTAACACACATCCGCCAAGGCGGAGGCCCAGTTATACTACTGTGTATTTACTACCTAATTTATGTTAATCTGCAGGATACACCACAGAGGTATAAAAATTAGAATTATAAAATGTTTAAAAAATTTGTAAAAAAAAGTCAAAATATATCATTTTTAATCAGTTTTTGCAGAACACCTAAAATTACCACCAGTAAACAACTATTTTATTGTTTCTCCGTTATCTATTATATAAAAAATACATATCGCAAAAGTAAAATTTGAAAAACACATTGGATTTAAATTCCATTGTATTGCACAACAGTTCTGTTTAAAATCTACTTTAACAAACTCACCCTTTTTTTGATGCCCAAACATGAAAAATTCCGTTTGGTGGAAGCATTCGCCAATATTCACCGTCCTTCGTCGAATTCATCACAAAAGAAATTTCATCTATATGAATTGAAGCTCCGCCTACAGGCAAATTGTTATCTTTGTCTAAAACAAATCCCTTCAAAGCACGATGAACCTATAATAAATAAAAAAATAATTCTAATCGTTTTTATCTCTATGTTTGTTATTAAAGCAATTTTTAATGTTTCATTTATTGTCTTCACCTAATACAAAAAAATAAACATCAAAAAATGAGTAAATAACACAATAAATAATAAACACTGTTGATATTCATTATACAACTAATCTACTTACCTCTGTAGCAAATACCAACAAAGAATATTTGTTATCATCCCAATAAGTGAGTACGTCGGAACTGTGTGGATACTTATAGCAACCCAATTCCAAAGTTAGTTCCATACATCCAGTCCATAAATAATTCCAATCTTGCATACTACCAGTCATCGGATACCATTTGTTCCCATTAGTTATACCATTTTTAAAAAGTTCTAAACAGTGCTTGCCTTTGGACATCTTACTATGAGCCTGAAATATTAATATCATATGCTTAATGCTATATATATATATATATATATATATATATATATATATATATATATATATATATATATATATATATTAATAAGAAATATCAGTTATTTATAATAATAAAATTAATAACAACTAAAAAACAATTAATGAATAAGTAATAATAATAATAAAACAAATATATAATCAAAAATAATTGAAAAGACCAAAAATTGTACTTTCATTAACGATATAATCTGCTATCACTAATATCCATTATTTGAACTTGTAAAAGTAAAGCCCTAAAACATTCCTAATATTATCCCAAATGCAAAATTGTACCCATACTACCAAACATAGCCAACTATTGTTTCTATAAAATTGTGTATCTGTACCATGTCCCTTAATATCACCACTATAAACGTGTTTGAATACATTCATTGTAGAAATCCTGATTCAATCTCACGTAACCTTGGCTTGTCCAAATGCTGATTAGAAGAGGAAATGTGATCAGAAACGTCCTTAAACGGATGTTGTTTAGGACGATCTTTACGCTATTTTGACCGGGACTTTATATTGGAAACAATTACTAAATCGATGGACTGACATCTCTACGTGCCTCCAAAAACCGTGAACAATAGAAGGGAATTATTCAAAATGCTATGCGAGCATGGAATCAATAAAGAAGTAGCTCTGCCACCATCTTTTGTTGTTGTGTTGTATAAAAAAATAATCACTTTAAAAAACAAACTCAAAAACAATTACCAACCTAAAAAGCTAATAGCATGACCCTCAAATTAAGATAAATTTTATTGTTAATCATTAAAAAAATGAAACGTATTCAAAAATTAACTCAGATCCATCTAATCCTAAGCCTACGTTAAAAAAAACCAAAATCGTTCTTAATATTACATGTTTTCTTATTTTTCAATCAATTTAGTTTTTTCTTATACTTTTATCATACGTGCACAAAATATTATAGATCGATTTAAAGTTTAACTAAAATTACAAAAATAATCACATAGTTCTTTACAACAAACAACGGCATAAATTTCATTTACTTTAAAACAGATTTGTTAAAAATATTTTTTATCAAAAAATTACAAACAATTAGTGTTAACTTAACAATAAAATAAATAATGTATTTAATGCTAAAGTAATCTATAATCTATAAATTACAAATATCAACCCCTCGACATTTCCAAGTTTATAATGCACTTTACTTAAACTAGTTAAAAAACCAACATCTAGATGTACTTTTCATTTACTAAACTTTGGTAACACCTATTTTTTGTAAAATAATATCCAAAAGTTTTATAGCCCAATAAATAACCAATAGATTATAATAAACAAAATAAAATAATTATTTATTCAAAAATAACTTATAAATAAAAATATTGTTTAATGAAAACAATATTATCAATTTTATTTTTAAAAATAACATTAAGAAACAACAAAAAAAACTAAAATAAAAATTTCTGCGAAGAATCTTGTTTTCCAATGTGTAAAAATATTTATGACTTACAAAACTATAAACTTTAGCTAAATGGATAAATGTCAAATCATCTGCAGTAGCTGAATTATATGATGTATTATTTTTACTTCCATCATATGGATAAGAAGCGACCAAAGCACCACCATGTAGATTAGCTGATAAAATAAATGGATGATCTTTACTCCACTCCATAATATCTACAGTTTCTATTTCCTAAAAAATAAAATTAATTAATTAATTAATTCGAAATTACTCTTTTCGTATCAGTATATACAAATTGATCTGGAAAATTCCGATTTAAATCAACATGATGACTATTGAATCTTCCAACAACTCCAGAATAATCCCCTACAAATTATATTAAACTCAAAATATTATAATTTATAAATAATCTATAAATACAAAAGTAACAAATAGTCATTTTTGTAAAAGTGTATATATGCATTTAAACCAATAGAGTACTAAAATTAACCACAACGAACCTTCATTTGCAACTTCAAAACCGTCAGGATTCATAGATGGTAAAATATGAAGATGAGTATGATCCAACAATCGAGTAATTAGTTCATTGTGACCATAATTAATGCACAACAAATCAGCAAAATAAATAAGTAATTCTCGACCAACTGCCTCGTTCCCGTGCATATTTCCAATTAATTTCATTTCAGGAACACCAATCTTATGTTCTCGTGATGAAGCACCAAATAATATTACAAGCAATTCGCGCCCCTCTATTGATTTACCAATGGAATAAAGTGAGGTAATGTTTGGACATTTTCTTGATATTTCTTTTAAATAACTAAACAAATCATCGTAATTATGATATCTAATGCCATATAAATGTCAATTTAAAATTACTGTTTTTTTATTACTGGTTCCACTAAATCCCAATGTGAATGACTATCATAAATGCGGTATTTGGAAGATAATTGTAGTATCTTTAGTGAAGAATTATAATATCCATCATCAACATTTATAACACTCTCTATTTTACTAAAAAACAAATATATATTTTACTAAATAAATTTACTATATCAAAAACAAAACAAATAATGATACATGCTGAAAGTACATATTCTTTATTAACTTGGAGTACAACCCTGAAAATTAAGAAACAGAGCATTTAAAAAATACATAAAAAGATTATTTTTATTTTTTAATTAATTAATTTTTAATTTTTAAAAAATAATAAATATATGTATATATATAATAACAAAATTTGGTAAAAAAAACAACCGGTTTCAGGTTTCAGGTTTATACACGAGTTAAATAGGATACAGGATACAGGATAATTTACGAGATTAGTAGGAGAAACTATTTTTGATCCTCGGTTTTGAAATATTAATATATTTGAGGAACAAAAAAAGACAAAACTAGGGAAATATAAATAAAAGCTAATTAAAATTAAGGAGGGCATGCTTGTCATAAGTCTGTTTGAAGGAATAAAAAGAGGGGGCTGAAATAATATTGGATGGCAAATTATTCTAGGCAGAAATAACCCTATGGAAGAAATAACAACTCTGGATACGAGTACAAGCTCTAGGCTTAGAAAACTTAAACTTATGACCCCTTTATATCTCCTGTGAGGGAACGAAAAACAATGCACTACGCCCAGAATGAACTAATTGATAAACTAAAATAAGGTCGCCTCGGAGTCTTTTATCGAATAACGGAAATAGCTTTTACATTTTTAGCCGATTAATATAATCAACGTTATGAAGGATCTCAGGTATTTTGGAAGCTTTTCTTTGAACTTGTTCAAGACGAAGCATGTCTCGTTTAAGGATAGGGAAGTAACTTGAATACAGTATTCAAGATGTGGCTTAATATAAAGTATATATAAAAGACGTGTACAACTGATGGAAATATTCCATAAAGTACGCTTAAAAAAATTGATCAATCTAAAACCTTTTTGCGCAGCAAGAGTATGATGGGCAGAGGAATGAAGGGAGGATGAGAAAGTTACTCCTAAATCTTTAATAGATAGTACCGATATAATAGGAGAGTCATTTGAAGGAGATGCTCTAAAAGTGTTCCCCAAAGGTTTACCAAAACAAATATGCTTACATTTTGAGAGATTGAGAGGGAGCGACTTTAAAGAAGCCCAATCATAAATGTTAAAAATATCTTGCTGAAGAACCTCAGGGCTGGACCTCCATATCTTAACATCATCAGCATAGAGCAGGATGTTCGATTTAACTACCCCAGGCAAATCATTAATAAAGATGATAAAGAGTAATGGGCCTAGAACTGAGCCTTGTGGGACCCCTGAGGAAATCGGACAAGGACTGGATAGATCACTGCCTAACCTAACTCTAAAATTTCTACAATAAAGGTAATCTTCTATCCAGTCATACAAAGGCCCTACATACCAAAAGACTTTACTTTAAACAATAATAAATTATGTGAAACTTTGTCAAATGCCTTGGCAAAGTCGAAATAAATAGCGTCAACAGAAGAAGAGTGCTCAAGTAACGAAGTAAGGCTATCTGAATAATATAATAAATTAGTAAGACAAGAACGATGAGGTAGAAAACCGTGCTGAGAATAACTGATAAGATTATTATTAGAAATAAAATCAATAATGTGAGCCTTAAGTAATCTTTCAAGGATTTTACTAGGAGTGGAAAAAATACTGATAGGTCTATAACTACCAGGGACCAGCCTATCACCTGACTTATAGATGGGCCTAATATAGGCTTACTTCCAAATAAGAGGAAGACGTCTACTATGGAGGGAAAGAGAGAAAAGTTGAGAAAGAACAGGGGCTAATATAATTGAGCATTCTTTAAGGACCTTAGGGTAGATACTATTAGGGCCACAGGAGGAGGAATTCAGTTTATATAATTGCTTAAAAACCTGTTCAGTACTAAAAAATGGGGAAGAGATGGAAATACTAGGGCACTGCAGTAAAGACAGGGTATTAGGGATAGTAGAGTGAAAAACCGAACTGAAATAATTGCTAAAAAGATTACAAGCTTTATTTCTTGGGATTGTGGATCCATCATCCCCTTTCAAAGAAGGAAAAAAGTTATTAGAAGACCTTATGTTTTTGATAAACTTAAATAGAATACTCTTGTTGGATTTGGCATTGTGTAAAAGCTTACAAAGTTGATTCCTTCTAAAAGCTCTAATTGCGTCAATACATTTATTCCAAAGGATAGAAAATTTACGATACAAGCTAGGGAGACCAGAGATTTTCCAGAGCTTAAAAGCCTTCCTACGTTTGGACAGACAACGAATGATTTGTCGTGGAAACTTAGGTTGCCTATGCCCAATAACCTTAAAGGGGACAAACACCCGGGTAGCTTCCTGGATGACAGTGACAAAGTGAGTGTAGGCAGCATCAATATTATCATTAGCCGAAAAATCCCAATTGAAATTAGCAAAATAGGACCTCATACCTATAAAGTCAGCTTTCCTGAAATCAGGAACAGGAGCACTAATAGAATTGAAAACAAAAGTTAGGAGAGTATAGGACAAATACATCAAAAGAGAGAACAAAATGATCACTTTTTCCTAGAGGAGGTAGATAGGAAATAGAGTCTACTGTTAACGGATAATGAGTGAAAACTAAATCCAAACAGGATGGAGAGAAACCTGGTCTAAATCTAGTAGGGGATAAAATATGCTGGGTGAAAGAGTGTTCAATACTAAAGTTTATTAAATTAAAATTAAATGTCTTGGGAAAGCTGAGTAGTGACCAGTTAATGTTTGGAGTATTGAAATCACCCATGATAATAAAGTGCTGAAAAGGTAAAGTAGGTAAAAAATGGAGTTTTTGTATAAGAACTCCATCAGATTGCGGGGAGAGGGACGGAGGTCGGTATAGAATGGAACAAAGAATCGATACCTTAGGGGAAAGATGGATAAAAACATGGAGGAAGTCATAGGCATAAATATGTCCATAATTCGGTAGAGAACAAACGGAGAATTTGAATTCTTGCTTGAAATAGAAAAGGCAACCCCCACATCTACCTCTCCCAGAATCAAGGCGCACTAAATTGTACCCAAAAAGAGCTAATTCACTATCTAAGATATCTTCGGTAAGCCAAGTCTCAGTGATACCTATAAGAAGGGGAGCAGAGTCAGAGACTAATGCCTGGACTTCAAGTAATTTATTCCCCAAACTTGAGGCATTAGTATAAAACATTTTAAAAGAAGTTAGAGGGTTAGAAGAGGGGCAAATTGTTTTAGCCGAAACATTGCAGAGATATGAGGGCGACTCCGAGACGCATAAGGAAAATCCTGACTACCCAAATGAAAAGAGTCATTCATTAATTTAAGTGGGGTTAATTTAACTATAGGTACTGATAAGTTTTCATAAACCGGGTTTTTAAGTTTTTGAGTTTCACGCTCTGATTGCGAGAGGTCTTTGGTCAATTTAATCTCAGGGAACTGGGAGCGCATGGACCTCCAATTGTAGATGATATCCTCCACAACCTCAGTAGAATTACAGGATACTGCAATTGGAGGAGACGGATGATGTAATTTACAGGAGATCCGAGAGATTTTAAAATTCGAAGAAGCAGGAGAGCACTTCTTTATTATGTCGGTAACAACCTCCCTGAAATTAAGAACCGAATAAGATATACCTTTAACAATAACATTAGAGGCCCTTTTAACATCAGAGGCAAGCTGCTTAGCAGTAGAATGAATTTCCTCCTGGGAGAGTCTAACTGCAGCTTGAGCCACAGGGGAAGATACAGATAGCTTAGCTACAGACTCTTTTAGCCTATTAAACTTTTCTAAAATAGTGTATGAAAAATTTTCCAATTTCTCATCCCGACCCTGTTAATTGGATATGGCCACATTCAGTTTAGAGATGTCGGAATTATTATTGGTAGTGGAGGCAAGAATAGCATCTAATTTAGGCATAAGATTAACATCATGAGAACAAAGTTCAATCTTATTGGAAATTCCTTCCGAAAGGGAAAGTTTTTCTAATTCTTTTTCCCCTAAACAATTACGGCAAATAAAATCTATGCTAGAGTTAGCAAATCTCAGGTAATTGGAGGATGTAAGACCGGAACAAATTTCATGAAACCATTTCTCACAGTGTATGCAAAAGATTCCACTTTTCACTTTCTTCCTACAGCCTCTAAAACCACAAGCATCAATTTTAGATGCACACATGATTGTATAAACAGGAGATAACTGGTAAAGAAAAGGAAATATAGTAACAAAATATCACAAAGCAAACGCTAAGCGACAATCTTTAAAAGAGGTAAAAACGAGAAGCTAAAATAAAAAATCAAATACGATTCATACAAATCTGTCAAACCAAAATCCAATTGTACAACAATTTGCACAATTGGATACACTAAAAAACCAAAAACAATAACAAAAAATAAAAAAAATTTCAAACCGTGCCAAAACAAAAAAATGGGCTGACACCATTTACTCAAAAAAACACAGGCAACAACTATATACCAAAAACAAATTACATTAAAAACAAACAGAAATAAAACAAAAAAACACAAATGACACGTAATACAACAAGTAAGCGCAAAACAACTAGCAACAGCACGTCACGCAAGCGTATCGCAGTGATTCAAAAGTGATTCAAAAGGAGAGAAAACTCTTTTTAGTACTCGGTTCTGGGTATCAGATATCAATATTAAACGATATAAAAACATAAAAGTAATAAAAGCAAATAATTAAATAAAATTATAAAGATAGTGCAAATCATAAGCCGATTTGAAGGATTGTAGGGACGAGGCCGAGACGATGTAGGCAGGTAAGCTGTTCCATGCGGAAATAACCCTGTAAGAAAAGTGATGAGAGCTCAAACGAGAGTGGACCCTAGGTTTGGAGATCTTAAACAAATTTCCTCGACGGGAGTCGTTGGAGGGGGTAAAAAGATTATGGTGTTGGGTGTTAAGGAGTTTATAGACTAAAATAAGGTCGCCCCGGAGTCTCCTATCTTTAGTGGAAAAAGTTTGAGAGCTTTGAGACGATTTGGAATATGAACAACTAAAATAAAGATAAAAAGTAAGCAAACAAGTGTAAACACTTTTCCCTTGGCAAATCTTCAGGCAATATTTAGGTGATATTACCCAAGTCAATTTGGTTAAAGATCTAGGAGTTACTTTCAATCATTCCCTAAACTTTTTGATGCACAATAAGGAATTCCAACTCACTAAGTTCTTTAAACGTAATCTAGGGAATGTCCCTGTGTGTTGCACACGGATACTCTACCAGCTATATATTAAACCCCATTTAGAATATTGTATTCAAGTTACATCCTCTTACCTAAAAGCAGACATTAAGATTTTAGACGAAGTACAACGCAGCTACACTAAACTCTCTAGACAGCTCAAGAATGTAAGCTACACCAATATGTTAAAGTCCTTTAAGTTTTTTCCTTTACATGATAGAAGTCTCTGGAGCGATCTTATCTTAGTTTATAAAATAGTAAGGTCAAATGGTGTTGAACATTCTTCTGTCCCTGCTAATGATACTTGAAGAGGGCACCCTATTAAGTTATCCAAACCATTTCTCCTATAAGGTTATATCCGCGTGGAATCTTTTACCGAACCACATTGTTTCAGTTTTGTCCATTGACTCCTTTAACTCGGCGTATGATAATTATTTTCTCCATAATTATGTTTAATTTCTATATTTCTATCTATATATATAAATATATTTTCATATATTTATATATATATATGTATATAAATTTTCGAGATTTATTTTTGTTCATATTTGATATTTTAAACCGAGTACCAAAGGGAGTTTCCTCCTACATAACTGCATTTTTGAAGTACAAACTAATTTACAGGTCTGATCACAAACTCTAACATTTTTAACATGCTATATATATATATATATATATATAATTATTAATATATATTTAAATAAAATAAGTCAATAATAAAAATGTATAATTTTAGTTTGTAGGTAATATTTACCCGCACGATTTGAAATAAATATAATTTGAAAGGTTTGGTTGTCATAATTGGATTATAGAAATCTGGAGGGTATATGAAGAGAAATAGATAAAAAAGTGTATACCTGAGACCTTAATATATATATATATATATACATAGTAATAAAACAAATTTTGTAAAGTAAAGAATAATTAGTCACATCAAAATTTTTACAATTAATAAAACAAATTTTGTAAAGTAAAGAATAATTAGTCACATCAAAATTTTGCAATTAATATATAAAATCAAGGTAGATAGTGGAATAGTTGACAATTATTTAAAACAAGTAAAAAATTTTTTTTATGTTTGCTACTTTGAATGTTTTACGAGAAACAGCTTTCAGCAGTGGACATTTTAGCGAAGCCGAACGTGGGCCCACATTTTAGTGCCGGTGATGAGATTCGAACCCGAATTCGTGCGCTGTACCGCTAGACCATCCCGGCAATAATAAATATACAAAATTAATAATAAAACAAATGACGTATTACAATACAAAAACACTGCAATAATTTTTAAAAAAAGAACAGAGAAAAAGATTAACAAGGCTCCAATATACGTGCAGCGTGGCGCGCATCATACCTTACCTTGCCTGCTTTTTGTATTCACTTATTGTTATGTTTTTTAATAATCGTTATTTTTGTGTTTTTATTGCATTTTCATGTAATCATACATTATATATATATATATATTTTATTTGTGTGTTTTTGTTGATGTGCTAGTTGTTTTCTGTGTGTTACCTTGTGCGACGTGCAATATCACTAAGCGGTAATTACTTTTTAAACAATCATCACTTATTTACTTTTAGTAATGAATTTTGTTTGCTTTTATTTTTATTTACATTTACTTCCCTATCTTATATCCAGATATTCATGTTTTTGTTTTATCTTAATGCTGCACGAAAGTTGTGAAAATTGACATTTTCTAAACACTTTGCTGCATTTGGTTTTATAAAGCATTTTCCACATTACCATTGGTGCACTATTTGCAGCATACTAGTAGTTTTCTTAATTACAATTGCATAGACTTTATATGCGATTACCTCCTGCCATTGACAATAAACTGGATAAAATCTTAAAGTCAGTTATAGAAGCGAAACGTATTTCCTCTAAGGTCCTTAATTTTGATAGCATTCTAGAGTAAATCTCTTTTACCTTATCAATCTTAAACTAACAAACTAAAACAAAATTGATAAAGTCTAATCGCTCAACTCTCTAATGCAATGTTGGGAGAACCCAATTCTCTCTGAAGTCAAATGTCCAATTTGAGCGCTTCATCTCTTGCCGTTAAATCTATTATAAGGCTTTCTCAGGAAGATATTTTGGCAGTTTGTAGGGAATACGTTGAAGATAAAAAACGTGATTGCAATCTTACAGTTATAGGTATCAATAATACTAAAATTATCTATAAAGGATTTGTGTTCAACATTCTCACCAGCTATTGTTCTAATACTAAAAACCTTAAATGTTGTAAATTAACCTGTAATTGTCTCCACTTATATCATCCTATTACAGTTTTAGCATTTTCCTTTTAATTAAAAATAATGTAATGATTAGTTGGCCCAGTGTCCGCTCTCACTATCCTGGCGTTTATATAACGAAGGACTTAACTCTTTTTAAGCGCGCAATCAAAAATTCTAGGATATAGACCCTAATCCTATATTTAAACTCACTCCTTTATGATTGGAAAACACTCATAAACCAAATTTTTGGGTAACACCCCAAAGTTACCCTCCTATTCAATCCTTCATTACTTCCGGAAGCAATCTCTATTACTTCCACTCCTTCCTTTATCAAAGTATACTACATTAACGCATTAAGTTTTAGTGATAAAATATTAGAAATTTAAGAGTTAGTAAGCAATTCTTATCTACAAATTATAGAAATGATTAAAACTTGGCTTACGGAAGATATAATGGATGGGGAAATATCTTTAGCAAAATTTAATGTAGTCTATCAAGGAATATCCGAGGCTACCTAATGTTAACTTACCAATTAGTTAAATCCTATTCTCCCAAACCGTATTTCTCCTAATCGGAAGACAGTCTCAGGGGACATTCCCGTAGAGCTGCGCAAACCAAATGCCCGTAAACGGTTAAGGTAATAGCATTTTTTTTTATTAAGTTGTTTCAAGCTGGAATAACCTTTCTTCCCACATAGTCAACCATCCAAGTTTTTATGCTTTCAAGACCGCCTACAATTTGTATACACTTTCTAAATACATTTAACAATCCATCCCCAACACTTGTGTTTTTTTATTTTTAATATTGTTTTATTTCATTTATATTACTTTTTTATTATTTTTTCAGATATATTTGATATTTTTGAACAAACAATCAAAAGGAGATTGTTTTGCAAAGCTCATATATCGAATTGAAACTTGTAAAATTCACTAAAGAGTAAATGTGAGGTTTGAATGTTTTTGTGTCAGAAACGAAATTGCATACGCAACAATGCTCCCATATCTTACCAACTATTAAAGTGGGTGTAATTTTGTAAATCTGGAGGTAAGGTCTCAGAATCTGTGTTCCCTACTTTAGGTGCGCATCACGATACACGCTAAGTAGAGCATTATTTTTTAAAATCTCTTTTTTAAAGATTATTGAAGTATTTTTGCATTGTAATACAAAAATTGTCATATTATTATTTTTGATTGCTTTCTACAATTGTTAACTGTTTTAATATCTAGCTTGATTTAGTCCTAATTGCAATTTTCTGTGGCAAATCCTTCTTTACATCATCATCCATTTTACAATTCCTCCTGAAAATTTTAGACAATTTGACTAACTCAACTTGTGAACAATCTTGAATCCTATATGATAACTTAAAATATAATAAACGTATTTTAATAATTTATTAAAGCATGCAGCAGTAATACAATGATATATATATATATTTAAATTAATTTTAAATAAATTATTATAAATAAAAAATAATATTAATTAATATTTTGTTTTAATGTTTTAAAAGTTTATGTGGTAACTATTTACATTTTTGACATGGATATTTCAGTAATTTTAATTTTTAATTTTATGTAAAATAGTTAAATAAAAAAGCTGCTATTATTCAAAAATGTTGGTTTTCTCATAAGAACAAAGAAATGTATGCTATTTTAAAAGCAGCAATCAAAATTTTAGTACATTAATATATATTAAAATTTACTATTTAGGAAAATTTACCTCCTATAAATTTATATAAAATTTTAGTTTCTAATAATGTATCATATTTAGATAAAAATGGTTCATTTAAACCGAGTTTTATTTTTAAGTAAGATCAGCTTTTTAAACGAGTGTTTGGTTGCATGGTTTTACTTTTCCACCTAAAATATGTTATAAAGTATATATTTCTCATTCATTGTATGCTACAAAAAATTTAATGAGTGAAAGTTTGTTTTTTAATAACAAAATGGTAAATAAATTTTTTTTTAAACCAAGAAGCAGACATCCGAGGATATTATAAAAATAATTGGCAAAAGAAGATATTTAGATAGTTATTTTGATAGTAACAGTAAAATATTTAATCGAAATTTAATGAACGAAAAAAATTATTTGATTATATTTGTCAATATAAGTAATTATATATATATATATATATATATATATATATATATATATATATATATATATATATATATATATATATATATATATATATATATATATATATGAAAAATATACAACAGCTATTGAGTTTTTGGTTTTGGGTTTGAACACAAATTAATTTGATTAAAAATCTTTTTAATTATTTGGTTATTTGTATTTATTTTTTAATAAAAATTGTCTCTAATTTTTAGGGAGAAATATGAAATGGATGGTAAGGTAAAGGAGGTTATATCGCAGAAAAAATTAAGGCAGATAATAGTACAGTTAATAAATATGGGAAACAAGCAAAAATAATAAATATACAAAGTAATAATAAAACAAATTACATATTACAATGCAAAAAAACTGTAATAGTCTTTAAGAAAGAAAAATAGAGAAAAAGATGAATAACTCTCTAATGGACGTGTAGCCTGAAGCGCACCTCATTTTGAGAGTGTATTTTACATTATTTTAAATCTTTAATATTTATGTTCGCAGAAAAAAAATAATAGATAATAAATTAATTTAGATTGCTTTTTAGTTTTACCACTAATTCTTTTGAGGAATAACATTTTCGGTATATGGCATAACCCTTTCTTTATTTTTAGTTGAAATACATAAAGGTTAAAAATTAATAAAACACTTAAAATTAAAACTTAAATAATAATTCATTAATGTTGATATTGTTAATTAGGTTACTTTAACAGCACAGCACTTCACTAGTAAAAACTGTTTTTTGACAATGAGAGAAAAAATTATTTTCTTGGGCATTTTCTCTTCTATAGAAGTGGACAAACTAACAATATTACAGTCTTTGGATTATACTTTGAAAGCAGCACATTTGTAATTTTTTTTTGCATTTTTAATCTAGATAGATAAATTAATTTAAAAACGCGACTTGTTTTTTTAAACATTTTTTAACTTTAAATAACAGTTAATAACAAACAGTTATTTTATAAATTTAAAAATAAAAAAAATAAAGATTATGATTTAATTACAGTTAAAAAATAGCATAATTTGTTTACAGTTTAAAAATGAAGAATTTCCTGCTAGTGAAGGTGGTTCTCAAAATTACTGGAAATATTTGGATGGAAAAGGTAATTTGTTATTAGGATATATTTTACAAAATTAATATTTAATTTAAAATTATATAAATATATATATATATATATATTTAAAAAAATAACTTTAAATTCCATGTTAAAAATATTGTAACTTGTTTCTTTTTTAAATTGAATTTTAATACAAATTTACATTAAAAATTAGTTCTATTTATCTGTTTTTATTAAAAGCTTATATGCGATTAAATTATTTAATTGGAATGTACGATAAAACAAAATTAAAGCGCAAAAATTTAAAAAACGTTTTGGACTTATTTCAACTAATAAAACCCGAGTGGATTGGGCCGTCCCAAAATTTAACGTTGAAAACTTTAAAACGTTTAATTAAAGATGACAAATTAAAATCTACTAAAGAAAATTTAAAACTTAAAAAGTACACACAATTTAATATAAAACAAAATTATTATCCGTTAAAATCAGACAATACATATTTGGATAAGAACAAAACAAATTCTAGTAATTATGTAAGTTTGTTGTTAAATGGTCATAATTGTTTAACATTAACAACATAATAAGCAGATTATATAAATATGCTTGTGTGCAATTTGAAAACACTAAACTACATGTTTATTTTTAAAGTTGTTTTGAATGGTTTAAATTACATATATTTTTTGTGTAAATAATTTTATGCTGTAGTGAGTACTATTTTATTGTTTTTATATGTTAAAGTCTTAGTTTTTTCTAACGCCTTAATTAAGTAACAAATCAGTAAAATTGTTAAAAAATAGTTTTTTATACAGCATAACAGGTTTTTAAAATTTTTTGTATTATTATTTATTTACTAAAGCTCATACAGATATTATTTGGTTCTGTACTTCAAATTAGGTATTAAATCTGTATTTAATTTTTAAATGTTCCTTATCTGATGGTGCAATTACTGCTACAACTAAATAAAAATTACCTTAATTTTTTAATATATAATAAGATAATTATTTCATTTTTTTTGACTTATCAGTTATAAAATATGCAAAAAAAATTTTTCTAGATTTTTTAAATAGAACAAATGTATTTGATTAAGCATTGAATTGAGTACTCAAACTTTTGAAAATTTAATATATTAAACAGCAAAATTGCATATTAATGACGTAATTATTTTACACATTACTGTTATATTATTTTACTTAAAACATATAAAAATTTAAAAGTTTTAATAAAAAATGTTGATTGTAACGTCTGATCGAAAAGTAACAAAAAAATTACTGTTAGTCTAGATTCTTATTTTAGACTTTATTATGGATAACCCTGTTAAAGTGAAAATTGTAGCTAGCATAAATGTAAGAATTAACAAACTATACTATTTTCTGAATTGCTATAACATTGTGAACAACTTAATTATCAATGATTTTTATCCGAGACTGTCCGATTTGAAACACAAACAATTATATTTCTTTAAAAACACTGACAAACAAAAGATAGTTTTGTTAATTACCATTAATCTAGCTTAACATCCGTTTTTAATAAAAATTATTTTAACGATTCACATTTGTTCATATGTTCATTTTAATAGATAAATCAATATTTTGATAAATCCCTAATAACAGAAGTAAATGCGAAGGAAATAAGTGAATTGGATGCTGACCAGTTGTACAATTGGAGTCAAGAATTACCAAATTTGGACGCATATTAAATAGAAAATATTTATAAACAAAAATTATTACTTTATTTTAAAAATATAATTTAAATAAATTATAAAAAAATTATTAACGGTTTATACATATATACTTTAAAAGAAAACGAGTTTCAATCCTTTTATTCTGTGATACATTGGACAATTAGTAAAAGTTGTTAATAAGCAAATTTCAATTTTATTTATTTCTGTTTACGAGCATTATATTTATTCAATAAAAGCTTTAAAATTATATGTTATAAATCCAAATTGTAATTTGCATAAAAATAAGTTTGTTTGGTTGTGTTTTTAATTATGGTCAAAATAGCATTGTTTTAAGTGTTGTATTAAACTCCACGGTATTTAATAAATTAGTTTATGGAATAGATAACATATAATAATGGAACTCTAACATTTTCAGTGACTTTTAACACAAATACAAGATTAAAATGACACCAACTGTAATTTTAATTAACTGCTTATACATATAATTATGTATCCGTGAAGTACAAAAATTGTTTACATTATTATTATTTTAAAAATGTCATTATGTATTATTACTTTACCGCTTTATTCGATATTTATCAATTTATAATAATCCTGAGGATTTGAGTAATGCTTATAAAGTTTCAACTTCCAATGATAGTAATATTCACGACTCTTTCCCCTCTATGTTGTGCATCCTGGACTAGGTATCTGTAGAAATCTAGACTAATAACAGCAGAAACCAAATGCACAACGTCATTTTGGTCGAGATTTAGTTACACAAACAATGGCTAATTCGTTGGATTAATATTTCTCTGCATGCTTCCAATAACTGTAAATAGTGGAAGGGGGTTATTCGGGATGCAGTGCAAACCCAAAATTAATCAAAGGTGGCTAGGTCACCAAATATATATATATATATAATTTTTGACCTAACTGGTTCTAAACATAACATAGATTTTAACAAAAATATTTGGTTTTTAATTTAAACAATTATTTATTTAAACTAAATTCCAACTTCATTTACACATACAATAAACAATTATTCAGTCCAAAATACATTTTTTACAATTGATTTCTTTAAACAAAACCATTAAATTAAAATATTATTAAATATATATTTAGAGTAACAATTCGCAGTTTGTTTCATCGTTTTGTCGACTTTTGTTTAGGAGTCAATTTCATGGCAATTAGTATTTGTATAATTGGCTATTTCCTTATTACCATCCCCCTATTCTCACACTTACACTTGTAGTACTTCCAAACTGTTGTACATACGTACAACTGCACTGCATTTTAAATAAGTACGAGATTTTGACATTGATTTGAACGTAGTTGTAATTTCTTCATTATCCAAATAAATTATATTGTCACACGACTTGCTACATTCATCGGCTGTCAAAGACAAATTGTTTTCCATATTGATATGAACATTGTGCAATGACTGGAACAATTTTCCTTTTTTCATATTCATGCGCAAATTTGCTTTAAGTTTAATATGAAGTGTCGAACGGTGTAAAGTAATTGTATCCAACTTTGGATCAGTTGCTGCCAGACAACTGGTAACCATACTTTTGTTTTCATTGGAATCATCGGTCAAAGTGACCAAATTTAATTTTCGACTTTTATTTTCGTCCAGCGTCATAGATGTTTTCGAATCACACTTTTCCGATACTGACATATTGTCTGCAACTACCTTGGTATTGTCATCCAAACAAGCTTCAATTTCGGTAAGGTTTCCAACTTTAATCAAATTGGCGGAATCCTCGTTATCAAGCGTTATCGAATTGTCCGTCTTCATCATATCAGGGCAAACCTTTTTGTCATCATTTCCATCGGTTAGATCAATTAATGAATTAACTAGAATTGGTTTGCATTCTTGATATGGACCTATTTGGCTAGTTGACTGAATTTTTTCATTATTCAATACTTGTTGTGCAGCATCATCTGGTTGTATTATTGTGTCAGTCAAATCATCCAACAAAGGATTTGAGTTTTCACATTCTAGTTTAACTTCATTTGTGGCTTGAGATAATGTATTATCCATAATTTTTCCACTTGTCAAATCTACAGATTCTATTGAATTTATTTTATTAGAATGCATACTTAATTGGAATGTAGTTTGAGGTTTTCCACTAAAATTGTTTTCAAACTCAGATGTAACTGTCATTGGATTGTGAACATCCTCAGACATATTTATTTGATCATTATTTGTCACATCAATCAAATTTCCAATTGTATTGTTTTTGGAGTTGATTGATGATTGTTCTACTAAACTAACTTGCTCCGCTTCTTTATTTTTCGTGATAGACTCCAAACTTAATTGCGATTTGACTTGAGATGGTTGAGATCTTTGACTCCTCACTGATTCAAGACTACGATCGTTTATGACCAAGGTTTGTTTTGATTCTTCATCATCCTTATTTATTGCATCATTCAAATTCTCAACTTTACCGGGCTTAGCAATAGATGATCCACTTCGTACATTCTTCTTTGAAATTGTAGATAAGTCTTTTAATAAACTACTTGATTGGGATTTAGTATTTTCTTTGATACGTTTGGCACTTAATTGCGACTTGACTTGAGATGGTTGAGATCTTTGACTGCTTACCGATTCAAGACTACGATCGTTTATGACCAAGGTTTGTTTTGATTCTTCATCATCCTTATTTATTGCATCATTCAAATTTTGGACTTTACCGGGTGTAACAATAGATGATCCACTTCGTACATTGCTCTCTGAATTTGTAGATAAGTCTTTTAATAAACTACTTGATTGATTTAGTATTTTCTTTGAAACATTTTGGCACTTAATTGCGACTTGACTTGATGATGGTTGAGATCTTTGACTCTTCACGATTCAAGACTACGATCGTTTATGACCAAGGTTTGTTTTGATTCTTCATCATCCTTATTTATTGCATCATTCAAATTTTGGACTTTACCAAGTGTAACAATAGATGATCCACTTCGTACATTCTTCTTTGAATTTGTAGATAAGTCTTTTAATAAACTACTTGATTGGGATTTAGTATTTTCTTTGATACGTTTGGCACTTAATTGCGACTTGACTTGAGATGGTTGAGATCTTTGACTGCTTACCGATTCAAGACTACGATCGTTTATGACCAAGGTTTGTTTTGATTCTTCATCATCCTTATTTATTGCATCATTCAAATTTTGGACTTTACCAAGTGTAACAATAGATGATCCACTTCGTACATTCTTCTTTGAATTTGTAGATAAGTCTTTTAATAAACTACTTGATTGGGATTTAGTATTTTCTTTGAAACATTTGGCACTTAATTGCGACTTGACTTGAGATGGTTGAGATCTTTGACTCCTCACTGATTCAAGACTACGATCGTTTATTACCAAGGTTTGTTTTGATTCTTCATCATCCTTATCTACTGCATCACTCAAATTCTCAACTTTACCGGGCTTAGCAATAGATGATTCTTTTTGTACATTCTTCTTTGAATTTGTAGATAAGTCTTTTAATAAACTACTTGATTGGGATTTCTTATTTTCTTTGATATATTTTGCACTTAATTGCGAGTTGACTTGAGATGGTTGAGATCTTTGACTCCTCACTGATTCAAGACTACGATCGTTTATTACCAAGGTTTGTTTTGATTCTTCATCATCCTTATCTACGCATCATTCAAATTCTCAACTTTACCGGGCTTAGCAATAGATGATTCTTTTGGTACATTGCTCTCTGAGTTTATAGATAAGTCTTTTATTAAACTACTTGATTGGGATTTCGTATTTTCTTTGATAGGTTTTGCACTTAATTCTGATTTGACTACAGATGATGGGGACATTTGAATACTTTCCGATTCAAGACTACGATCATTTATTACCAAGGTTTGTTTTGATTCTTCATCATCTTTATTTATTACATCAATCAAATTTTCAACTTTAGCAGGGACAACAATAGATGATTCATTTCGTACATTGTTCTCAGAATTTATAGGTATGTCTTTTATTAAACTACTTGATTGGGATTCCCTATTTTCTATGATCGGTTTTGCACTAAATTGCGATTTGACTTTTGATGTTTGACTCCTTACCGATTCAAGACTACGATCGTTTATTACCAAGGTTTGTTTTGATTCTTCATCATCCTTATCTACTGCATCATTCAAATTCTCAACTTTACCGGGCTTAGCAATAGATGATTCTTTTGGTATATTGCTCTCTGAATTAATAGATAAACCTTTGTTTTTGACTAGTTGATTTGGGTTCTCTTTTTCTTTTAATAGGTTTTGCACTTAATTTGACTTTAGATGATTGAGACTTTTGAGTACTTTCCGATTGAAACCTATGATCTTTAATTACCAAGTTTTGTTTCGGTTCTTCATCATCCTTATTTATTACATCATTCAAATTTTCAACTTTACCAGATGCAATTATGGATGATTCCTTTAGTATATTGTTTTCTGAATGAAGAGATACATCTTTGTTTAGACTGGTTGACTTGGGTTCTCTATTCTTTTTACTGGGTTTTGTACTTAACTGCGATTTAACTTAAATGGTTGAAACTTTTCCGATTTAAAACTTCGACTTTCTGTTACCCCTTTTTCTATTAAGTCTTTGTTTTTATTATGAATTTTTTTGGAATATTTTGTTTTTTCTTTAGAAGAAATTGATTTAGACAAACCAGGTTTACCACTGGACAAATTGAAGTCTTTGTCATCTAATCTGTTTGAATGTTTGTTTTTGGCCATCCTAATGTTGACTGATGTTTTATTTGTACCGTTGACAATGTTTTTGGAATCTAAACTGACGGATCTTGGTAATTTATGTTTAGGCGTTGAAACATCATTGTCTTTTGAATTAAAACTCTTTGCATCTGATACATTTCCTTTCTTCCTTTTTGTTCCCAATAATGGAGAATTTAAATTATCAACTTCTGTATTTAACGATTCACTATTAGTGGCTTTCTTTAGATTTGAAGCTTCCGATAATAATAAATTTCGTGTATCATCTTGATCGTTTAAATAATCTTTACTTTTTCGAATTGCTGCATTTTCAGCATTCGATTGCTTTTTATCAATCGATTTGTTAGTAGACAATAAACTAACATTCGTCTTATTTTCAATACTGTCACATTTTTCTTTGGTTTTCAACAACTTTTCCTTTTTCTTTGACTTGATGTTTGTCGAATTCAATAGAAAATCAGTATTCTAAAAGTAGAACATGCAATTAGTGCGTTTAATTAAACAACAATTACCTTAGGCTGTTCGCCATATATGATTTTCCGCTGCAACTGCTTCAAAATACAACATCTTTCATGATAAGAATTCATATCATTATTATCTTCATCCCAATAAGTATAATCAATGTTTTTTAAATATTCTTTTGCAACACTAAATTGTGAATTGTAAACAGTTGTTAATAGTATTCTTAATTTATATATAAATATAAAACCATTTTAAACCAGCTGCTAAGTTTAAGAAACAAAAACAAATTTCTCATCAAGTTCGACTGTAGTGCAAATAATACAATAAAACAAAGATATCGTTAAATTTATCAATGGGTTTTTAAGGGATTATCTGTTTTTAGAAATGTTAAATTAGTATTGTCAGATTCACTTGAATAATAAATTTACTGGGTTTTTAAGTTAACCAGGAGCACTGTACAGTTGTTTCACGTCCTTATTTGGAATCATCATCAGCGCATTCCTTTCAAGTTTTACACACACTTAAACGTATGCCCTATCTGGTATTAGACCAGCGTCTTAAACCACTGAGCTACGGATGGATGACTTTGAATCTGTAAATTTATTATTTATAGTGAATCTGATCAATTTTAATTTCCCAGTGTCCTCAAATGCTGCTACGTTACTACCGGTTTAGCAAGTGAGAGAACCCTTTTACTAGGACTTTACCATATAAATCCTTGCATACTGTCAGGTTTAATAGCCTACATAGTACGGTTTGGTTGTATTTATCAATGGGTTTTTAATAGATTATTTGTTTTTAAAAATGTTATATTAGTATTATCAGATTCACCTGAATCTGTTTATACTTACATGTTTTTACTTATAACCTATTACATAAAAAAAAATTGAAAATATAAGCAATTGCAACTTTTTTAAGCCCTAATAACTTTGTGAATAAATAATATAGTGGTTACATTGTTAGACTTATATTCTAACAGCCAACAGTTTAAACATTGTCAACAAAATTAAACCACAAGCACCCATTTGCCTTTGAGTTAAAATTCCACTTTTCAAAAAAAGCTTGAAATAAAACTTCAAAGTAATGGAACCATAAATAATGAGTAATGCACATGTTTACTTACTAATTTTTCAGAATTACAACTTTAAATCAAAAATTATTATAAAAAGTAACGATTGTTCAATCAAAAAATAGCATTATTTTAACTCACATCAAGTTTAACAATACAAAATACATAAAATTTGTAAGCAAAGTTTAAATACATAATTAAATAAACAAATTCAACAGTCATTTGTTGAACGTTTAAAAACATGTTTGTCGACTCGTACATACCTGTGTTGTTTAGTTATAAAACCAATCAAATTGTTATAAAATATTGGATTAATTTTAAAAATATCTCTTCGCCTAAATGTGGACTACATTAAAATTAAAAGGTGGATTATTTATTTGGGTAAATTAATATATAGTTTTGATACATTAAAAATATTTAATATTGAAAATAATGAATTTCTAAAACGATCTATCTATTGTAGTTTCAAAATTAGACAATTTAATATTAATTAACAATCTAAAATCGAAATGAAATATTAAGCAACCTTTATTTTGGTTAATGATGTCGTCATTTCTTCATTATTTTCCATATAAAACGATCGACTTCGATGATAAGCGTAACAACCTTAAAGGAATAATTAATTGTTTTGTGTGGTAGACGGCATCATTGTAACGTCGGTACTGTTTGCAAATGTTGACAAGAACCCCTGATTTGTGCTAGGGTTATTTCCCTTATCCCAACGGCTACATATGGTATACGTATACCCTAAGATACATTTTAAGTACGTGGGATATATGCTTGTACACACCCACCGTAGCGGAACCCTAGTTATACTGCTGTCAACTCAGTTCCTATTATTATTAATCTACATGCATATAGGCATCGTGTACAGGATACACCATGTAGAGGACGAACAGTCAAAAATATCACCATTATTTAAAATTGATACTTTATGAGTATTACTCAACTCCTCAGGATCATTAGCATTATTGCACTTACACTATTTAAAAAAAAATCATTGCACAGTAATAAGCTTGTATCTCTAGCTTGGATAAAGTACGAGAATTTGCAACACCAAAACTAGTTAATAGTTATAATGCTTTAAATTAGTTTGCTATAAAACGAAATAGAGAAAACTGACTACAATCAGCGACTCGTTATAAAAAAGGGAAAAACTGAAAAAGAAGGGGACAATAATTAACTTACAGCTAAAAATAAATTACTCAGACTATTTTATTTAGTAAACATGGAATAATGTAAAAACAAAAAAATAATAATAACATAGTTTAAATAACTCTTAAATCAAATTACTTTCTACTGATTACAATATAAAAAATTTGTCTAATAAAAAATACATTGTCTTTGACAAATAATTTTAGTTAATAAACCAGACAGAGTTATTCATGTAATTGTTTGATGTATCGGTACAGTTCACAGGCTTATTCCTCATAATTGAATCCCCAGTCAACGGGAATTTGAATCCTGCTAACGACACTAAATATGGGTCGGCTGTGCTCGACATTCACTTGCTGAAATACCTTTCAAGCAATAAAACCATGGAGAAAAAATGCATAAATGAATGTAGTCGTTTTCTCTAAACATCTATTTAGAAACGATAATTAAAATAATCAACTTCTTAAAATGTAAAGATTAGTTATGCACTATTAATCATTTTTTATTTAAAAATTAAACTTACAATCGTATCATAGTACAATTGTATTTCATATTTTTGTCGCAATGGATAATGTATATTTTCTGAACAAATACCAATAACTCTTCCTGGAACCCAGCATTCACAATTTTGTTTCATATTTCTCATTCGTACTAAAACTGCATCGTCATACTTAGTTTATTAAAAAAAAATTCGGATTATTTTTTGTACATACTTTACAAAAACGTTTATAATTATCACATTTACTATTGAAAATGTAATTAGTTATAATGAGAATTTGAGTAATACTTATAAAGTCTTAATTTCTATTGATGGTAATAATTCTGATTGTTCATCCTCCAGGTGGTGTATCCTGGACTAGGTGCATATAGGCATCTAAACTAATAACAGCAGGAACCGAGTCCACAGTGGTATATCTAGGATTTCACTGGATTCCCGTTCAATAAATGGGTGCTAGCATATACCCAAGATGCTTGAAAGGTATCTCAAGGTAACCATTTACCACACGTAGCCGGTTAGACTAGTGGATCCGTCAATCGGCATCAAATCTAAAAAATATCATTTTGTCAATCTCTGTGAACACGTCCTTGCAAGGAAGCGGTTTTCCAGTCAGAAAACTTTATTTATTCTTCCAAGTTCAATTTGCATCGAAAAAGTTTTTTGTATATAAATTCGAGATGCTATTCAAACTTGGAATTGATGAAGAGGTGGCTCAGCCATCAACTTATATTATGTTAGCTGCATAATTTGAACTTTATCAGCTGTTTTAAAATATTTTATACATGTTGTAGACATTGTGATTTTAAAATCATTACTATATTTACTAGAACAAAAAATAGTTTTAAAATTTACTTTTACTAGATAAAAATGGTTAAAATAATGAATAATTAATTAAGTGTAATTTACCATTAATATGTGATTGTGGGACATATTAATTAAGGGAAGTGTGAGAATAGTGGGTATATTGACTGTATTTCCATCATTTCGAAATCTTACAATACATTCTTTATTCGAAATAAACGTATGTATCAAACCTTAAATGAGAATATAAATGCATAATTAGTTTACAAAATTGTATTGCAATAAAATCATGTAAGAAATCGAAGCAAGCAAACGAACAAACAACATTTTGTAAAATACATAATTCTTATACATGTAAATACAATTTAACAATTAATAACGCATGTTTATACCTGGATAAAATATTCCATCGTTAAAGTTGAATGCAATTACTCGTTGATTACATGATCTCTTTAAAACTCGTTTTAACTGAGCTCCTTTTGGTCCTTTCGGTAGTGGCAGCACTGGTAAAATATAGTCTTGTTTTAAATGTTTTCGCTTTGCACAATCAGTATGATCTTTGGTTGATGAAAGAATGTTGTTTAAAAGGGTTTTGGAATCTAACATGGCTGATAGACGACTTTCATTTTTACCTATTAAAAAATGTGGATAAGTGATTGCAATTTCTTTTTCTTCAACAACATCCTCTGTTTTTATTTTTTTCGATTTAGGCAATGGATGAGATATAATGCGATCTACACAATGTTCTTTTGGAAATAAACAATCTTGATGTGCATCAGTGCAAGACGATAGATTTTCTAATGACGCATAATGTCGCAAAGATATCATTCTAAGATGAATGGTGCAATTGTAACATAAATTATAACATTTGTAATTTTTGTCCAACATTCCATCGGGCCGCCAAGGCGATTTAGGTTTTTGCGATTCTATATATGGCGTATCCCAGGCCCATAAATTTTCAGCAATGTCCAATCTTTTAGATTGAGGCATCGGTGAAAGGTTGACTTGGTCTTTGTCGTCGTCTGAAGGTTTTTGGGCCAACATACCGATGGGATTTAGCAAAGGCGTTTCATTGGCAATCGTTTTTACAGACTGATTGTAAGAAAATCGATTTTCACTTTTTGTACGACGGTGACTGTTGATATAGCGGCATTTCATGCAGTTGCAAATTGGTTCGTCGACGTGATGTTCGTGGTCAATGGCTTCATGATTCGACTGCTCTTCGACCTCTTCTTGTTCATCTTGTTCAGCATTGTTGTTCGATTGATTGACAATAAAACGGTGCATTTTAGCGGCTTTTATCAATCGATGCTTTTGATAAAAACTGATAAAACGAAAACACGTTATTTGTTTGCAGATTTGTGCACATAGTGTTGAATAACTTAGACAACATATAATCAATATCCAATTTGAAACAGCTTGTAGATGAAATAAATGATTGTTCAACTTCTATTAAATTGTTAATGAATAATTAAAAATAATTACAGATGGCCAAATATATATATATATATATATATATAACAATTAAATTGTAATTAACCTTAGAGTTTAATACATTATTTGAACATATTGCTTTGTAAATACAGTTCCTCCAACCACAAAATATTAGATTTGCAGTTTTGTAGTATTCTCAGTTAATTTATTGACTTATTGATAAATTTGTATTATTGAAAAATTGTAAAAAATATACTCTATTATTATATCACTTACAAACATTTAATACTTTTTATTTATCATTATTAATGCTTGCAAAAATATGTTTAAATGTTAATTTATTGGGTACATATTTGAAAAAGAAATCTATTAATAACTACTCCTATTTTTATTTTTTATAAAAATAAAATTAACATAATATAATTTAGCGTTTTTATCTAACTAACAAAATTTCTGTTATTTAAATAATTTTTTAAGCTTATTCTTGCTATTACTATTGTTGTTGAGTATATAAGATTTCTTGCTCATAAGTAACTATCAAATGCTTGTCAAACATTAAAAAAAATAAAAAATAACTTTGTTGCTAACTGATGATAACAATCATGCTTATAAAAACTGTAAAAACGCTTTGTCAATAATAAAATAACAACAAAATTTAAATGATTATCGTTGTTTTCATGATTCTGTACACAACTGAAACTTCGATTTTTACATGATCAGAGATCATGAAGCTCAACAAATTTGAGGCAAAATTATCTCAGATGCATTTGGCAGAACAGCTGTTTTGTTTTTTTCGCATCAAGGGACTCAACGATAAGGATTAGTAACCGCCAAATTCGAGATGACCTCCAATTTTACTACCTTCCTTCATTGGTATCGCAACAACGAAGATTGCGCTCGTTTGGATATATTCTTTGTAAAAATCTTGATACAATCTCACATACCGTAATTTTGACTTTTCCATATGCCAATTAAAAGGAAAGGAAAGATTGTAAGAAACGTACTTGGACGAATGGTGTTCGGGACAATCTTCACGTTATTTTGACCCAGATTTTATTCTAGAAACAATTGCTAAGTCAATAGACTGACCTATTCCTACAAGCCTCCAAAAACTGTGAACAGTGGAAGGGGTTAATACGAGATGCTACTAGAACTTGTTGTTGTTTGCTTTGCGAAAAATGTTTTTAGCAAGTAGACATTCTGGCGTAATCAAACGAAAATCCACGTTTTAGTGGCGGTGGTGGCACTCAAACCCACGCCTACTTAAGATCGAGTCCAGCGCTCTACTTTTAGACCATCTGCACAAATATGTTGTAAAATATGCTTTTAAACACAATAATTAATTATTTTATCAAATATGTACAAATTTTTACAAATAAAATATTTTCCTTTACTAAACGTTTGTGCATTGACCGGTGCATTATCGCGAGTAATATTCACAGAGCAGAGTAGCGTTGCAAGTGACATTCTGCCTTGTTTGAGCTATGAGAATGGTGTTTTAATAAATCTGGTCATCAGTATCTGCCCTGATGACCACGGCCTTTAATTGATTTTTGTAAGAGTTTTGACCGCGCCCAGTCATCCTGATGACAAGACCAGCAATTTTTAAGCCACCTTTTTTAGGCCTCTCTCTAGGTGGAGCAAGTGATGCTGTCCCTAAATAGGAATGCTTGGTGTTAATACTCAGGATGCCACCGATAACCATTGTTGCCTTCTTGTTAACGCATTAACGACTTTAACGTCTGAGTATCCGTTTGGTCCACAGTTGGTTATTTGGCACAGCCTACGTATAGCTAACCTTTTTTGCTAAAGATCGTTCCTCTATCCGCCACCTGTAGATGCGCTAAGTAGGGGTCGATATCCCCCTCAGCAGAAAGGTAATAAGGATAATGATGATGAAACGTTTGTGGTTATTTAGTACAAAAACAAAACAACAATTTAAAACCAAAATGTTGTCAAAATAAATAATTAAAAAAGTGAAACTAAAAAAAAAGAGTTACTCTTCAACATTTTTTGTTTAAACAATTTAGATGTATTTTTTAAATTAATTTATTTTGAATGTTTGTAAAATCTTTAATGTTTCACACAATTACTACAATCAAAAACATATTTTTCAAATCAATTGTCAGTAATTATTGGTTATGTAAAACAAAAAAAACAATTTAATCAATGTAATAAAACCAACAAATAACGAAAAATCTTTGAAAATAGCAATCAATGCAAACAATTTATTATAGAACAAATTACCATTTGATGCTAAATGAAAAATAAATAGGAAATAATGCAAAATTAATTATTGTACAAATAAATTTCTATGTATAAATGTACATGTACAAAACATTAAGTCTCAACAAATTTATAAACATTGCGTTGCAAATTGTTATTTTCTATTCTTTATAGCAGAATTTAGATAAGGATGTCCACAAGGGGCTCGGCGGGTAAAAACGAGCTTGTTCGGTTCAATTTTTTGTTTTATACTATTCCACTTTTGTTTCACTTTTAAAGACTGTTTTAAATAATCCAATCCCTAAATAAAATGTAATAAAAAAATTACACTTTTATAATTTATACACTAGTTTGATAACCAAAAGAATTGGTTGTTTTATAAATAATACTATTTTTTACAAATGTACAACCGGAGATATCTTTAATGTTAGGTTATTCGAAAATTAAACTTTACTACAACTAAAAAACCACATTTTATGTACTCAAAAACAATACTGATTATCTTAGTTTGTATTATTATAATATACTAACTTTCTTAAGTGTTTTTACAATTAATTAAACTTGAAGACAAATGCTCATATTCTCTAGTGGTCATAGAAATAAAATCTCTTAACGCCATACTTTTACCTGATGATGCATCCTGGAAATAAATCAAAAAGAAATAGACACTACTTGCATAGCGGTATATTTAGAGTTCAGCTTTCACAATCGAATGCAAACATAGTATAGTTTATAATACCTTAGGTGTGCATTTGACAAAAGAATTCCCATCTCATCGAATATAAAGCGAAGCCGTCAATTTTCGAATACAGTTGGTGCTATCACAAAGATGCTGCATTTTAGCTAACAAACGTTGTTTGTTGTTCTTTATGCTTGGTGAAGATATTTTGTAAATTGGGAAGTAAGTCTGTTAATAAGTTGTTTGATATGAACAATCTGTAAACTAAAGTTTTCCATTCAACTGCTATTAACTAATAGAAAAATTTATTCTACGCAATTTCACCTTAAATAAAGTAAATCATTAAAAAGTCCCATTCAAAATATTACTAAATATACAGTGGGTTAATTAGATGTTAAAATATTACTTCCAAATTGTTAAACAAAATCCAACTTCTAATTTGTGAATAAAGGAGTCAGATGTTTAATTTACAATAAAATTGGTAAAATAAATTATTAAATTCATTCATTCTAAGTTTTTTAGTATAGATAATACTAAATAATGTCACATAATTAATTGTCTTTTGAATTCAAAAATATGAAAGTGTCTAAATATAATTTATTGCTTTTCTATTTAATTACAAAACTGTGATTACTTTTGATTTGCAAATTTGTTTATAAACTTCATATTAACTGCAATATAAAAATTAAATTTAAATATACTTTATATATATATATATATATATACTAACCAAATTTAATTCGTGCGTAAGCATATTGAATTCTTCTTGAGGAAATGGCCATTGAGCTTTTTCAAATTGGTTTATCATAAAGGGTCCATGTTGATACCAACATAATTTATTTGTCCATTTGGAATATAAATACAATTCCGCATTCCGACACAACTCTGCTAAATGTTCTTTGTCCAAATAGTCGAAAACAATATTGAGTAATTTTCTAAGTATGAAAAACAAATGACAATTTAAACATTATTTTTAAGTTGCAATGTTTAAAATTGTCCAAGTTTTCCTATTCCGTTGTTTATGCTATAGACATATTTCAACACAAAGATATTTGTAAAATTTTAACAAAGGTAAGTATGTATCGTGTCATGAATAAAATTTCAATTCCTGTTCACTGGCATAGAAGTCGACCAACTTAGACATTGTGCCATTGCAGTACACATGCGAATGTTCAAAATCTGTCGTATTCTCGGTTATTCTAGAATTTAACATTAATTTTTTTCAAATGCCTAAATTTAATATAAACTAAATTAAATATAGCCTTAGTACAGTGAAATTATATTCTATATACCTAAGAAAATGTACTACATTAAAACTTAATGAAGTATATTTTCTGGTCCACAAAAAATGTAAAAATTAATAATATGCCTACCTTTCAATATTGTACAAACAGTTTTTCAAACTTTGTTGATACCGATCAAAATTGATGGTTAGCGGATTGACAAATTTAATGGTTGGATTACCTCCAGTTTTTGATTGGTTAATGTACATCAAAGGCAAAGTTTGTTTTAGTACTTCCGATACAATATGACGACCCAATGCAGGTACATAAGTTGTTCTTAGGGGGACACTCGATGATTTCAACAAATCCGTTAAACGCAATTTTTTTGCTTTTAGGCCATGTACAGCCAACCAATTGGGAATGGTACACCTGAAAAAACCCCGTAAACTTGTTGTTATGTATTTATAGTTTTTATTGGTACATTTATATGCAACTAAATTAAACATTATGCTGCTAACATATTGTTTTGTTACAAATTGTTAATTTACACAAACTAATAAAACGGTTCGAATTTGTCTACATTAACAGAAATCATCTATGCATTCCGATTTTAAAAAGATTGTTAACTAACCCAAAAATATCAAACATAAACTACTAATCTATCCTTTAAGTAGTAATTAGTGTTTTTCAGCTTAACCAACAATTTACATTATTAATAATTCGTAATTTTTTTATAAAATGCCTTATGGATTGCAGAATCTTTAAGGCTTTTTCCATAACCATGTTACTAGAACATTTATTAACTGAAACAATTTTTGCTTAAGATTTGTTTTTGCAATGATTGTATTTATCTCTGACGTTTTCTGCTTTCACCAATAGTTCAAAATAGTTTTTGTGTATCGTGTAATTATCAGTGTATTTCAACTACAATATTCAACAAGATGACTATAACTTTAGACAATAAACGAAACAAAAAAAATTTGTTGGTTTTAATACTTGGTACAAATGGCGTTAGCAACAGCCGTCAATACAAAAATGTTGTCTGTACATAGAAATGCCCTGTAAATCTAAGCATGTAGACAATATAGAAAAAAACCGTAAATTGTATTTTGCGCCCACCGTCTTATTCAACAAATAAAGAACAAAATCATTAGTTTACAAATAACTCACAATATATGACACTTGTTTTTAATATAAAATTATTAGTAAAGATGGGGTTTACTTAATACGTTAAAACTCATATTTTTAAAATACCTTACTGGAATTGTAAGGAAGGCAGAACAATGCAAAAGTAAAATAAATAATTAAACAATAGGTGCACACATATAAAAAAAATATTGTTTAATAATTTTTTAAATTATATATTCAAACTAAGACAGATCGTTGTAGAGTAAATATATCTAACGGAAATATGTTATAACATAAACAAATAATTGAATACACTTACAAGTTATCCGTTTTTGTAGATTTTTTAGTTGTTAATAATTTTTCTTTTTTCACTATTTCCTCTTCTAAATAGTAAAAGTTAATATAATTTTAAACATTTTATATAGCCTTCTGTTTATATATGTTTATATATAACCATCAGTAAGTACCTTCTATACAAACATTGTGCTATTAGTGTATTCGTATTCATGGCTATAGTATAGGTTGAATAATATTTTGAGTTTTTGAATAAATGAAAATTGTAATCACAACATTATTTTTAGATTACAATGTTATCACATATGTAGTACCCTGGGTGTATGTGCATTCATAGGCCTAAGAGGATGCCCATTTATACAGCTGTGCATTCAGTCCCCGCTGTCATTATTCTATATTCTTATGAACATCTGGTACAGAATGCACTACGTGGAGGAGGAACAGACACAATTATCACTATTATCGGAAATTGAGACTTTATAAGCATTAGTCAAATCCTTATAATCATTGGCATAACACAGTTAGAAACGTACTTATATTGATGCTGTTCAAGCATATCTTTACGTTATTCAACCTAACTACATCTGCATGTGTGCATAAATTGTCCTTAGTGGAAGGGAATTTATTCAAAATGTTATACAGACTTGGAGATAATGAATAGACAGACCTACCACAGACTATACGTTTATTATTATTATGAATATTAATTTTATTGAACATTGTTGTATATTTAACACATTAAACATTTGACTAAGATAAAATTAATTTCATTATTAACCTTTTAAAGCATTTTTCAAACGTTTATTTTGATTTTTCAGTAATTGTTTTGTTTCCATCAATATAAATTCTTCTTTCAACTCAATGTCAAATAATTCTTTCAATGTGGGCATTACGTGATCTATTGATCAAAGAAAAAAAATTACTTAAAGCTAGTTTTACAAAATTACATAATACTTCTTTTCCATTCATGTTATTTTAAAATTAAAATAGTTTACTTAAACCCAACAAATTATCATACTGACTAAAATGGGAAAGATAGGTAGAGGGCGAAAACTTGTAACTAGGTGTAGATGGGTCCAAACCTCATTGATCTTCGATAAACAACCATTTGCTAAAACCTCATTTGCAACAAAACATGTAATCAACGGAGCCAGAAAAAGACACTAATCCTTTTCTAACTGTCTGCACACATACCTAATTTAACTTTGGATCCTTTTGAAACATCATTTTGCATTGCACTTCCAGTCGACGAAGACGGTTGCGAATAGGGAGATGCAGCACTGTTTTCAAATACTGATTGATTTGGCAATACGTTTTTGTCTGTTGTCAAATGGGAACAAATCGAAGTAGATTCGGATCTAATTTCGGAATTCAAACTTGTCAATTGAGTGTCATCGGCCAAATCGCTTTTTGAACAATACAATTTGATGCGTTGCTTCGACTTGTTTCGTTTGATCCTAGAGGATTTGTTGACGTTGGCGTTGGTTGCTGACGTCGGTGTTGGCTTCATTCGTAATCGATGACATTCGTCACGGAGTTGGGTCATTTTTTCCAAACTATCCAATCCATACTGATATTCATCTTCCAATTGTCTAATGTCTTCACTCTATAAACAGAAACAAAAGTAATTTGTACTTTTACAAGGTAAAAGCTAAAATTAATATTGTTTATCAAAAATAACCAATTCCACGTTTGTATTGAAAGATAAAAAGAACACATGACAAAAACTGACAAACTAGATATGCTATAAATTAAAAAAAAACATGTTAGTTTATTATCCCAACTGTACAAAACAATTCAATAAACATACTTTCCACTGTTGGGGACTTGTTGAGTCGTCGGGAAATTCGTTGAAATAATGAAAACGACCGCCAGTTTCTTGAGCCAATTGAACCAAAAATTCGTTGGCTTCTGGGTCGTTGCAATTGAAGCTAATCGAATGGATTGGAATGCGATTTTTCAATTGCATAGCAAGAAGCAAACTTTTAGGTTTTTGATCTGGTCTGCCATCGGAAACCAAATAAATGCCTTGGGTAATGGGGTCGACCAAAGCAAGTTGCAAAGCACCGTGAGTGTTTGTCGATCCATTGCACGACAAATTGTTGATCCATTCAAAAGCCGACTAAATGCAATGTAAGTTAATAGGATAAAAATACAATTGTAATTTTTCAATAAAATAATAATGTTGTATCGATTTTAAACATATATGCACAATGTTATTCAAAGTTAACATTCTGGAAAATACAACAACTTTCATTGCAAAAAGGTTCTGCAATAGATTCTACAAAGTGTTGTCCGTGTAAAAGATACTATTCAGAATGTAGCTGAATGTGAAGCAGTAATATCGTTTTTTAGTTGCTAATTGGACAGGGATTATAAATTCTCAAGGTCGACTTGCAGTAAAAAATGGAATGTAAATAGTTTTTATTAAACTTAAAATTGATAACAATTAATTTTTAAAATATTCTTTCCTATTATTTTAGTAAATTGACTTTGGTTGAACAGTTTTACTTTTACATATTCAAACAATTGTGTCACAGTCTGGGTGGGTAACCATTGGATATTGATATCGATTTGTTCGCCTTGTTTCTATCCTGTCAAGGTGGGCGAAAGTACAGTGAGGTCAAGTATTGCGTAAAAGGTTGAACTAATAACATTGAATAAAAAATCGTATGCAACATAGAATTTGCCATTAAAATCCAAGTGGATTGAAACACAAACTACTTGTCTACAGCTACGTAAATGTTCCGCGGTGTCCTAGCGGTATAGCACTTGACTTGGACATGTGTTCGATTCCCACCACCAGCACAAAATGGTGACCTATGTTCAACTTTGCTAAAATCTCCACTGCTGAAAGATGTTTCTCGTAAAGCATTCAAAGTAGTAAAAATAACTAAACAATATATATATATATATTATATTCACTCACATTTAGATTTACTTCAGTTGTCGGCATTAACTGATTACTCCAAGAACGTATGTTTGTATCAAATGCAATAAAATTAATCCGATTTTTGTATTTTAATTGTTCATTAATCAATTGAATCAATTTCTTTTTAACAAATTCCAAACTACATTGCATTGATGTACTTGTGTCAATTAATACACAAACCTATATAATAAAATTAATATTTGCATATTCGTTATCATACCTCATCTTCCATAATGGTACCAAATAATTCTCGAGAACCATCGCGGAGCCAATTTAACCGATGGCGAATTGCATTCAACCTCGACTGCATTCGTCGATAATACAAACGATATAATTCTGGAGTGATCTGAACATGAACCAATGTTCCATCTTTCCATCGAACATGAACAAAATTACTGCAATACTGGGCATTAATAATCTTCGGTTTTACAATCTTTTAAATATATATATATATGCTTTACAAAAAATAACTACTTTTAAAAACAAAGTAGTAATTTATTTGCACAGTCTTATCTATAAATCTATAAATTTAGTCATTAAAATGTACTAGAAAATTATTAGTAATAATCTAATTAGGCATAAAGCATCTACAGTTATGTAAAATGTGCTACATAATCTAGTAATATATTTAATAAATAAAATGTGAACAAACATTTAATGATATAATTATTAGTATGTAATTGATATTTTAAATTATAAAATTATAAAATAAATCCAGTTATCCGTTTATTTTGTTATTTTAAAAATGCGTCTAAAGTTTGTAAATCGAACTTACAGCTCCAATGAAACACTGTTCTTCATTTTTTCGTGTTGATGATGTTACATTTACGTGTGATATGGAATTTGAGGAAGCACCTGAATGTTTATACATATTTACAACACCATCACAATGCTTGAAGGAAACACTAGAAAGTATATCAAAAAGATCTAAGTGTTGAGCTTTCAAACCATGAACAGCAAGCCATTCTCTTGAGGACATGCATTCTTCCTTTTTCCAACCAAAATCACAACTACTTGCAGTAAAAGTTAATTCATGCAATTGACTACAATTATTTTTGTCTAAAATTAAAAATATATCTAAAATGTTATTTTTTAAATTTTAAGTGTACTAAATAAATAAATTTTGTTGCAATTATTGTTCTTGCTTAATTAATTCAATGTGTACAAATCCTGTGTGTAATATAAATTTATATCAAACATTTTTTGTTTTGTACATACTTTAGTACTAACATTCAGTCTTAAATTTAGATTAATATCCAATAAAAGACATTACTATTTAGTTATGTTTAGTTATTTTTCATTAAACATGTGAATAACTATTTATTTTCACAAGTAAATTTAATATAAAAATAAAAAAAGAAATTAAATTAGTAAAATAATAATTATACTAATAATATGCTATTGTAAACAAGTTTAAGTGATATCCTTTAAAATAAACACAATTTAATTTCTTATATTTTGGAACCATTCTTTTGAAAACAATATTCCCCCATTAACAATTAATTGTATTAAAAACCTAACCTTTATAAAAAATATAAATTAAAACCTGAATAAATAACATCAGTGCAATCTTACTTACATATTAATCAATTATTAAAAAGCTTCTTAATAAATTTGTAAATACTTTAAAATATTTAATAAACCTAAAAAAATAAAAACAATAAACTTCTAATGCGTATTAAGTATATAATTTAACTATTCTCAAATAACAGAAAAGTAGTTTTTTATATTTTATTACAAATTTAAAAATTTAAAAAGTTTTCCTTTAATATAAACTTATATAATCCAATAATATTTAAAATATTAATTACCGTGCGAATGTAAATCAAAAAACAAAATCATTAAGTTTAAAACTATCAATTAAACCTAATTATTTATGCATTATAATATATTAATTCCAATAGTTACTTTCACACGGGTTGGAGCGAGTATACACCCAGGATACTTAAAACATATCTTAAAGTATTCCTATACCATATGTATCCGATGGACTAAGGAAAGTAACCCTGACAAAAATCAGGGGATCTTGTCAGTTGCGACGTTACAAGGATGGCGTCTACCAGTAAAGAAACTTTGTTATTCATCTGCGTTTATTACGCTTATCAAGATATCAAAGTCGATCCTTTTTATGCTACATGTTATATATGCTATATATGTTAGTAACTATAATTAAATTGGGAATGTTAAATATTTAATATAGAAATTAATACTCATAACATTATAGTTTTACGTTAATTAGTGTTATCAAATTTCATCATCATCATCATTGGTTTATTATGGCCACGAGTAGTCCAAATACCAAAAGTCTACAAAAACACCAACTTTTACAATGTGTACTTAATGAACGACACCGAGGTGTGCTGACTTTAAATGTTAATTACATCCCGAGTTAAACCCCTCCAGTAATCTCTAATAGTTGCAAACGGTAACATAACAGACGCCCAATTAAGTAATTCATTGAAACGAGGGGACTTAGCATAAATAAAATGTCTAAGTTCGCGTGCTATAATGTCTGTCTATATTTTCCGTTGGCCACCTGGTCTCCTCTTCTATCCGGGTAATAGATGGACTTCTATAACTATTCTGGCTGGATAAGTGGGCAATCTACGTAAAACATGATTAATCTGTTCTAATCATTTTTCTCTTATTTTTCTAAAGATACATAGCTAATAAATGTTAAGTGACTTACAAATATCTGAAAATAGATAAAATATTTTATTGGTTAGTGAATAGTTTTGTTCAATAGAGAACAGTGTTATTAAAGTTGTATATGTAAACATTTCTTTAAAACATCTACTATATTTTGTCCAATAAACACTACAATAAAAAATCATTGTTTTGTTTTCATTATTATTTAACTGAGTATGTGTTTAAATCTCCCTAATGGTACTAAATGTGATCACTCATTTAATTAACTAAATGCACATTTATTAAAAAGTTATATTTTAAGCACTAAAATTATAAAAATCAAGTAAAAACATTTCGAATAAATTAGTATACATCTAAACTTCATTAAATATGAACTTGTATATTATCACGCTTTTTTAGTTTAGTAAAGAACTTAATGTAATATTTATACAATAAAATAAACCAAGAAATAATAACATAATAAATTATAAACAAATATAATTATATAAACATAAATAATAGCAATTATACTACTCAAATTTACTTATACCTAACTGTTTACCTTGTATAACATTATCAGGTATATTTTTAATATCATCTAAAACAGTTTTAATACGAACTAGTGTAGTTCTTGCTTCTTCTAATTCTTGAAATATCAATAAACAATCGTTATAGGTATCAAAATCTTGTAACAATTCTGCAGTATTAAATTGACATAAATTTTCAATATTTAAATAACAGGAATAATTATCGTTTATTGTTTCATTTGTATTATAAACGTGAAAACTGTTTAAATAATTTTTTTAAAATATTTATACAATTTTAATTAATTAATTATACATATATATATATTATTTTATTATTATTATTATTTATGGTTATAATAATATAATATATATATATATATATATATATATATATATATATATATATATATATATATATATATATATATATATATATATATATATATATAGATATATATATATATAAAACTTACCGCCCCCCAGTTATTTTGCATAAAAGATGTAAATACTTCACACTATTTGCATTAAAGCAATTATGTAATACAATATTTAAGGGACATTTTAATGTTTTTACAGTTTTTTCTAATAGTTCAGGAGCGCATAAACTTGATTCGCCTTCGCTAATTAAAACAATTGACTCATATTCCTATAAAAATAAAGTATAAATAAAAACAAACTTACACAATTATCAAAATTTATCTGAGATAAACATTCGCTTGTATTATTTGGCCCAGTACATATAATACAATCTAAATTTTGTATCCAATTTACTAATTGTAAAATAGATTCATTATCAACTTGTACAGGTTTAGTAGCAAATATCGATGGTATATTTTGACATCTAAAAATCTAAAAACGTAATAAAATTAATTACCTAACAACATTAAAATGAGTTGTATTTTTTATTTGATCCATAATATAAACTTCAAACATTTTTTTGAAAGAATTCAAGACAACTGGAGATGGATTTTTTATATCTATTAAAAATAATACTCTCAATTCTTCTAAAACTCCAAAACATGCTCTACTTTCAGAAATCAACCAATTTAGTCTTTTAAAGTAAACGTTATTTGCTTGTTCAAGTCTTTGATAAATATCATTTAAAAGCCCTTTGTTTGCAGTTACCTAAAAATTAAAATAATGTAAATTTAAATTACATTGTAAATCGCTCCAGTTTCGACGTTTTTAATTTGGGAAAATAAATTATTGCTGTATGTTGATTTAATAAATTTTCCAAGAGATGAAGAAAAATCTAATTATTATTTAAAATAAATGTAGTACCTTCTTTGACCATAAACCCAATACTCCTAAGAACTGAAGATTGGTCTAAACCTTGAGCTTTTAAACCAAAACGTTTTAACCATTTTTGAGAATTAATTTGTTTTGTAATTATGAAGACATCAAAATTGTTTGAAAATAACAAGGATTCGCATTTACGGATTTCAGTTAAATTACTATTTTCATTTAAAGCATTTTCCCTCAACATTAAAAGCTCATTAATTTCCATAATTCCATCAATGCATAAAAATTGAAACTATGGTTTTTCCAATGTTGCACTAAAGTGTGCTTTGCTTTGAAATTTGGAAAAACATTAATATAAATATCACTATAGATTTTAGCATATAATATGTTAATAAATTTAAACAAATTAAAATATATTATTAATTAATTAAAAATTTAAATACACAATTTTAAACATTATTTTATTTACATATATTAATAATAATTATATAATTAGAATATATAAATGTAAAAATTACAAATTATAAAAAACTTGTATTATAATTTTTTTGGTTATTACAGCAAAACCATACTCCAATGACAGTTAAAAATAAGAAGTTTACCCATTATACAAAAGTCTTAGCAAAACCAACATTTTCCAAACAAAAATATATAAAAATTAAAATAATTTAATACAAATATTATGCACACTATATTTATCCAACTTATTAACTAATTTCATATATAACAGAATTCAATTTTTAACGTTCTCAGCAAGATAGCACACATACTATTTTCTTTAAAATAATATAAATTCTATTTCATAATATTATTTATATGATAATTTAATTTATGCATAACAATTTCATAATAATAATTTAATTTATGTACATAGGAATTATGTGTATTAAACGCATGTATGAAATCAAATAATAAAATAATTTTATTTACAATTTAATTCTGTTTTGTCTTTTGTAAATTGTTTTGTGTTCTATTTTTATAACTAGTAGCAAACACTAAGTTGTGTTAAGATCATTTGAAAATAAAATATCAGATCTCAATGTAATCACAATATTATAAAAATAACATACAGATTATCATTGTTTAATTATTAGAAATCCCTTTTTGCTTTAAAAATAAACATGGACAATAAAATAACAATTACGGCAAAAAAACAACAACAAAATCCCATAAATTAAAAAAAATATAAAACAATCAAATTTTTCCACATATTTCCACATTTTACCAAACATTTTGTTCGATCTCATAAAACATTAATTGTGTTGCTTGTTTAAAAATTTTTTTGTTTTATACTCATTTATTTTTATTGATATTAAAAATGTACTTTACCCTGAATGTATATCTAGTGAGATATTAAAGTTTAATGTAATAATGTAGTAATAATAATAATAATAATAGTAATAATAATAATAATAATAATAATAATAATAATAATAATAATAATAATAATAATAATAATAAAATCTTCCCGAATAGTTCATAGTCAAGTTTTCTTTGGTCTACTAATTTATATATAGATTACCACAAATTTTACTTACATATTTATAAATAAATGACTAAGTAAAATTTTAAATTATTAAAATTTTAATAAAATATTTATAAAATAACTAAAAAACATTTATAATTTTAAAATTGCAAAGCCTAATTATGGAAAATACAAAAATTTATTTGTTAAACGTCATAATTTTACTAAATATTGTAATTATTTAAATGCAATAATTTTTTGTAATATTTTAAAGTTTTCTAATTTAAAGTATATAAATAATAAGAAAGAATTAAAAAGCTTAGCACGCTGCATATAGTGTTATGTAAAATGGAAGCAAATAATTCAAAAAAATAAATTGTAAAATCGAATGAAAAACACGGTAATAATATAAAAATAAATATATATTTTTTAAAATAATTCTGAACTAAAATAAAATAATATTAACTAATGGTGCAGTGTTTCACGTCCTTTGAGTATAACATTTCCCCTGGTTTTATATTTCTTTAATGCATTTATAAATTTTTTTTTATTTAAAAAATTAAATTACAATAAAATTAATGTGCAAAATCTTGTATAAAATATTTTTTTATATGTGACATTTTATCGTTTATCTGACACCTGTAACCTTGTAGTCTAAGCAACTAATTTAAGCTTAATTAAATTGCAGTCGTTTTAAAATTTTAAAAATTTTATTAAGTATGTAATACATTTTAATAATTTTATTTATTTATTGGATATAAAATTATTATCTTGTAGTATAATTATTAATTAACTATTGTCGTTTTAAAAATTTACTATTTTCTCTAAATATAAATTCTTATTTCCAAATCTTTTTAAATTTAAAATAATAAAAAGAGAATCAATTTGTAAAATTTATAATGTTATTTTAGGTCTATAATTATTAATAACTATTTACATATGAACTCATACATTTCAATTGTTCAAATTTGGATTTACAAAAATGGCATTTTAGAAATAATTTAATAATTTTGATTTAAAAAAATTAATTTAAAAAACAGTGTTTTTAATAGTGTATATTAACAGTAATTTGTTGTCTTAAAATGATTTTAATGTGTTGGAACATGTATTTCATGAATACTTGATGATTGATAGAAATAAAATTTACAATTACTTTAAAATATTTTTAAGTTTAACAAAGAATTAGTATTTTATTTGTTTTAAAATATGCTAAAAATAACTATTTGTATATAATATTGTAACAAGGTGATGAATGTTTTATTTAATTAATTTTTTGTCAAATAGTTGCATGTGAGTTTTATGTTGAACACTTCAGGATTTTTCACAAATTGAGTAAACCAAAAAGCTTTATAGCACACTCAAATTGTCTCAAATCCTTAGGGGATAATATGAGATAGATGGTGGAACATTAGTCACATGAAGTGTTTTTAAAATTAAGACAAAATTAAGGTAGATAGTGAAACAGTTAACAATTATGGAAAACGAGTAAAAATAATAAATATACAATATTAATAATAAAACAAGTTACCCATTACAATGCAGAAACATTTTAATAATCTTGAGAAAAGGAGGACGTGTAGCGTTAAGCGCGCCTTACCTGACAGTGCTGTATATTGATTAAATATAATAATTTTTAATTAGTAATAATTAATGGTAAGTTATGTGTTAGTAAAAAATAGAATAAGTAAAAAGCACACAAAGTGCAAGCAATGTTTATTACAAGTTACAATTTAGTACAAAAGTCGAGTGAAAAAACTCTTTGATCTTTCGGTTTAATGTATTTTAAAATTTTGGGAAGAATATAACATGAAGGGTACTGAAATTTAGACGAAAAACAGATAAAAAGAGAAATAAATTAAGAAAGTGATAAATAATATATGATTTAAATAAAACTAAAGTTAACTATTTTGTTATATATATACATATATATATATATATATATATATACATTAGTCATTTATTTGGTTCTATTAATATCTTATAATTGAAAATCATTTAAAATATTTTGATGTTATTCATTGATTAGATCATGTTTATTTTTAATATTTCTCTATTTATAAATATTCTAAAATAAAATAGTAATTTTAAAAAATTAAAAAACTTGATAAACATTTGTAAAAAAAAATTAATATTTTTTTAAATTAGAGCGAAAAACAAAAATGAATACTTTAGTATTAGAATCACCTACAAAATTTCCCTCTGAGTGTTTAAAAATTGATCCAAATAATTTAAAAAAAGATGTGTTGTTATATGGAAATTATTGTGATGGGAAGATTGATTTGGATTCTTTAAATGAAAATATTGAAGTTCTACTAGAGGAGCGAATTACAAATGGAGAAAATCAATATGCGTTTTGTTTGGGTCAAATTTATTTTGAAAAAGTTATTTTTTTCTAATTTTGTCATTTTAAAAATAGAAAAATTACAAAGAAGCTTGGAAATACTTTTCTTTTGCATTGGAGACTTGTAGCGATAAACGAGCTCAGTATCAAATGGGTGTTATGTTGTACGATGATTTAATAAGTAGTGAATTAAGCGGAATTAAAAATCCAAAGGTATATACATATATATTTAAATATTTTTAGTTAAAAGCATATGAATATTTTGAAGATATTGTACGCATTGCAGATAGTACAGATTTATTTGCACAACAAAAAGAACTTGTATTTTGTGCTGCTTACAATTTAGGGAAAGCATATTATCATGGATTTGAAACAAATGCTTCATTTGAAAGAGCTCTAGAGTATGGATTACATATAATATTTTTAATTATTATCTTAATATTTTGGTTGGGTTGTTTTTCGTTACATTATATATATATATATATATATATATATATATATATATATATATATATATATATATATATATATATATATGCTTTAAAGAAAGTAAGCATGGGGCAATAAAATAACAATTACAGCAAAAATGAACATCAAAGTTTTGTAATTCAAAGAGAACATGAGAAATCGAAGATTGAGCTTCTTTTCGGCTTTCACTCAACCCTGTCATTTGTGTAACTCTGTCATCGAGATACGCGCGATCACTTTTTTACTGTTGTTTGCCGGAATGACGTCCTTTTATTGTTTCCGTAGCAGTATAAATTTTTTACAGAGGCCAGGTTGCTAACCTTGCGCTCGAACACTCCTCCTTTATCCAGGCTTGGGACTGGCTAGATTGAATCATTTTTGATCCAAACTAGGCGGAGTTGGATATATATTTATATATATATAATAGTTGTGTTGATATTAAGTTTAAATTTATTGACAGCGTTAAAAGTAATTTTTGGAGTATTTTTTGATAATATTAACACTGTTGTTTTAACAACAAAAGAATTTTATTAGTTTTGTTTATAATATCTAGATTGTTAATCTGATAAACCAAAATGAAACATAAGTTTTAAAAAATGTATTATCAATGCATTTATTAAAATTAACTTTAATTAGCTATAACACTTGTTTAGGACTATTTAAATTATTTTTATATTAACGTAATGTAGTTAAATGATTTTCTAAAATTATGTTAAATACATATAGATTATTTACATTTGCTGCTGATAATGGTAAACCTACTGGTTTATTGCTAGCCCAAACTGTTTTGGGATATTTATACTCTGCAAATAAAATGCGCGATTTGCAAAAGTCATTTTATTGGCATTCAGAAGCATGTGGCAATGGAAGTATTGAATCACAAGGTTTGTATTTGGATGATTCATTTATTTATTTATTTATTTTAGTTGATGACTTCGCCTTTTCTTCTTTATTTTCTATATTTATACGCCATATAAAACGATTGACTTTGATGACTTCATAAACGTAACAAACGTAGAAGGATAACAAAGTTTCTTGGTTAGTAGACAGCATTCTTGTGACGTTATTATTGTTTTCACAGTTTGACTAGACCGCTTGATGTTATATCTTGTTTATCTTCCTTAACCGAACGGCTACAAATAGTATACGTATATTTTAAGTATTTTGGATGTATGTTCACACTCAACTGCCGTAGCAAAAGTCAGATATATTACAGTGCACTCGGTTCCTTCTGTTATTAGTCACGATGCATTTGAGCACATAGTCCAAAATGCACCACGTTGAGGACAGTCAGGAATATCACCATTATTGGAAATTGAGACTTTATAAGCGTTACCCGAATCCTCATTGTATTAGAATATTTTTTTTAGTAATAGATTCTACTCAAAATAATTATATATATATATATATATAATTTTAACATCGTACATATACAAATTAATAAAACAATTAGTTTTTAATGTGTTTTCTTTTTAATTATATTACTTAAAATTAAATGTTACGTGTTTTTATTTTCAACATAGTTAATAAATATTTATATCCAATTATCGAAATAGAAAAAACTGTTACGTAATTTTATCATTTGACACTAATTGTTTAAACTTTAGAATAATAAAACAGGCAACTGATTTCACATAATAATCTTTTATTTAAAGTTTGATAACGTGATACAACATATAGTTTTAGTATAACATACTAAGGATAACGTTATATTTTTTCTATAAGTGTATTGATTGTTAAATATGATTTAAAGTTTTCAAAAAAATTAATATTAACAATAAAATTTCCTTTTCGTGTGCATTAAAATTATTTTATAATGTTTTAATATTCACAGTGTATATAAAAATAAGTGCACCAATAGTCACAATGTGTTAGAATTTGGGACTTATAAAATGTTTTAAAATTACTAAAGGTTTCTAAAATTATTAGCATTATTATCTGATGTTATTTAACGTGCAATTATGTCGTAAAAATAAACAAACTATTTCCAGTAATGTTAAGATTTTTTTTCAGTTTAACAGTATATATTTATATAAATTTTTAGCTGCTTTTTATTAGTCGAACAATACATAAATACTTTTTTATGTTTACCATAAAAAATTAAAAATTAGTCAAGTGTACAATTACCGTATTAACTTTATATACTACCATATTTTGTAAATAATAATTGAAACGGATATTGTTTAGTGATTCGAAATGCAGTTTTTAAATTAGACAGTTTGAAGTCTGAATTTAAATTCTGCTTGCCGTTTAGATTTAAATATACTAGCAGCATTATGAACTTTAAAAATTGGATAGTGTGATATCTCAATTAAGAAAGTTTCAATTGTAATAAAAATATATTTTATTAAAATATTTAAGCTAAAATCAATAATAATATTAATAATTTTTTATTTATTCATTATTATATATACTAATTTACAATAACGTGACTGAATTAGTAAACACAAATTATAATGTTTCAGTTTTATATATATATATATATATATACATATATATACTGTGCTATAATGTCTAGCTGCCCTCGGTGTAATGTATTTATACGGACTTGGTGTACAACCGAATGCTAGTAGTGCTTTGTTTTGTTTGTCCGAAGCATCGGCGAAGGGCAACATGTATGCCAGGGCCAATCTAATTTATTTTTATTACCAAAGGAAGATGTTTACACATGTTTGCTATTTGTCAAGCAAGTATGTGTTGTATTTAAAATGTGCAATATTATTTTGGATATTAATTTTTTTAATCAAAATTTTTGTGTACTACATAATAGGTGAGTTGCTCTTTATTTTTGGTTTCAAGTTTAAGAACAATACTGCTACTTGTGGTTTTATAGTGGCAATATGACTTAATATTTTAGTTGTTTTGTGTTATCACACAATTGACAGTTAAAAAAAGGTTAATATTACGATTCGAAAATTGTCTGAAATAGAATATATTCATGTGCGTGTAAAGCAAAGTTGGCATGGTCAATGTGTTTGAAAGACGCTGTAGAAAGAACTAAAAATTAAATTTTGCTAACAGTAGTCTAGTTGGCTTGATTCGAATCTGGATAGGCATAGATTCGACTGACACCACCGGCACTAAAGAAAGGACCACGTTTAGCTTTAAAATGTTTCTCGTAATACATTTACAGTAGTAAAAAATAAAATAGCTAAATTATAATGGTATACTTTAAATTGTACACATTATGTATTTTTTAAAATTTAATTTTTCTATTTTTATCAAGCATGGTAGATTTGAATGTTGACGACGATCAGTGGAATACCGACGATTGTGTCCAAAACTTTTGTTGTCGGTCTATTGCAATGGTTTGCTTTTTGTACGCTTTGTGCTTGAAAAGAGGCAATGGCGTCCAAGTCGACGAAGACTTGTCGAACAAACTGTTTGCAAAGGTTATAGATTATTTTATTGAGTAATACATATAAAATTTTAATTTCTGGTTTATTAAAATCCAAGTAAAATTTTAATTTTTGGTATGTACGATCTTTAAAAACAAAATTTTAATCTATAATCATACAGAACGATCTTGTTGTCTTATACCTTAAAAAGCGAAAGGTTTTAAAATAATAATCATAATAAGTATTAATTAGTGTTATTGTTAAAATTTTAGATGCAATATTTTTTTTAATGCATTAATTTTTTTATGTTTTATGTTTATTACTTTGAATGTTATACGAGCAACATTTTTCAGCTGTGGACATTTTAGCGAAACCAAACGTGGGTCCGCATTTTTAGTGCCGGTGGTGGGATTCGAACTCATACCTACCGATGTCCAAACCGAGCACTGTACCCCTAAAATAAGGCAATTTAAAATCATATATATATTGAGGGCTGTATAACTCATAATGGTCGCAAGATAGCGGATCTTCAATATGCAGACGATGCGATTCTTATGGCAGAAACCGAAGAAGATTTGCAAAATGCGGTTGAACTTACTCAAAAAGCTTCAGAGAAATACGGTTTATATCTTAATACTAAAAAACAGGGGTTTTAGCAAACACCCCCTTTAGAAATCCAATCACTGTTAATGGTAGCCCACTCCCTGTGGTCGATAAATTTACGTACCTAGGCTCGATTATAGATAGTAAAGGATCCAGCTCTTCAGAGATTTGGCGTCGTATTCGCCTCTCTGTTGCAGCCTTTGGGCGTTTAAGTAAACTTTTATGGAACAAAAGTAATATTTCTATTAAAACCAAGATTAGAATATATAGGATTTTAGTGCGTTCCATTCTTCTTTACGCATGTGAAACTTGGACTCTCACCTAAGCGGATACGCAAAAGCTTGTTCTTTTTGAGCAAAGCTGTTTAAGATCTATATGGTTTTGCTCGTTGTCTTCTATTGAACGCACTCATTTAATAACTAGTAAAATATTTCGACCATTCCCAGATATTTGTAAGTTTTTTAACATTTATTGGCCATGTATCTCTAGCACAGTTAAAGAAAGACGATTAAAATGGATTGACCATGTTTTACGTAGATTGCCCACTCATCCATCCAGAATAGCTATGGAAGCCCACCCATTACCCGGATGGAAAAGAAGGCCAGGCGGCCAACGGAAAATTTGGACAGACATTGTAGCATGCGAACTCAGTCCTTTTGTTTATGCTAAGCCCCCTCGTCCAAATGAATTATTTAAATGGGCGTCCGTTGGTTTACCCTATGCAGCCAACAGAGATCATTGGAGGGGTTTAACTCGGGATGTAATTAACATTTAATGTCAGCACACCTCAAGTGTCGTTTTTTGAGTACACACTACAAAAGTTGACGTTTTTACAGATACTTTGGTTTTTTTTTGGACTACCCTGAGTGATAATAACCGGTGGGGGATGTTTATTCCCGATGATGATAATGTTAAATAATTATTTTTTTTAAAAAGTGGATTATGTTAAACCGATTTTATAAAAGGCTTTAATGAAATTCAATTTAGTGGTTGATATCTATAAAGTATAACCCATTTGAAAATACTGCATTTATATACTAAGGCAAAACATTTCTAGCCTTGTTTATTATTATTATTATTTATAAAGTAGATTAAAAAGATTCAGATTTGTTTAATATTGACATAGAAATCCGGATTACGGTTAAGAATTTTAATTGTAATGTCTAATTTTATTTAGGAATTTACTAAAAATGTTTTTCTTGTTGATTACTATTTGCTGTTACCATTTAGTTTTTAGTTTATACATTAAAATGTATTAATTGTACATTTGTTAAACATTATTTCTGTGTAAGATAAATTAAATTATTCTAATTGTTTTTGCAAGTGTATGCATTTTTATTTATTACTAACTGTGATAATAAATAAAATATAATTGATACTTTTCTTGCTTCATTTAATTTTTGATTAATATAATAATACTAATAATGGATTACATAATTTAAAGTAATAATATTATTATTTACTTTTTAAAATTACGTTTTGATATTACACAAAGCCGTATTTTTAGTTGTTTGTAACAAGCTAATTGATGTAGATGTTGTGCTTAAATTTTGTAAAAAAATTCAATTAAACAAATTTTGTGTACTTTATCTCATTATTTGCATTTTTGATTATTATTAAATAGAGCATTGAATATGATCCCGCGTTATCGACAAGATATTATCACATGGTATTAAATGGAAAACTATGAATTATATTTATTTATTAATTTAAAAGCGCGCACATTATTTTTAAACTTTTTTTATTTTTATTTTTTATTTTATATTCTTTATTTATTTTGTTTTTATTTATTTGGTATTGTTTGTAAATTCATACATTTTTAAACAATCAAATTAATTATTTTATAAAATATTTTTATTTGTAATATATTTAGATACAAGATTATGTTTTATGGGTAGTGCATTTTAAAGCATTAAAAAAACATTATTTATTGTTGCTTAAGTGGAATATACATGTGCAAATTGTACACAGAATTTGTGCAGAAAAAGTGTCTGGTGTATTTAATTCGACAAATCTAATCAACGAATCAAATTCCAAAATTAATCTTTTATCAATTTAATTTTAAATAATTTATACAGATAGTAACATAAGTGAATCCAATTTTGACCTACTATGATATTGAAATATATGTAGCACTTGTTACTTATTTTAGACATATCTAACGCTTATGAATAAATACCTTAGATTATACTTTACTAATATATATACATTTAATATTATTCACAAAAAAATTCTTAATATAATACACAGTAACATTCGTTTTAGCAATAAAGCACAATACCACTATTATAAAAACTTAAAAACAAACAGATAATTGGTTTTAAAAAATAGTTTTATCTACTAAAATACATAAATATACAAAATAAAGGCAACAAACTTAATAATGTTAATAATTTAAGTGATATCCACGCTTTTGTTCAACTTCTGCCAGTCGCTTGGGGTAGGAATCTATCAATGTACCAATATAATCCTTCAAAATGCAATTTTTTACAACGGTTAATTTTCGCTTCCAATGATACGTCAGTTTCCATGCGGTTCACTTCACGTTTTGAAATACTAAAAAGGTTTTTAATTACATTGAGGTCTGGACTGTATGGAGAAAATTGAATGACTGTCTTGTTTGTTCTTTAAGTTACCGTCACTAACCCAGGCAATGCAGGATGTGGATGCCACACGATCTAGTACTCGACATTACATCAAAATAAGTAGTCCCCCCAACGACTTGTCATCCGCGTCGTTTAGCACCCAATAAACTAGCGGATGTTAAGAACAAATTTGATATCCTTCTTTGGAAAAGTATTATTCGACAAACCGCACTCCTGCATATGGTAAAGAAGGCAGATGGAACATGGCGTCCGTGTGGAGATTATAGGGCGTTAAATGCAATGTCACGATACAACAGCTATCCTATTCCTCACATTTACGACGTCATGGCAAATTTGGTCGGGTCGAGCATCTTCTCTAAAATTAATTTAGTCCGTGCTCACCATCAGATTCTTGTGGCTCCGGAAGACGTCGAAAAGACCACCTTTTGGCCTTTTCGAATTTTTGCGCATGCCTTTTAGTTTGCGCAACGCTGCGCAAACATTCCAACGTTTCATGAATGAGATTTTGAAAAATCCGAACTTTGTCTACGTTTACCTAAATAATGTTTTGGTTGCCTCCTCATCATACAAGGAACACTAACAACATCTGCAAAGCTTATTTCAGCGATTGAGTAAGCATAACATTATCATCAATCCAGATCAGTGTATTCTAGGCGTAGACCAACTTGAATTTCTTGGACATCTGATTACGCCCACAGGTATCGGTCCTTTTGAATCCGTACGATACGCTGCGTGTCGTGCGCTCAAAAGTTGCTTACTGTTGTTGCGCTTGCAATAGTGTTTCGTGTTTACGTGTTTTTTTTTTGAGTTATTTGCCTAGTTTTTTTGGGTATCGTTTTGTGTTTTTGTGTATAATTGTGCAATTTTTAATTGCCTATTTGTGTTCAAGCCCATTTGTATGTAGCGTGCTTGATCATTCATTGTTTTTACTCTTTAACCCAATTATCACACTGCTTTGCGTGTGATACTTTATTTTTATTACATTTTAGAAACTTTCGATCTATCAATGAAAGTTTCTCAGACAGCGATTTGTGGCCGTCGCGGTTGTAGTAAGTCCGTAAAGACTGGTATGCTTTGTTCTAGGTGCAACACCTGGTTCCAGAAAACTGTACCGGTCTCTCGGAGTGTATTTACAACGAATTGGCAACTAATGAGGTGGATTTTAATTGCATAAATTGTATTTGGAAATCTAACCCTTCCTCGTCGCCCACCCCCATGTTATCCCCAAGCCTGACCGTAAAACTGACACCAAACTCGACCTCATAATAGAGCTACTTAACGAAGTTAAACTCGGTAACACTAATATCAGCGAATCTATCAAAGATTTATCCGAGTCTCAATCTACCCTACAGGTTCAATCCAACAAGCACTCAAATGAAATCTCCCAACTCAAAGTCTCAATTGCGGCCCTCCCATCCGCTCTTAAGAGAGTCTCTCCCTCTCCAGTCACCAAGGCTGCTCTCAGAATTTCACAGAAGGAAATTTTATCCGCAGCTAAACAATTTACTGCCGATAAAAGAAGGGAAAATAATCTAATAGTTAGGGAATTCCCGATACTGCGACCAATTTCAAAAAGATTGTTTTAGAGATAATTAAGACGTGCCACCCCAGCCCATTGATTTTAAGGCCACGCGCATGTCTTGTAAAGAAACTTCCTTTCCCCCCTATAATCGTCTCCTTCAAATCCTCCGACATTGCTTCTGAAATTCTTAGTAGTTGGACGGATGTTAAGTCTCGTTTCCCGGATATCCGGGTGCATATAGATCATGCCAGTAGTGATAGGACCAATAAACCTCTAGTATTGCCTAGATCCATTTGTCCGAAACTATCAGCTATTCCCTTAGTGCAACTAACTCCATTGACTTCAGATGAATGCCCCAGGATTTTCCATCAACGCCCCAGGAGCCAAGTCCATTTTCTCCATCGAATAAAAAGAATAGGACCCATTCTTCCACCAATACCTCCCCCTAAAAGTATATTATACCAATGCTTGCAGTCTTTATAATAAACTCAGTGAGTTAAGTCTATTAGCTCTGACTGCTAAGCCGCATTTAATTGGCATTACTGAAACCTGGCTATTGGAAGATGTTCTCGATAACGAATTGCTAATCCAAGGCTATAGCATCATCCGGTCGGATTCAAAGCAATCTAGATGTGGTGGCTGTCTTTTTTATATTCACGATAGCCTAACCTATACCCTTCTACCTCCTCAGCCTCTACTAATCTAGGCTTTGATCTCCTCTCTATCTCTATTTTTCTCTCATCTGGCGACCACGCTAGATTTTTTATCCTTTATAGACCCCCTTCCCTCTCTGAAGCCTCAAATTCTGCTTTATTGCAAGAACTCCAGTCAGTTTGCAACTCCTCCCATAAGTTCCAAGTGTTGATGGGCGATTTTAATGCCCCTACCATCACTTGGATACTCTGTCCAGTCAGGGTAACCCCTTTGACTCTAACTTTCTCCAATTCTGCATTGAAAATGCCCTTTTTTAAAAGGTTTCCTCTACCACTAGGCATAGAACGGGCTGTAGCTCTTCCTGCTTAGACTTAGTTCTCACCAATTTCTCTCATGTAATTGACTACGTCTCCACTCTGCCTCCATTAGGTAAGAGTGATCACTCCGTCTTGGCTTTTAAAGTCTATCTCCCTAATTCAGCCCACATCGCCAACCCTCGTTCAGCGCTTATTCCGGATTTCAGTAATGCTAACTTTGAAGGTTTAAGGAACTATTTTAAAGGTTTTAAATGGGTTTATTCCCCTTCCGACGAGGTAGACAATTTTTGCGAATATTTCTCCAACACCATCAAGTCGGGAGCTAAACTTTTTGTCCCCCTCAGAGCGCCTTCCCGACCGTCGAATAAGATCCCGCAACGTTTCATTAGACTCATTAAACTCCGTAATCGCGAGTTCTATAAGTGGAAATCAACCAACCTCCCCTGTTTTTATTATCAATACCTCGATTTACGTAATAAATGTGCTTGCAGCCTTTCCCGGCTCAAACATCGCAGAATTAATAGCATCCTTAATAAAGCTAAGACAGATAAGAGTTTGCTATTCAAATTCATTAAGAATAAACGAGGGAACCCAAATTCTCTTCCACAACTTAAGGATTCCCACGGATCTCCTCTTCCTTTGCCTGAAGTCTGTAACACCTTCAGCCAATACTTTCAATCCGTCTTCAATACGGATTTCGTTGGTAACCCTACCACCAGTCCCTCTCTTTTATCCGGTTCTCCCCTCATCACCCCGGAGATTGTCCGCAATCTCCTTCTCAAATTAAAATCTTCCTCTAGAGGCTCAGATGAAATATACCCGAGAGTCCTCAGAGAATGTGCTGCTGAGACAGCTCCTGCTCTTGCGTATTTGTTTAACCTTTCCCTAAAACAAGGCAAGGTCCCTTCAGTTTGGAAATTAGCTTACATAAGGCCGATCCTCAAAGCTGGATGTAGATTTAAGGCTGAGAGCTACAGACCTATTAGCATCTTGTCGGCTCCCAGTAAAATTATGGAAAAAATAATTAAGTCTCACCTAATAAATTTTATAGTCAATAATAACCTCATTAAACCTTCTCAGCATGGATTTATGCCTTCTAAATCCTGCCTCACTAATCTACTAACATTTACCAATAGTATCACTAGAATGCTGGAGTATTCTCATTCGATTGATGTCATCTACTTTGATTTCTGCAAAGCATTTGATAAAGTACCCCACTCAGCATTATTGAATAAATTGAGAGCCTTTGGGATTAGCCGCTTCTCCTCGATTGGATAACGGACTTTCTCTCCAATCGGCAATTAAGCGTAAGATTAGGTGATATTACTTCCGCTGCTGTAAACATTACCTCAGGTGTCCCTCAAGGATCCGTCCTTGGTCCTTTATTATTTATTATTTATATCAATGACCTACCTGCTGTTGCTCGTTCTGACATCTTGTTATATGCTGATGATGTCAAGATTTGGAATACCAATCCTAAACAACTTCAACTCGATATTTTAAGTATCTACAATTGGTCTATAGCAAATGCGCTTCCTCTGAATTTTTCCAAGTGTAATCACTTCTCCCTTGGTGAATATTCAGGCAATACATTTAAAGCGCCAGATTCTTCCCCATCACTCGAGTTAATTTAATCAAGGATCTAGGGGTTACATTTAATTAATCCTAGACTTTTCAACGCATCACAGGATATCAGCCTCCAAGGGGTTCCAACTCACCACGTTCTTTAAACGCAATCTTGGGAACGTCCCGGTGAGTTGTACACGGTTACTCTACCAACTTTACATTAGACCCCACTTAGAATATTGTATCCAAGTTACATCCCCCTACCTAAAAGCGGATATTAAGATTTTAGATAAAGTACAGCGTAGGTTCACAAAGACCTCTAGGCAGCTCAAGAACGTTAGCTATACAAACCGATTAAAATCTCTCAAACTCTTTCCATTGCAAGATAGGAGGCTCCGGGGCGATCTCATCTTAGTTTATAAATTATTAAGGTCAGATGGTGCCGAACTCCCTTTTATACTCGCGAACGATTCTCGAAGGGGCACCCTTTTAAGTTATCCAAACCTAGAGTAAGATCCCGGTTACGTTTAAACCATTTCTCGTATAGGGTTATTTCCGCGTGGAATCTTCTACCTAGCCATGTTGTTTCAGCTCCTTCCATCGACTCTTTCAAATCAGCATATGACAACTATTTTCTCCATAAATATATTTAATTTCATAATTCTGTTTTTACAGCTTTATTATGTTTATATACATAATCTTTGAGATTTATTTTGCCGATATTTGATATTTTGAACCGAGTACAAAAAGGAGTTTCCTCCTACATAACTCGTGATTTTACCTGATTACCTGATTACGCAGGATAAGGTACAGACCATCCAGGCATTTCCGGAACCCACTACTTTGAAGGATTTACGTTTCTATCTGGGTTTTCTAAATTTTTACCGCAGATTCATTTCCAAGTGTCTTGAACGTGTTCACACACTTTCCGATTTAATACGAGGGAACCCACGCAAGATAGAACTCACCGATAAGGCAAGGCAGGTGTTTGTCAATAGCAAAACGCTATTGGCCTAATCAACAATGGTGGTATATCCAGACAGTTCACGTGAACTGGCCTTGACTACTGATGCGTCCGATTTTGCGATAGGAGCTGTTTTTTTAACAACCAGTAGATGGGGTATAGAAACCTTTAGGTTTCTTTCCTAGGCGTTAATTATCGGCAGAGTCTAGATACAGCACATTCGGTCGTTAACTTTTAGCTACGTACACCAATATTAAACATTTTTTCCACGTTGTAGAGGGTCGTGATTTCAGGGTATACACTGATCACAAACCGTTGACTTTTGCCACTGTTTAGCATCTGTTTTGTAATTATATTTATCAATATTAATTAGAAAAATTCTAAAACATTTTTAAAATTTAAACATTCTCATCATTGAGAATAAATTTAGTAGTTTGTGTTCCTCTTATCAATGTGCGTCTATTATATATGCTTTATATCAGACGCCATCTAAAATATTGCGTCTAAGTTAAATCACCTATGATAAAACGTAACTCACAGATACTCAATAAAATCCAGATGAGCTTTAATAAACTTTTATAGACAAAGACATATTCCGTATAATAATAAATTAACAAAACTTAAGATTTTTCTACTGCGCAATAATAGACTCCAAGGCAACCTAGTCTTAGTTTATTAATTAGTTAAGCTTGATTCTCCCAATCAGTATTTTTCCGATTTGAAAAACAATTTTTAGGCGGCGTGAACCAAAGGCACATATACAGTTAAAACAACATCGTTTTTCTCATTGAATTGTTTTAGTTTAAAATCGCGTTTTTATCTATATAGTTAACACCCCAAGCTTATACTCTTAAGTACACTTGAAATAAGTGTGCACTTTCTATATACATTTAACGATTCATCACTATCCAGTTACGCTACTTATGTTTTTTTATTTTTATTAGTATATTTTATACTACTTATTTTTTTTTAATTTGATTGCCCCACTTACAAAATATCTAATGCTTCTAAACCAATATTTCTAATTGATGAGTTGATTAAGTCATGTATATTCTTATAATAACTTGGAACTTTATGAACTAAACTGCAATGCTATAAAAAATTCGTTTTTAAATTATTGCTACATTACTTTAAAAGTTTAGATATTAAAATACAAAATACAGAATTACATAATGTAATATATATATATATATATATATATATATATATATATATATATATATATATACATATATATAACTAAAATAATAAAACAAATTTTTATAAAATATTTTATTAAAAATAATAATTAATAATTTTAAAAATTGTTTTATAATTATTTAACATTTTATATAATATTTAATAATAATTGTTTTAATGTACTAAATTAATAACTTTTGAGACTGTAAATATATTGTGTATTTTCAAATATTAATGTTAATAGATAAATTATATTATTGAGCAATAGAAATGGATTTACATTACAAAGATTTATTGAAATTACCATTTCGATCAAAAATTCATGATTTTAAACGACAAGTTTGTTTTTTTAAATTTTATTTTAAAAAACAGTTAACATGTGTTCAAAAATCTTTATCAAAGCATGAATCGCCTATTAAGCATAAACTTTTACGGGAAATAATACATGCAACTTATGAAAATTGTTCTTCTGCTTTTATTTATAATATTTCTTTTAAATATCCTGTTTACAGCAATGCAATAATATGTTGGAAATTTTTAACTATTATTTACAAAGTTTTTAGACAGGGACATTGTGAAGTCAGTGAATTTTTTGTAATATTAAATTTTTAGTGTTTAAACGATGGCATGCGTTTTTCTCCACAATTATATGAACTTAAAATTAATTGGGTGAGCTTATTGTACCTAATCATTTTATAGGTTAACTTAAATGGTTATGGATATCCTGTTGCAGAATTTTCTGATGTACTTTTAAGGCGGTTAAAGTTACATGAAAAAGTTTGTTTTTTAATAATAAATACAATTATTAGTATTTATTTTTGCCGGGTAATTTAGAAGTAAGCATTCAAAAATGTAAAGATATTTTATCTAATGAACATGAATATTTGTAAGTATTGTTGAATTTTGTTTTGTATCTTAAATATGATTATTTTAATTGTATTTTACTATTATATTGTTTGTGTAAACAAAAAGTTAAAATGTATAAATTAAAAATATAACAGTTAATATGTTTTGGATTAAATATATTTATAATTATTTTAAATAACGTTAATTTATTAATTAATTATAATAAAATATGTTGTACAAAATAAATAATTATTTAAATGTAATAAAATATTGTAAATGATAAATTAAAAAAAAATTGGTAAATGTTTTTAATTAATGGTTTAATTGTTTTATATATTTTCTTTTCTCTTACAATTTAATTATTACTCTTTATAAATATCTAACGTTAATAAAATAAAATAAGTTTTTAATTAATGTAATATTTTTGTAAGTATATATATATATTATTTATTAAAGGTGTTATAATTGATAATTTATTTAATATGTGCACTAAATAATTGCAGTTTTATATTTATTTTTTAAATTTTTACAGAAATGTATTTAAATATATTTATTTGTTTATTTTAACATTTAAAAATAAATTTTATTACTATATATAACAATATAGATCTGTGTTTATGTGTGACTTGATGGATATGCTTGAAGAAGTTTTGACGTTTAAATCTTTTGTTTTAAAACATGCTTACAAATCCCAATTACAATTAGACGATGCTGCAGTAAATTTTAAAATAACACCTGTCATATATTGTGTTCAAGATGCTGCATCTTTATATGAATTACTTGTAATTGTTATGTACAAGCTGCATGAATTAAGTGGTCCAATTTCTATGTCTGATTACTGTGAACGATTTACAAAATTACATTTTTCATATAGAATGTTTTTTGAGCAAGTATCTTCTATTAAATATATAACAACATTCATTAAAATTCCTGCTGTACATACGGTAAATATTTATTAATATTACTTAAATATAAAGGTTTTATAAATATTTTTTGTTATTTGTGTTAACAAATATTTATTAGTTTTGAATATTTTACATTTTAAATTACACATAAGCGCTGAACTTTTAGTTTACAGATGTTTACCAACAAATTAAACTTTATGGTTTATAAATTTATGCTTTATATAGTATATATATATATATATATATATATATATATATATATATATATATATATGTAATAAAATAAATTTTAAACTATTATTTAAATTTGTGTACAATATTTAAAACTTAAATAAAATACAAACTTAATAATAAAAGTTTTAATTATTATTTTTGTTCACTACAAAACTTTAGGCAAATCAATTTTGTAATAAAATATGTATTTGTTTGTAGACTAAAACTTGTTAATTGTTTTCTTTAAATAACTGAGAAAAATTAAATTAAATTTTTAATATTTAAATAAAATTTAACTTTAACGTTACGAATAACATACTAAAATATAAAGCAGTAAGTAATATATATTAATAAAACAGTTATTTCCAAATTCATATTAATAAATAATATTGTACAATTAAAAAAATATTTTTTATACAATTTATTATGTTTATTAATTGTTTTTTATATATAATGTTTATTCATTTTTAATATATTTGGGATTAATATATTTTTATAATTTAAAAGCACGTAAAGTTGTTAAACGGTTTAATTAGACTATAATAATTTATTTATTTATAATAAGCATTATATTATATATAATATATATGTTATTATGTACATATGTAATGCATATGTTTATCTCATTTTAATTTAAAACGTTTTATATTTTATCATAGAGAAGCAATTTTTTTAATAAAAAATTATTTAAATATATCTTTTAATATATAATTAACAATTTTTATTTATGCACAAAACAGAATCCTCCCAATTTTAATCAAAATTTTGATTTGTTAAATCATCAAAGCCTAAAAGTTGTTGAAAAGTGTGATTATTTACAACTGGATAGTGTGAATGTAACATCTAATAATAGAGAATCGTTTCAATCAAATAAAGAGTCTATATTTTCAAGTTTATCTTTGATTGACAACAATTCAAATAAAAATGTAATTTTTTTTAATGTTTTAATTTTATTTAATTTTACATAGTTTATCTATTTGTTTGCCTGTATTATTATATGAAAGCACTTTTAAATTGCATTTAAAATTTTGTAAAAAAAAATTTTGATAATTAATTCTGCTTAATTACGTATTTTTAATAAAAACGATAAGTGTATAATAAGTAAAACTCGTACTTCATTTCTTTATTTTATTGATAAAAATATTTGTTATTCCTTAAATACATAAGTTTTTTCTGTTACATGTTTAATTTATCAACTTTTAAATTTTTGCTATGTACTACTAATATTATCATAAAAAAGAATTCAATATTATTTCAACATTTTGAAGAAGACATAAAAATTAATTAATTTATTAAAGACCATTACGGTAGTAAATAATTAAATTATTTATTGCTCAAAATTTAATGATGAGATAGGTTTTTAAAATAAAAAATAGAATGTTGTAGTAATTCGACTTTAACGTTTGTAGTTTTTAGAGTAGGAGTTGTGGAGAACTTGTTCAATCTAATAGTGTACCGACTAATAACGCAGCCGGTTTTACACAGTTTGTTTAATATATTCATCTAGAAAGTCTTGTTTAATAAATGCACTTGCTACTTAAAATATTTATATATTATTAACAACAATATCAAGTGTGTACGTTTTTTTTGCGTGTTATTAGAATCTCGTTCGCATGTCAAATATGTGGGTTTCTTTTGACACTGAAGCGCCTCAGAAAAAATCATTGTCGAACGATGTGAATATGGCTAACTCACATGATGGGTACAATTAAGTTTTAATTTTACAAATATAATGTTAAAGCTTATTGCTGTTAATTATAAATGTTTTTTAATAAAGAAATATATAAATTAATCATTTTAATTATAGACAAATGTTTAATGTTGAAATTATTGCATTGTTTTTGTATAAAATTAAATAATTTATAAATTGTACATTTTACAAAATAAATAACTGTAACATAAAAAATTTAATATAATTTCTAGTTGTGTAATATGCCAAATATTAAAGCGTTTCATTAGATACTATTTATGTAGGTATTTAATGCTAAATTATTTTATATATTGGTATTAAAATATAATGTAAAGTTAATGTTCTTGTCTTTAAATTGCATAAATGTAAATCCAATTCTACTAATTTATTGTATTTAGATCAGAGCTTTCGATTGAAATTGAATTTTTGAAATTGGAAATGGATAAATTAAAAGAAAATGTATGTTATTTATTTTGAACATAATAACTAAAATATAAACATTAAATTATTTTCATAATGTATTATTTTAAAAAAACAATATTTTTTAAACTAATTATTTTTATTTTAACATACAAAAGTTGAATTGTCTAAATATTTATGAATTAGATGTTACAACAGATTTTTAACAATTTTTAAAATGAATAGGAAAACGAATAAAAAATAAAAAGTAAAAATTATTCCTTATATAAATTTAAAAACTTTTTTCAGTTTTTTTTTATTTACTTTAATTTAATTTTAATAAATTGGTCCATTTAGAAGTAATATCCAAAAAGATTAGTAATGCAAAACATTTTTGTTTGAGTTTTGGCAGTGTTATATTTTTTATAAGAAAAAGAATTTGATAAATGGATGAAGAAAACAATTGTCACATCTTGAATGTGCTAAACTTGGCTTTACCATTACCAAATACAATTAGTCAATGGAAAAATATTTTGTTTTTAAATGCAACTAACAAATATTGCATATAATGAACACATTTTTAAATATGATGATTTCATGTTTTTTAAAATAATAATTGTGCATATCATCACTACTTACATGTATGCAATTTAAAATTGTAAAGTATTTTACTTTGAAGATTTTTTGGGATTAATACAATGTATAATTGAATTTAAAAAAACAATTCTAGTTAAATATTGCACACTTTATTGAGTATATTGGTTTGTCAGTTGTAGTTTTGAAGTTGATTTAAAAATTAAATTAAACTACACTGTATTAATTTGTTACTATTTAATTCTAACTCAAAATAAGTGTGATAGGTGTAGATATGACATAGGCATTCCAGTTTTTGATAATAGTGGTATAATTTTAACTAATAGGAATGATTTACCACTTTATTCCAAAACTGCGTAGGAGGTCAAAAGAAATTAGAATAACCAATAAAAATACTTGTCAATATTTTCGACTAAATGTTAATAAGTAGTTAGTTTTGAGCAAATAAAAAAAATAATCAAACACTAAAGACAAATATATTTTTGCTAATTGTTTAATGGTCTAGAATGTCAGGTTGAGGTCAACTATTAAATATTTACTAATTCTGATTCTTGTTTTTGACTTAAAATACAATTTTATAGTCAAATAAAATGTTAGTTTTTATAAAACATTTCATTAATACTTCCAAGGTAGATGTGCTCCATATGCATAAGTGTCACAAGAGTGAATCAATTATAGTGTATTGATTTTGACAACAGCTTGTTTATGTACTGTACATACCGAGATATTGAACCTAAATTAGAATTTTAGTAATATTGGTATAAAATGTTAGATTTTATAAAATATTTTAGAATAAATAATGTTTTTTTTAGAATGGATGAAAATATAATTGCTTTATTATGTTCACAATTGTGAAACGCATTGATTAATTTTTTTACTCTTTATTATGCAAAGAAAACGTACTATTTTAACAAGAATATACTCAATTGCTTTAAAGAAGGAGATACAATTGTTAACTAGGATTTTTGTTTACAAAAATTATTGAGTTTGTTCAATGTTGTTAAGGTTAGAGACGGCTGCATATAATAGGATAGGTTTTATGTAGTTCGGGCATTTGGTTGAATTTAGGCCTTTAAGCAGGTTACCTATACTGCTTTGCATTTAATTTCCAATTGCCTTTTGTCTGATTATACTACGCAAACTTACAAATTATCGCTTTTATTAAAACTAAGGACTGGATATATATATATATATATATATATATATATATATATAGTATGAATACGTATTTCAATTATCACAATGACTTAATACGAAGATCAATATATAAACACATGCACAAAATGAGTTATGACTAAGCCAAGCGCGGTATTGTTTTATTCTGTCTTGCTACAATTTAACTTTTTGTTAAAAAGCAACGATTCAAAATGATGTTAGAATTGTCAGGTTTAGTGTATAATAAAGACGCTTAGTTTAAAATCAATATAATCACGGTACAGGTTTTTATTCTTGTTAGGAATTATTGTTGATGCGTAATTTTAAACTTTTACACAGCTTCTAGTTTTAAAGCCAAATAATATACACTATATATCTTGTAATTTTATTAATTTAATTTAAATGTTTGCAAATTTAATTTTTTTAATAAATTACAAACATATTTAATGGTTTGTAATTTAAATTTAAAATAAGTTGGTACATTTGATTGAATTGGTTAGCGAATAAACATTTGAGTCAACATCCAAACGACAACACTTATTATTTAATACCAATTGTAGAATTAACCTTTATTGTTACAGTTAGAATTTAACCTTTTTGGGGTAGACACCAGTGCTACATATATTGTAACTTTTTTCTACTGTTACAACTGTTCTCTACCTTTAAGTTGACTATTTTACGTATGAAATTTATATTAAAGTATGCACAGCCTAAATTTGTTATCAATAAAAAGTACCATCATTAGGGTAAAATTTTTATGTAGTTATTTAAAATTTAATTTGTGCATATGTATTCAAATTTAAAGTTGTATTTATAGTATATTGTAACTTAACACTATTTATTTTAAATATCGTATACATAAATAGTACTTAAAACGTAAAGATTGTAATATTTATTACAACATATATATATAATATTTATAGCATGCAAAAGAATTAAAAGAACGTTCTGATGAAATCGTTTTACTAAAAGAAGGAATAAGCAATCTCAAAAACTCAAGTGAAAATATTGAAGAAGTAATGATTATTTTTGTTTATTATGACTACTATTTCAATCACAGTTATTAGCTTTACTAGATTATATATATATATATATATATATATATATATATTATTTATTTAAAATCTGCATTTATATTGTAACATAATATGTTAAGTTTCACAAAACGTTTGTTTATAAGTTTGCATATTAGTTTAAGATTTTGATTAGAAAAACCGAAAATTCCTGTTATTCCTACTGATACAATTAAAAATATTTTTATTTTTAAAATGATTGTAATATTTAATTTTCGTTATATATATATATATATATATATATATATATAAAGCATATATAAAGCATGAAAAAGTATTAAAAGAACGTTCTGATGAAATCGATTTACTGAAAACGGAAATAAACAATCTTAAGAAATCGAGTGAAGATGTTTTGGAAGTAATTTTGTTTTGTGTTTTTTATTGCGATTATTATTATTATCAGGTTAAATACTTTGTAATTAATTCTGGAGTAGAAAATACCGAAATTCGGAGTTATATGAGACGTTTTTCAGGAATCTACAATATTTACACTAATAGAGTTAAAAATAATGAAATTAACTAGTTCTCTATTTAATAGGCGACATTAATATGTATATATTGTATATATTGTTATTTCATTTTTAAATAATGTTTAATTTTGAAATATCATTAGAAAAATAATTGCAGTAGGTATATGTGCTGCAATGAATATTGGTTTTATATAAATGATTGGTTTCTACAACATTCCTTAACTGCTTTAGTCGCATTTCAATTTTAAATTTGTAAAATATTACTGAATCAGTATTAATTAAAAAAACGTCTTTATTGATGTTATCACCAATTATAGCATAGATAAAAACCCATATTTTAAATATTCAAAAACAAACAAGTAAATTATTTGCTTTAAAATAAAATATATATATATATATATATATATATATATATATCAAATTTAGCGCGAAAAAAATTAAAAGAAAGTGCTGATCAAATTATTCAACTAAATAAGACAATAAACAATTTTAAAAATGTAGATAAAAATGATCAAGAGGTAATTTTTAATTTTATATATAATTATGATGATTATAATTATATTATTATTATTATTATTATTATTATTATTATTATTATTATTATTATTATTATTATTAATATTGATTTTCTTGACTTCCAGTAGATTAAAAATTTACTGTCAAAAGGAATGTTTACAGAGATATGCGCCATATAATTAAATAGTATTATAAAAACGAATGAATTATATTGTATTGACTTTTATAGCAGCTTGTGCGTTTAATGAGAACAAATACAGAAAAAAATTTTACACTATACATTAATCAACTACTATATATATATAAATATATATACATATATATTATTTATTTATTTATTTTATTTATGGTTATTGGCTTAGATATTTATATTGTAATATAATATGTTAAGTTTAACAAAACGTTTGTTTATAAGTTTGCACATTAGTTTAAGATTATGATTAGAAAAACCAAAAATTCCTGTTATTCCTACTGATACAATTAAAAATATTAAGAATATTTTCATTGTTAAAACGATTGTAATATTTAATGTACGTTTTGTATATATATATATATATATATATATATATATATATAAAGCATGAAAAAGTATTAAAAGAACGTTCTGATGGAATCGATTTACTGAAAACGGAAATAAACAATCTTAAGAAATCGAGTGAAGATGTTTTGGAAGTAATTTTGTTTTGTGTTTTTTATTGCGATTATTATTATTATCAGGTTAAGTACTTTGTAATTAATTCTGGAGTAGAAAATACCGAAATTCGGAGTTATATGAGACGTTTTTCAGGAATCTACAATATTTACACTAATAGAGTTAAAAGTAATGAAATTAACTAGTTCTCTATTTAATAGGCGACATTAATATGTATATATTGTATATATTGTTATTTCATTTTTAAATAATGTTTAATTTTGAAATATCATTAGAAAAATAATTGCAGTAGGTATATGTGCTGCAATGAATATTGGTTTTATATAAATGATTGGTTTCTACAACATTCCTTAACTGCTTTAGTCGCATTTCAATTTTAAATTTGTAAAATATTACTGAATCAGTATTAATTAAAAAAACGTCTTTATTGATGTTATCACCAATTATAGCATAGATAAAAACCCATATTTTAAATATTCAAAAACAAACAAGTAATTATTTGCTTTAAAATATTAATATATATATATATATATATATATATATATATATATCAAATTTAGCGCGAAAAAAAATTAAAAGAAAGCGCTGATCAAATTATTCAACTAAATAAGACAATAAACAATTTTAAAAATGCAGATAAAAATGATCAAGAGGTAATTTTTAATTTTATACATAATTATGATGATTATAATATATTATTATTATTATTATTATTATTATTATTATTATTATTAATATTGTTTTTCTTGACTTCCAGTAGATTAAAAATTTACTGTCAAAAGGAATGTTTTAGTACAACAGAGATATGCGCCATATAATTAAATAGTATTATAAAATCGAATGAATTATATTGTATTGACTTTTATAGCAGCTTGTGCGTTTAATGAGAACAAATACAAAAAAAAATTTTACATTATACATTAATCAACTACTATATATATATATATATATATATAACAAGGAATAAAGTGATAACATATTCAATAAATCCAAAAGAATCCATTTTAAATTTCTTTTTTTAGTATAGAAGGCTATGTCATAATATTGATTAACTTTTTAAAAGAAATACAAAAAATAAAACATGAAATATATAAAGTATACATTCTTAATTAAGTTAAAGATAAGGACAGAAATTAAATTGATTACAATATAATAATAGAATGAAAACCAAAAGTACTAATTAATGTTTAAAAATATTTATACAATGTTTACATTTAACATTTAATAAGTTGTTTAACGACCTTGCTATATACGATACTATTGTAAAGATTAGTTTTACATTTATTGTAAACATATCTTCTTTAGTTTTGCTCTAAGTAATTATTTTATAAATATTACTGTTTGTCAGTAATTATTTGATTAATTTTATCAAAACATAAAATATGCTACGCTTATTTACCTATCTATAGTCGTTTAATGATATAAACGATTGTCATCTTCCTTGCACAAAAATGTGTTTTTTGCAAAATTTGGTTCTTGAATTACTTTTAAATTTTAAGCCCAAGATTTATTAATAACAACACATTGATTTTGAAATGGATTATAATATCTAATTTTTGGCAAAATATCGTCATATCATTATTTATGTACGGTCAAGTGAATATTTTAATGGCACATATTAAAATGTGATTGGGAAGATGTATATAATTCTTTAATTAAAAGTTTGTGTTTAAATAATACTAATTTTAGCCCTTTAAACTGTTTAGAAGTTAAAGTACAACGTTTATTTTTATTAAACATTTATCGATTTACTTGTTTAAAATTTTTTCGCTTTAAGGAGCATAGGTCATAGGATTGTACATTAAATTTTTGGCCTTAAAGATCGTGTAAATTGAACATGGACATTTTTTGGAACCATGCCGCATTTACTTTCTTGCTGTAGTTTAATAAAACAATATTTTTGTGTTGTTTCTTTAGCAATATTTCTTAAAATATAATTGTTACGGACGGAATTGATTTTAAATAATAACTATGACTATTAAATTTAAACTTATGTTTAAATTATTGAAATTTATACGTTTATAATTAGACGAAGCTTTAGCATTTTTTGTATTAAAAGTTCTAAAATAAGCACTGATTAATTAAATGTATAATGCAAATTTGTTTGTGTTTAAATAAGCAAATAATTTGAAATAAATACTAGCATAATTTTGTTTTAATTTTTTGTTAAATAATGCTTTTAATTTGTTTATAATCACATTATTTAATATGCAATTAGTAACTGTTTTTAATTAAAATTATTGATAATATTGATACCAGATAAATATTTAATTTTGTTTTGCCTAATATAGATTAAAAATTTTCTTTTTATGAGGTAATTACAACGTTAAAATTTGCGTTTAAGCAACGTAAATAGATCATGTAAAAATTATGATAGATAATGTATAGATGGTTTTTAATAATTCCGTTTATGTAGGTGTTAGCATTATACTATAACATCCTGACAATTTAAAAAAGTATTTATACCATTATTCCACAAAACAAAATGTATTTTATCTTATGTTGTTAATATGCTTTTTATATAAAACATTATTTAACATAAAGCCAGTTAGATATGGAAAAATAAAAATAAACTAGAAATTTTTTGCAGTTTTTTCTGTTGGAGTTGTAAATGTAGACAAACAAAGTTGTAACATAATTAAAGGTTCTTACGTTTAAATAAATATGCGAAAATAAAATATAAATTATTATTAGAAAAAGCAGCAATGTTATATGAGTATTATTTTGTATAAACATAAAATATTGACAATTTAAAAATTTTGCTTTTGAATTATTATTTGCAATTAACACTCTTGTCTCTCCTCAAATGCGGATAAATTTTATCAAACCGCCTCCTTTAGACGTGGTATTTATGTGACGGTAGGCAGAGGTTCGAATCCCACCACCAGCACTAAAATGCAGGTCCACGTTTGGCTTCGCTAAAATGTCTACTGCTGAAAGATATTTCTCGTAAAACATTCAAATTAGCAAACATAATATGTTAAAAATTAAATTAAATTAATATTTTATAATTTTAGGTTAAGACAAAGGAAAGTGAAAAATTGGTTAGAGTGCCAATTGTGAGTTTCAGCAATGAGGTCAGTTGAACACATTTCATAATACAATTGTGAACAATTATTTATATAAATTAAATCAATTTATATATGCCAATGTTTATTAATTATTGTTAATTGTAACACTTGTGTGTTTTTGTGCTATTTGGTTGTTTGCTTTTTTATTTTACCTTACTACTATATTTTTTAATAAAAAAATCTTGCAGTAGTTGATGTTTCAACAAAGCCGAACGTGGGCCCGCATTTTAATGCCAGTGTTGGGGACCGAACCCATGGCCAGTCAAGTTCGAGACAAGTAAAATTTAATGCATCTTTTCTAAAACCTAAATGGAACAAACCAATTTTTTAAAATTTTCAAACGATTGCAATTTGTGGATAAGTTACATTCTCATATATTTTTGAAAGAAATTATTATTTCTGTCATTTGTATAATTTGAAATTAATGGTGTATGTAATCGGCTAGTTACTTAACAAATTTCTTTATTGTAGAGGACCATTATACAATAGAAAAAAATTAATTTGGATACGTTTTGACAATGTCATTTATACTAGAAAGAAATTTCTTTAAATGTTTTTTACATTTGCTTTTTATTAATATACAATTTTACAAGAGGTTGTTAGACTTGTTTTATAATTCATTTATTTTTATAACATTGTAATTGGATCAACTGGCGTTAATATATATATATATATATATATATATTAGTTTTAAATTTTTTCTATTTTTTTTTCGAGTTTTTTTACCAAGTCAACATTTAGTGCAGTGTAGCAATTGAAGCATGGGTTTTACAGCGTTTAAAAGTGTGCTACGTTTCAATTGTATTCTTTTCATGACATGGGTGTAGAACTAAATACTTTTATAAGTTCTAAATAAAACCATTTAATTAATATTTTTTATTGGCTTGTGTTTTAAAATTTTGTTTTTAATTTTCGCCCACTATTCGGAAGACTATTACAAATGTTCAAGTTCATTTAAAACGAATTGGTGAATTGGAAAAACAATTGGAAGACTTGACTGAATCAAACTCCGAATATAACAAAGTAATTCAATACATAATTGATATAATCGCATTAATATATATATATATATATATATATATATATATATATATATATATATATATACTATATTTTTCATTTTCATTATATCGATATTGATTTCATATTATTATTATTATTAATATTATTATTATTATTATTATTATGTTAATAGGAGATAGCAAATTTTGAAAAACAGGTCAAAAGAAAATCTATTTTTCTTCAAAAATCTGAAGAAAAGCTTAGTTCAAGTGAGGAGAAATATGCATCTTTAAATACGGAACACGAAGCTCTTTTGGCAAAAGTTAGTTTGTACACATTTAAAAAAGTTGTTTGTTTTTTGTTTAAAATATACAGTTTTGTAAATGGTAAAAATATAGTTAATATTGCAGTAAAATGTGTTCATTATATAATTAAGATTATTACAAAGTTATAATTTTTTATTAATTTTTATTCTAATTGTTAATTTCATGTTTGATTTTAATTGAGCATTTATAAACTTGAATCTAATTGTTTTTTAAACCATTCATCTTGCAACAAACATACTAATACTTTACAAAATATCACACCTTTTGTAATACATTTGATTTTATTCTATTAATACCCACAAAACATACATATTTTGCATATTTTTAGATACCATTCTAAGGGAATCATTTATATATTTAATAAGTTAGTTATTATCTTTTTGTCTTACGTACATGTTAGCAATGCGTGCAATAATTATGTTGTTGTTATTTGTATTTCTTTATAATTTCCTTTCAGTGATGATCTCCTTTTTTGAAGCAACGGCATAGTCGATTTTTTTGCCTACTATTCAATCCATAATTTGAAATCCTTTTTTCTGTTTAAGTGTTTGCAGGACAGCTATTTTTCAGTAAGGTGATATGCAATTACTACTGCTAGTGGAATTCGAACATTTACCCACCCAGTTTTAAGTTTGGGGCTGAGCCAACACTTTGTCCCAACTAGGATTAGTTCGGGTAGCAACGTAAAATGTCAACCGAAATTCCTTATAAGCAATGCAACTTCAAACTCTAATCGATTTGTCTTTGAAATGAAAATACTTTTTATCTGTAACAAAACGTCGTGTATATATCGTGAAATTCAAATAGATTTTTAAAAATAAGATTTTAGTACTTGTAATTGGCGACAATAAAATTTTTTTACGTAAAACAGGCCTACATTTTAAAAATTCCCATTACTACATTACGTTTGTCTAATATACAAGATTTTATTTGCACTAAAACTTACTTGAGATACTTTTGCAAAGTTGGAATGAGAAAAAGCGGAATCAATCAAAATATTAATAAAAATGTGTTTGAAAATTGCGAGCAAGTGTATTTCGTAAATTTACATTGAATCGATTACTACAAAATAGATGTGTCATTTGTTTGTAAATTATTATACTTACGTGTGTTTACAATTTTTATTGAATAGTATTATTTTTAAAGTTTCATAACAAGTGGGTCTTGACAATAGACAAAACGGTGCATGGAACAATGTACAATTGTATGTTATTAAAAAATTGTGCTTTATGCCATCAATGTTTATATATATCTGTATATTTAAATGTGTTGATGTAATAAAGATAGATCAAATCACTTGCATGTAATTTTAGATTTATTTTTAGCTCATCTGTAACAACAAAAAAGTTGATACGTTTGCAAATTTTGTTTATATCCAAATTCTACTTTATTCGTTTTAAATAGAGTTGTTTAAAAATTTTAACATAAGGGGTTTGCATTTGATTATGGAGTTTGTAAAGATTGGTAATGGATTGACTCTAAGTTAAACGTAATTTTTATTCATTATCCTTTTCTTGTAAAATATTCAATTTAATTATTTACGTACATTATTGCAAAACGCTTGAAAAAAGTTATAGGGTAACAAAATAACTGTAGGAACTGGAACAATAAAATTCCATAATTCAAAAAAAAACATAAAACAACAAATGTTTTTGCCAAACGCTCTATTTAATCCCATAAAACATTCATTTCAATCAGCTATTCCCGAATAGTTATTAGCCAAGTTTTCTTCTGGTCTTCCCCCCAACCTTTTTTTTGCCATCATTAATTGTCTATTCCAAAACCGTTTTTGCTAGTTTTTTTGGCGGTAAACATAAAATTTTTTATTCGTCTAATCGAAGATTGAGCTTTTTTTCGGTTTCCACTCAACCTCATTTGTATCGTGCTAAAACTTTTTTGCCGTTGTTAGCCGGAATGACATCCTCTTATGGTTTCTGTAGGAATAAAAGTTTTTTACAGAGGCCAGGTTGCTAACCTTGCGTTTAAGCTTTCTTTCATTATCATGGCTTGGAACTGACTCAGTTGGTTCAATTCTGATCAAATACAATCCAATTATCCAAAACGGTTTAAATTAGAATAGTTTAGCTGTTGTGGTGTAATGTTTATTAAATTGTAAACAAAAAATATAAACTGAATTGAAAAAGATTACGTATATTGATTTTAACAAAAGAAATTGGACTTTTTGTAATTAAAAGATATAATAGAGATTAAAAGTAAAATGATTGTATGTTAAAATATTTTTCTACTGTATGCATTTAATCTACTAAATTTGAATAGCCTCGAACATCTGCTAAGTATATACCTTTTATCAGGGTTCCAAATGTTTACTTACTAATGATGGTTTTGATTAAACATTCAAGAAATAAACACGCAAAAAGTGCACATATTATTTAATATATTTACGGGCTTACGTTCGGTTTTGCTAAAATGTCCACTGCTTAAAGATGATTCCCGTAAAACAGTCGAAGTAGTAAAAATAATAAGAAATGTATTATTACAATTATTACTGTTATTGTATTTACATAAAATTAGACTAAGTTATAAAAAGTGCTTAATCTTTTTAATACACTAAAACGCATATTTTTATTTGATTTATAAATAATTTATAAATTACCAAATGTACCTAACATTAATTTTAGCATAAAGCATTGGAAATACAAGTTTCTGCTGTAACACAAGAAAATAAACAATTGAAAAAGAAACTTGAAACAATTGAAAAGGTAAACGAAGATTTAAACGATCAGGTAATTAATTTTTTAAATATCCATTTGAAAAGATATTTTTTAATAACTTGTTGTTTTCTATATTAACAACAAATGATATCTCTTAAAATTAATTTGTAACAGTTATATTCATATTTAGGCTAGAGTAAGCTGTGCAGTTGGTAAGTACTTATACTAATATTTAAGTGGCACATATGCACATTACATAACTGACACTTAATATCAATCTGTATTTAACTGTATTGCATACCCACTTGTCGATGTCCACTGCTGAAAGATAAATTTCCCGTAAAACGTAGTAAAAGTAGCACAAACATGTTTTACTAAAATATATTTATATAAATAAATAAATCAATAAATAAGACCTTTGTGATTTAAACTTGGTTTGGAACTCAATTTGATATTATACCGAAAAGGAAACATATCGCTACATACAGCATGAACTATCTGTTGATTGTTTTTAATTAACAAACAAAATTAATTTTTTTCATTTTTTAAATTCAATATGTTGTCAAAATATTACATTAAATATCATTTTTTGATTACCGTTTAGAGCAAAATTAAGTACTACATTTTTATAAACAATTTTTAATTTTAACATTTAGATTAACCTAAAAATTTGAAGATTTTCAAAAAACTGTCTAATATTTTACACAAAACCTATACTTGAGTTATTTAAATAGAAATTTGCACCTTTTGCTATATAGTTTTGAACAATGTGTTATTTATTATTTTATTTAACTTTAACAAATTGAATAACTTACGAAAAATATTTTTTTAATAAGTGAACATTTATAAAAGCCAAATCAGATTCCGGTGATAAAATTCAAACATATAGCTGGTGCTTCAGCTACAGCTGTAATGACTAGTCGAGTGTTTAATGATTATATATATATTACAAAACCCTTTTGCTCTAAAGAAAAATAAGCAAAACAACAACAGAGTCTCGTTGGCATTGAACTTTCTGCAAATCGAAGATTGAGCTTCCTTTCGACTTTCACTCAACTCTGTCATTTGTGTGTAACTCTGTTATCCAGATACGTGCAATCACTTCTTTGCCGTTGTTTGGCGCAATAGCGTCCTTTTGTATTGTTTCCGTAGCAGTATAATTATTTTACAGAGGTCAGGCTGCTAACCTTGCGCTCAAACCCTCCTCCTTTATCCAGGCTTGGGACTGGCTAGATTGAATCATTTCTGATCCAAACTAGGCGGAGTTAGTAAGTAATTAATTAATCGAAGATGCTATTTATTCAATAAGGTCGTGAAAAGGGATTCGATAATAGGAGAAAATGTATACAAGGACAACATCATTAACAATTCGGATGAAGCCAATAACAATTTGGCACATAAATATTCTTCAATAAATCAAACACTCCTTGAGAATTTGTGCGGTCGCGTCGAGTCTACTTTGACTAAGAATTCAAACGCTATTATTGACAACTTGGAACTTTCAAAAATGAGCTATTCACCTGGTAAGTAAAATCAATAACAATGTGTGCATTTGTCAAAATTTAATCAAACGTCCATTTGTCAAATATAAAAACAAAACATATATTTATTTTGACCGAGTATATTGATTTTTCTCTCTCTAAATAAATGTGAACGTCTTCGGATATTATTGGAAGATAATGTGGTTGCAAGTTATATATATATATATATATATATATATATATATATATATATATATATATATATATATATATATATATATATTATATACAAAACCCTTTTGCTTTAAAAATAAGCATGGGGCAATAAGACAACAATTATAGCAAATCAACAACAATAACAAAGTCTCGTTGGCATTAACGATTCTCCAAATTGAAGATTGAGGTTCCTTTGGCTTTCACTCAACCCTGTCATTTGTGTAACTCTGTCATCCAGATACGTGCGATCACTTCTTTGCCTTTGTTTCCGTAGCAGTATAATTTTTTACAGAGGCCAGGTTGCTAACCTTACGCGCTCAAACCCTCCTCCTTTATCCATGCTTGGGACTGACTAGATTGAATCATTTCTAATCCAAACTAGGCGGAGTTGCTTATACTATTTATGTTAGGATTAGGATTTGAATTGATTACGAACATTGTTCTATGATAGTGCCTTGATTACTGATACATATTATTTAGTTCGATTGAAATTTAAATTATCCACTTAGTGTAAAATACAATTTATACGAAAGAATTGTAATGATTATGGTGTCAAAATATAGCACTACAATATAAAGTCTTTGTTATTTCAGAGATTTTATAAGAAATACTTTCTATAATACGGAACCAAACAAGAAATGGTGTAATGTGACGGCAATGCGATTTGTATCCCTCTATTTTAGTAACGGTGTCATCTCAATAACAAAAAATTGCAAAGAAACTATAATATAGAAGAAGTTTAAAACATATTATGTTTTACAACTAGTAAAAATAAAATCAACTACAAATAAATGTAAACATTGATTTAACTGTTAAGTGAATGGAAACAATTAAATTCCTAATATTATTTGTTTGATGCTTATATTTTTTATACTTTAAAATATTTCTGCACGCTTGTATTTGATGATTATTATTTATGCATTTGACAAGAAACATTTTTAGCAAGTGCTTATTTAAACATTGCGTAACATTTTCGATTAATTATGACACTGTTATCTAGTAAATTAAAATGAATTATTACTATAATATCATTGTTTGTAGTGTAATTGGAATAAACCATCTTTAATATATTGTACAAGGATAAAAGTTGTATATTTTATTTTAAAAACGAAATCAAATCAAAATTGATACATTGTAAACGATAAAAAATTTAATTTAATTTTTTTTAAAATAAAACTGTAAAATAAAATTAAAAAGTTAATAAGATGTTTACTGACAAGTGCCAATGATACATGTTTTATTAGACAAGAGATTGACATTGAAGTCAACCTTCTTTGATTAACCGTTACAAACTGGTTTCGCCAAAGGTTACCTTTTTCAAATGTATAAAATTAGGAATAAAGACACGGTTAATCTATCTTTTATAATTTGTTTTAGCTTATTGCTTGTATGAACTGAACGAATGCACGAGTAATTTGTGTGAAATTGAAGACATTTGGTTGAAAATTGGTGAAGATAAAACAAGTGAGCACCTATATATCTATGCAATTATGTTTAATTTTATGACTTGATGATTTGTGCTACAACGTTTGTAATCAAATGGAAATTAAAAGCAGACAAATAAAGGCATATATTTTGTGCTGGCAGTTAGTTTTCAAATATTTAACTCAGTCTTTGTGCCATCTTTAATTAAAGGAACTCTAATATTATAACTGATATTTGTTTATCAATTATTTTTTTTTATTTGATTGTTAAAAAATGGATATTTTACAGGAAACATGTACCGGGGCGGTCTAGCAGGACAGCGCTCAGTTCGGGTAAGAATGGGTACGATAGCAACTATCGGCACCAAATGCAAGCCACCTTTTAACTGAAAAATGCGTTTCCCGAAAATCACCGAAGCAAAAAACCAAGGCATTTAGTGAAGCCGATCAGGGATTCGCATTTAGTGCCGGAGGTGGAACTCAAATCTATGTCCATCAATGTTTGCGTCTGGCACTGTACCATTAGACTACAAAAAAACATACTGATTTTTCCAATATTTACATGCAAAGGACTATAAAATACATTTTGTAATTTTGTTTGTAAAAAATTATCGTTTTTTGGAATGGTATTTAAACACAGATGCATTTATCTCATGCATTATAATAGTGTTATAATTAAAACGTTAAATTAATGAACAGACTTTTGAAATAGAATTTTTTGTGTTTGCTTGAATGGTATTATTTTTACACCGAATGGTATACTGAAAATAATTAAATTCTAAAAATATACAATAATGTGTGTATAGTGACTAAACTTTAATTCATTGGGGTCATCAGATTTACAGATTTACTAAAATTTTAAGCAAATAATATATATATATATATATATATATATATATATATATATAATATTAATAGTTTATTTTCTTGGTATTTCATATTTCATATATAGATTAAAAAAAAGCGTTTACATAAAATAAACATAAAATTTTAATTAGATTTTTACACCTATTGTAGTTTTATTGATTATGTATGTAATTAATCAAACTTTACTGTTGTCAGTTCCAAACCAAGTGTTAAAAACTGCAAATATATAATATTCCCACATTTATAAAGTTTAAGTTATTGCCCAAAGGAAGGTACAAATTCTCAGATACACTTTTGTATATAATGCGATATATTGTAAATTATTGAAAATCTGTTACTAGTTGTGTAATATTTCACTAGAGATTAAAGTTTTAGAATTGAAGATCAATTTGAAGATTACATTATTGTAAGACGTACACACTGGTATTTATATTATTGTAATTATTTAACTTATTATTATTATTTGTTTAAATACATTTTTAGAAGTAATATTTATCACACAAGCATAAGTACAATTGTATATATATATATATATATATATATATATATATATATATACAAGTAACAAAATCCTATACAGAAAAATTAAATTTTAAAAATGACATTCAAGTATACAGATATATTATACACAAATACAAAAATACACTATAAGTGTTTTTAGTAATAAAGCATAAATTATTGGAGTAAAATGCGAACAAAAGAATGTGAAAATATTTGACAGCTGAAGAAAAGGCAACAATGTTTTTAACAATATGGTATTTGCTTATTCAATAAATTGGCACATATACATCCTGAGTGTGTTTTGATAAACATTATAAGTAAATAAGTAATATTGTTTGGATTTTGTATTTAATAATAATTTCTTTAGAAATTATTTCCAGTAAATGCAGTTGTTTTTCATGTTCTCCAATAGGAGGATAATTTGTTATGAAATTACTTTGAGGGTGATCTAATGTTACAGCGCTGGATTTAAGTACTGGTACTAAATGCGGCTTTGATGAAACATGTTTCTTGTAAAGCATTTAAACAATATTAATTATTTGTTTAATTCAAATTTCACTGTCCAATGCCATTAATTATGTATCATTGCAACAGGAAACCAGTTTATAATTGTTGAAAATAAATTATTTCGTTTATTATTTATAATAGTCTTTCTATGCAGCTCGTTTTTATAATTTTTTACACTTGTTGAATTTGATCATAGCTTGTGTTTTAGATTAAAGAATATATATATATATGTATTGTATAACATTCTATACATTTTCCGCTTTAACATTATTACGGTTTGCAAAATAATGTTTCTATTGCCAGTTACATTTTTATTTATTTTTAATGATACATCGTTATTTTAGAAATTTACAATTTGATTATGAATATGAGTCTGTTCTGTGGCCATTTGTGCGAAGTAGACAAATACTCAAAACTCTTTATGTATTTCAATAAAAATAATGAAACTTATTTGAAGAATGCTAGTAGCACATTTGTTCACCTAAATCATATATATATATATATATATATATATATATATATATATATATATATATATATATATATATATATATAATTTTCAAATCTAAAGGATTTAACAGTATATCATAAATTAATTAATAATAATAATAGAATTAATGAGTTCGTACTTTTATTTGTACAATACGTTGAATTTCATTTGCTTAAGCATCTAATAATGGTAGTAATGCAGTAGGTTAAACTATATGAACTATCTGTAAGTATATGACTCTTTAAAAACTATAGATCACTAACAGAATACGCAATATTATATGACAAGCTATTTGAAACAATTGAACTATAATAATAATAATAATAATAATAGTAGTAGTAGTAATATTAATAAAAATAATAAAATGAAGAATAGTGAAAATAATAAAAAGAATAGTAATAAGAATAATAGTAATAATAAGAGTAATAATGATAATAATAATAATAATAGTAATAATAATAATAATAATAATAATAATAATAATAATAGTAATAATAGTAATATTAATAAAAATAATAAAATGAAGAATAGTGAAAATAATAAAAAGAATAGTAATAGTAATAAAAATAATAGTAATGATAACAGTAGTAACAATAATAATAATAATAATAATAATAAAGTTAAATTAGTTTTAGTATTTATACAATTTATTTGTTTAATCGTATTTTTTTAAAATTAATTCGCTTTTTTATTATTTTGTCTAATTGATTAAATAAATATTTTAAACTATAATGTATGTTATTTTAATTATTGTAACTATACATTGGACTGATTGAATTTATTAATTAATCTGCTTTGTATTGTCGACAGCAAAGTTAAATGAATGCTGTTCATCCATGTCTACACAAATGAATGCATTTATTGTCTTATTAAATCATTGCGATTATGCCAATGCCATGATCAAAACGTCAGACAACCAATTTAAGGAAATTGTTGCTAAGGACAAAACAGCCGTCAAGACCATTGTTGATACTATAAAAGGTTTTCTAGACAGCGGAAGAACAGCGTTATCCGAATTAACAATTCAAACAATATCTTCATCCGACTACAGTGTACTCATTCCAAATGAATTTGGATTAACTCTTCAAGCGATTGATACAATCACATCTAAGATTAAGGTAGCATGTTGTGTATAATTTTTACTCATTTTTATTGATTATGCATTTACTTTTCCCTGTATGTTGCAAGTTACTTAAAGAGAATTTTATAAAATATAAATCTTGAGATTGAACATTAATTCTAAAATAATTTTATAACTTTTTACAAAGTTCCGATCAATAATGTAAAAAATACTTTGATATACTTTGTTATCCAACATACATTACTGTTATTATTATTATTATTATTACTATTATTTGTTTATATATATATATATATATATATATATAATATTCGCAAAAAAACAATGTACTTAAAATATACAATTCTCGTTCTAGGAAATAAATCATAATATTTCTGTTTATTAAAACTTAATAACTAACGCTTGTAATGTGTTAAAATTTGACCAAATACATTAGCCAAAATATATTAATATATAAAGAAAAAGTTACAAACTTTGTAATATCAACAATTCAAGTAACATTCACTATGAAATTACCAATAAAATCCTTTAAAACTCGATTTTTTATAGCATAAATGATACTCTTTATAAGTAATACGTTATTTTACATGTCAACCAGTTCTTTAAAAAACTCAAAGTCAATAACGTTTAAATCCGGGCTGTAAAAAATCAAATGTACGAAGGTCGGTTTTTTTGCTAAACAAGAGTTTTACAGTTTAAACAAATCAAACCTATAGTAAATGGTAAGTTACACTAAAAATTACATTGCCATTTCTAAAGAGTATCTTGGAGCATGATTTTGAACATGTTTTCACTGCTGTGAATCATGTCGTTAAAATAAAATCTGAAATAATTTGTTAGAAGTTTTTAAAACATTTCTTACTGTTTAGACATTTGTTAGTACAAAACCATTTATGCAATTTCAGACAGTTCATTATAGCAACTACGTAGACATGACATACATGCAACTTATTTTGTAAATTATTTGTAACTTTTAGTAAAATCCACATCATACATGACTCTAAAATGTTAAATCCGAATTCGTCCAATGAGCACACACATTTTTTAATTTGTTTTTTTCTAAATCATAAAAAATAACTCTTTTTCAACTTAATAGAACATATATTACAAAAGATTTTGAAATCAAATTTAGCAAATTTATCTATTTTTCGAAAATCCAATATCACATATTTTTACATTTTCTTTGTTAATTACCTTTAAAATATTTTAAAGTTTTCTTTTTATAAATAAAATAAACATACTTTTGCTTAGAGATCTATGAATTTTTTGTATTAGATAGAGCCAAAATAACGACGATTATTTTTTACTAAGCATACGTATAAAGTGACCAAGAAAATAGAAAAATATAGCAAAATTCAACGTAAGATAAAAATAAAAAATGTGTGAACTTACTTTATTTTTTTATAATTTTTAGAAGAATATTTGCTTAAAAAAATTATATTAAATTAGTTTTAAAATAGAATAATTATTAATTATTTAAAAATATAATGCAAATTTCTTTGTCTTTATGTAAGCATTTATTTTATTAAAAAAATATTAAAATGTGATAAAATAAAAATGCATTTTTTATTTATAATTTTTACAAAGAAAACATATTTCAATATTTTAAAATTTTTAAATAGAAATGATTAAAGTTTGGACATTGCATTACTAGCATGTATATTGACGTTACACAATTTTTAAAAAACGTAGCGCATTAATTAAATGTTTATAATGTGTACAAAATATTGTTATTTTAAAAATTTAGAATAATTTATTTCAAAAACAAAAATATTTAATTCACAAATATTTTCTACAAATTAAGCACTTTTTTATTGTGCATATATGTTGCAATTATATAGATATTTACATTATTTATTATTATTATTATTATTATTGTTAAAAAGTTTGAATTTTTTGTATTAGATAGAGTCAAAATAACGACGATTATCTGTAGCAAAATCAAACGTAAAATAAAAATTGGAAAGGTGTTAAATTTACTTAATATTTTTTCACAATTTTTTAGAAAAATATTTGTTTCAAAAAAATTAGATTAGATTAGATTTACAATAGAATAATTATTAACTGTTTAAAAATATAATGTTAATTTGTATGTCATTATATAAGCATTTATTTTATTTAAAAAATAATATTTTTAAAGTTAAAATATAATAAAAGTAAAATACATTTTTATTAGTAATTTTTATAAATAAAATACGTATTTTAGTTTTAAAAATAATTTAACTGTAAGAAAATTAAAGTTTAGGCATTACATTACGAGCATAATTATCTATTTTAGTCTAGAACTTCTACTTTCTTGCATAGTTTCAAATCGCTTACTCTTTTCCGAAATGTAATTTTTAAAATTAATTTTTTTGTTGCTCCCTTTGTAACGATAGGCTTAAAATTGGCTAGAAGGGAGTTGAGTTACTTTTCTCTTAAAAAACTTATTGACTTTTCAAAATTTTAAACTTATTTTACGAATTGCTTACGGTACATCGTTTAAAATTAATTTTAGACAAAATCGTTGCCAGCTGAATTAAAATCTGTATTAGATTCATCAACTTCTACGTTGACCAACCTTCGACAATTAGTTCAACAAGCTGAACAAGTTCAGAAGGAATCTATGGTATATATTTTTTAATTTTTAATCTCTTTACATTACTTTACATTATTAGTTTTAATTGTGTAAATAGTGTGTTATTCATTTTTTATAATATATATATATATATATATATATATAAAGAATTTCAAATAGTTTAATTAATATTATTTAAAATTAAGTCATTTTTTATCGATTAATAAGTAATATCAATTTTTCGTAATGTTTTTAAATAATTTAAAAATGAGCCAACAGTTGAAAATATCTTGATCAGATTTAACAATCAATAAGTATAACAAAAGTTAATGAAATGCTTTTTCTATGAGTTGCTGTGTTTTGTGCTGTATTTTATCTAAATACTGAAACAATATATAAGTAACATGTTGTATATTTTATAATTTGCCAATAATAAACACAAATAATAGTTCATTGGAATTTGCTTAAATATTTTAAATTTTATTCATTGATTAAAATTATTGGTAGGGTGCTACAAATTCAAAAGAATTTTATCATACTAATATTGAATGGTCCGAAGCTTTGTTATCGAATGTTAAATTTCTAAATTCAAGTATATGGTTTTGGGGGTAAGTTGTCAGACAAAATATATATTTTTTTGCTAATTTTTGACAAAAAGATAGTATGTTCTTAATTTTATTAAAATGTAATGATTTTTTATTCTAGTAAACTAATTATGAATTCAATGCATATACTGATTTAAAAGTAACTAGTTTTTTACTCATTTGTAATTAATTAATCATCTGATAGTTATTATTATTATTCTAGAAATTGGTTTATTTAATCTTATTTTTATTACTTTAAATGTTTTACGAGAAACAGTTTTAGCAGTAAATATTTTAGCTATAAGCTGAAGGTGGGACCGCATTTGGTGCCGGTGGTGGAGTTCAAACCCATTCCTGCCCCGATTCGAGTCGAGCGCTGTAGCGCTAGATTACGCCAGCAATTAATTTAATTAGGAAGGAATTATTGAAACGGTTGTTTTTGACGAAAAGTTATTTTAAAAAATAAATAACAAAAATAATAAAATAATAATAAATAAAAATTATTTGTTTAAATAAAATTTACAAAACAATTTTTGATGTAGTGATACGATACAAAAATTGGTTGTTGAAAGAGTTACAAAATTAAATGAATATTTAGAACAATTTAATTGCCACTTTTCTATCTAAATAATAATATTGTAATTTCAAAAATAAATAAGAAAAAAAATTAAGTTTTTTGCTCAAAAAGCGATACAAAACAGCACGAAGATTGATAAAATTAGTTGGTTTTTTGTAAAGATAAAATATACATAGCAAAAATTGATGTTTTTGCAAACGTTTTCGGAATCTGGACTACCCTAGGTGACAATAGCCGGTGGGGGATGTAAATCCTCAATGATGATGTAAGCGATTTTGCAGTGTATCGGCATAGTTTAAAATACATTTGTTGTTTAATTATACCTATCTATTAAAGTAACACTCTAGTAAACTGTGTCTATTTTCCGCTCTGTTTTAATTTGAGTTTATCGTATCAAAATAGGTTGAAATTCTATCTTTTTAAATAACAATGCTAAATTAATAGAAACGTTGATTTTATTGAATCTGTTAGTTTTAAAACACGTGTAGTTAATGATACGTTTTTGTTTGTAAATAAATTTCACTTTTTCAAATTACACTTGGTTTGTAATAACCATCTTGAAACAACTGCAGCTTAATTGTTAAATGTAGAGATAAAATAATTTTTGTTAAACATAATTATTAGTTTGATGTTTGGTAGAAAAGAGTCACATATTGAAACAGTTTGTTAATTTGAATTCAAGTATTTTATACAACACACTTGCGTAATCATCAAATAGATATGGAGTGCATTGAATACAAAAAACGCAACAGAAACAAATATCGACAGTTATTAACAAACTTTATGTTGTTCAATTTTAAATTAAATTTTTAGCCAGTGATAAGTTGATGCAGAGCCAGTGGTTTAGTTAAAACACAATAGGCAATCAAGTGATCAATGTGATTTACTGCCAGATAATGGTTGTTAATTCATATAAGAAAGTAAATCGAAACAAGGGTGTTACACGTGACTAGATATGTACACATCAAGATAGATGATAAAGCCAATCACGGAGGAAAAACAATGTAAAAAATCCTATTGGTTAACTTTCGTAAGTAAGTGTAAATCATGTTGTCGCATTTTTCTAACAAAAGGGGATTGTTCGACCTTGAGAATGTATAGAAAGTGGGAAAATCATTATTTATCTAGTAGTATACAATTTGTATTGCGGCATCGTGTGAGTAAATTGTGCAAATTTGGATACAATTGATCCATCCCCAACTTACGATTAAAAATTGTGATCACTCATGAAAGGTTATATTTAACTCGTATTGATTCCTTCTTTCGCTATTTTTCCGCTGGTCGGTTTAATCATCTACCCACATTAACCTTGTCTGATTGTATTTTGGAAAATAAAACATAGCAATAAATTGGGAAATAGGTTAAAAACCGTTAGATTACATTTCCCAATGATACGTATACAATTTGGTATGTTTATACGAAATATTTTAGAAAACATGAATTATAAAATAATTAATACCATTTTGTTGTAATTTTATTTGTATAAGATTTCGTATCAAACTTGCAATTAATCATGTTCACTTCGACAAAATGTGTTTGTTTGAAAAACTCGTTTCTACGTTATTTATGAATTATTTTCTAGACGCATGTGCGCCTTATTTAATACATTTTCTTTCACATATACTACAATATTATTTTAATTCTTTTTAACAGTAAATTAACAATTGTATTGTCAATTACTTTTGCATTAAAATAAAAGCAAATATTAATATTTTGTAAACATTTTTCGTATATTAGTTACATAATCACAAATTTCTATAATGAAATCGTTTATATAGAATGCATTGCTTAGAAATAAATACTTGTACGTATCACTTTGTGTTAACTAGAGAACTTATGGATTTGGTGCCTTCCGATATTAGTGGAACTTTGTTCGAACAAATAGCTACAAGTTCGCAACAATTAGCCGTTGGCGCATCCCAGTTGGTCGTTATAAGCAAACGTGAACAGAACGATCAGTCGACAACGTACAAAAAATTGGAACTGATCAAACAAGACCTTTTGACTTCAAGCAACGACTTGATTAGTGCTGTAAAACAGACAAAAGCATACATTCAATCGCAAGGTAACGTTTAGAGTCAATCATTCTTTGTTGATTAATGCTAAAATGTTGCATTGAAACGGTCGATTTATATGTGGTCTAGTAAATTGTACAATGTGTTCACATTCTAAATAATAAATCGATTAAATATGCACAATCAGCAAACGTTTCTTATTTTATTTTTTGTAGTGCTTACTTATACACATTTTGCAAGATGCTTCTACTCTAGGTTTTAGAGCACTGTTACATGCGGTAGAGTGCTCGACTCAAACCTTGTAGGTTGGAAGAACATGGCTTCAAATCTCGCCATCGACAATCAATGCTTACCCTTGTTCGGTTTCGCTAGATTAACAAAATGTTTTTGCCGTGTAATGCTTACTCAATCCAATATTCTTAATGTATTTTATTGTCAAATTCGAACAGAAAGCAAAATGAACGATTCGACAATGACGCAAGTTCAGCGTGCGGCGATTCAGTCCAAAGTGAACATTTTAAAATTGGAGTCGGAATTGACGGTTGAAAAAAATCGCTACGCATCGTTGGACAAAAGCATTTGAAACAAATTGGAAGTAGCCGATGAAATTTTAAAGCATATCACACCCCTTATTTAATTTTATATAGTAATTAACATTTTGATGTGTGAAATTGACAAACTAGGAATGTGAATTTCAGAAATTGTAACATATATATATATATATATAATTTTTTTTACATTTCTTTCAGGTATTATTTTTTATCTTACTTTTTAACGTTTGTAATTTTATAAAATATATAGTTCAATAATTTTCGACATTTTAATTATTAACGATAATAAAAAATAAAAATTTTTCTGTGTTGAAATTAATTTAAAGTATTATATATACGCACGTATGTATTCAAAATTGATCTGAAGCCATTCAATATTATAAAATACCATTGTATTTTGTTCATTTACATTTGTATTACCGAAATTCGATATAAAATGGTGTAGCGTAAATCTATATAACAAGTCAATTAAAAAAATTCAGTTAATACATAATTACAGTAATCATTACATTATTCTTCTTCTTATTATTATTATTCTTATTATTATATTTATTATTATTATTATTATTACTATTATTGTTATTATTATTATTATTATTATTATTAATTCACAATTGAATAAGAATGTTTATCGAATTTGCAAAATAGACGAACAATAGCTTAATGAATAAAGTGAATATTTAATATTTTTCGAACTAGAATCATATCTTTCGTTAAACAGAAACCTAAGTGTATGGTGGTTTTTAAAGTTTACGGTACTAATGGTGTACAGGCAACTATTTAAATTGCTAAACCCACTTACATCTGAACAAATAAATACGTACAGTCAACTTACATACCCTCGCAATATCTGTGTTTATTTAAAAATTGTAAACTTTAGTTTCTTTTCTGACAATATTTTTCAAAAAGTAGAAACTATCTGCATTAAAACAACATAAGTTGGTGACAAAGCCACCTCTTCATTAATTTCATTTTTGAATAGCTTCTCAAATTCCTATACAAAAAGGTTGTCGGATGCAAAATGAATTTTTTTGGGGGGGTTAAATGAAGTTTCTTGGCTAGAAGACCGTTTCCTTGCGACGACAGCAGTTTTTATAAGAATTGACAAGGTAATCTTCTTTAGGGTTAACGCCAGTTAATGGATCCATATGCCCAACCGGCTACATATAGTAAATAGATACTTTAAAATACCTTTTAAGCATTTCGGGTGTGTGCTAGCACACATTCACTGAATGGGAATTCAGTGAAAGCCCAGTTATACCAGTGTGCACTCAGTCAGTGATGTTATTAGTCTAGATGCTTATAAGCACCTAGTCCAGGATGCACCACATGGAGGATGTTAAATATACCTCAATTAATAACTCTTGACTATTTATAAAAATATGAATCATCAAGTACTTTGTAAAGATTATATCAAAACATAATATTTAATGTTAAATGCATTCAAGTTAAAAATAGTCAATATAATTATGCAGCACAAAAACAATGAAATAAACGGACAAATACAGAAAATGTTTAGAGTTACACAAACCACGTTATATTCTGAAGGCACGACATTAAATCTAACTCGCACCTATCGGTACAGTAAAACAACAAATCGATAAAGATTGAGAATAGTAAATTTTAAAATACAAACATGTTAAAATAAAATTTACAAAATAATGTAATTAATAAAATAATTGTTAAATAATAGTAACGCTACAGATGAACAATTAGGAATATCATTGGAAATGGAGACTTTGTAAGCATTACTCAAATCCTCAGGGTCACTAGCATCCCTGATCTGCATTATAGCAGTTAACTTTCAAACAGTTCCCGTTACCTTAATACCAGTGATTCACACATACATTTACTAACCGAAAACGAAATGGGGTCATGATAAAAACGCGTTTCTTCTTATAAGCTTAATAACATTTTTCAAAAGCAGGTATCAAATCGTACATAATTAGTTAGCTTATTTTTCTCTGACAAACACTCGTCATTATTATAAAAAACTATATTTAGAAATTGGTTTTATTAACATGTTTATTTTAACAAAAATATTCATTTCACACAATAAAATTGTTAAAAATTTAATTCGTTTTTTGTGCGCACTGGAATATTTGGTGTTTTTCAAATGACGAAGAGCCTTAACAAATACAGGATTTGTCTGGTAGACCTACATTTGTACCAGAGTGGCTAAATCCACAAACCCAATAGTCATTTAATTTTTTCCATTTAATTAGTAAAGTAGCAACGTCTTTATTATTTCTTTATATGTGCAGCATGTTAAACAATCGACTGCGATGACTTGATAAGCGTGACAAGCATAGAGGTATACAAAGGCTTTTGGATGATAGACGGCATCCTCGTGACGGTGCAACTATTGACAAAAATTGACGAGGCTGTCTGATTTTTTGTCAAGATTATTTCCCTTAGCCAAATGACTATATATACATACCTTAAAAAACCTTTTAAGTATTTTGGGTGAATGTTTGAATCCTTCCTCCGAAGTAGAAGTTCAATTGCACTACCGTGCACTCAGTCCCTGCTGTGTTAGTCTATGTACCTGGCTACACCTAATCCAGGAGGAACAGTTGGGGATATCACCAGCATTGAAACTTCTTAAGTATTACCCAAATCCTCAGTATCATTAACAGCCAATAAACTGAAAACTAAGTAGTTATGGGTTTGAGTCCCATTATGAATAATGGACGTGGGAACTCGTTTGGTTTTTTTTAAAGTATTCACTTATCAAAAGATGGTTTTCGTAAAACGTTCAAACAATTGACACTCCAATACAATAGTAAATTGTGTTTCAAAATAATGGTTTTTAGATTAGAACAATTTCTACTCGTAAGTTTCTCATATTTGCCTTAATTGGCGGTAAAATAATCCCCTACCAAAATGTTCTACGTAAATTTACACAATGTTGCTTAAAAGTTGTAATCAGTCAACTTTCAAAACGTAAGCCCAAGTAGGTTGGTGGGGAAATGGGTCCTGTTTATCACAAAGAGCTGAAGTAAAAAGCTAAATTTGGAAGAAAAGATTTGGTATAAAAAGTAAACTGGAATTAGATAATACATCTATTTACTATCGTCATTGACCACCCGGATTTCTTTTAAATTCTGTCTTTTTTCTGACCGAATGTTTCATCGTCATTAAGGATAAACTCCCCCACTGGTTATTATCAACCAGGATAGGTAAACTAACAAAAAGCCCGTAAAGCATCATCTTAAGCAATCGAGCGCCCTATTAAGCCGTTTATTTGAACAGGAAGGGCTCAGGATAAATAAAACGACGGTTTGCGTTGACCACACAATCTTCTTATCCACCCGAGTAATTACTGGGCTTCCGTAGCTATAGCTGAATGATTAGGCAACCATCTTTAAACGTAACCAATTTATATTATACATCTTTTTCTTGTGTTAGAAATACCTTGCCAATTAATGTGGATCAACATACTGCCGTCAAAATCAATACAACATAATTGACTTGCCTTGGTGATACTTTTTAATTATATTAAGGACATTTAAGTTGAACTGAAACATTCTTAATAAACATGATCTTATCAGTATCAGTAAACTTCATTGTGGGTGGTTACGTAGTCACCTATGTATGACTGTTAGACGGCATCCTTGTGACGGCGCCACTGTTCGCAAAGATTGACAAAGACTCCTGATGTTTTGTCAGAGTTATCACCTTTAGCCAGCGGCTACATATGAAATATGTATACCTTCAGAATGCTTGCACTAACCCGCTAAAGCAGGAACCCAGTTATATCGCTGTGCACTTGGCCACTGCTGTTATTAGTCCAGATGCATATAGGCACCTAGACCAGGATGCACCACCTGGAGGATAAACAGTCATCGTAAAACATTTTACAAAAACTAACAGTTTATATCAATAACATTACAAAAGTTTAATTCGTGTCAAAAATAAGAATAAACACGTTCAAAAATTAAAAAACAAGAAATTAGTTGCTTAAAAACAAGGTATATTATTGAATATGCATAAACATATAAAACTATGGATTTTTATATTTGAGGCAGTATTCATGGCCTTCTAAAATATTCTCAAAGCGTTCCTACGTTTTTTAACATAATGTGGGATATGACTTTCAATTACATAATTCATCTTCTTAATCAATTATTTTATTTCTCAAACCACTTACACTATATTTTAGAATGATTGTCAAAAATTACAGTTATTTTAAAGTTTGCGTTGTCTGGAGGCAAATGTGCAGATGGGACATTTATTTTAGTCAACGATTTCGTACTTGAGATGACTAAAGGAACATTAATTTCAAAAATATAATAAAAATTTTGTTATCGTTTTTAAATTATATAGTAGAGCAGCTTGTTTTCGCTAATTGTTCAATGGTCACGTTGTGGTCAATCATTAAATATTAAATTGAAGAATTTGCTTATTCTGATTTGATTTTTTTAAATGTCAATATTCTTGTTCTTGACCTAAATTATTATTTATGGTTATTGGCTTAGATACTTCAGTAGAAGTAGCATTCAGCACACAAAAAATATGTACAATTATAAAAATACAATACAATTAGCAGTGTGTAACATCAGTCCAAAAAAAAAAAAGTAAAGTAAGGTTAAATCACATAGGCTAAAAAAAGAAAAAAAAACTCAAAATCAACGTATATTCAAAAGTCATGTTTAATATGATATGCGTAAAGAGGCATGGTATTATTTAGGGGACATTATGGTTAATAGTGTGCAAATATGTCAGTATACATAAAATGCGAATGATTCATGACTCATGAGTGAGCATGGCTAATAAAATAATACCCTGGATGAAGGATAATAAATGGTCGCAAATTACAATTTTATAGTGAAATAAAATGTTAATTTATAAAAGATTTTACTAATACTTCCAAGATACTGTTTAAAGAGTCTTTTGATACAACTTAGATATGCTTCATATACAAGAGCGAATCAATTATATTGTATTGCTTTTGACAAAAGCTTGTTTGTCTACTGTACATACATAGATATTGAACTTAAATTAGAATTTGTGATTTCGGTATAAAATGTGAGTTTTTATGGAATATTTTACGAATACTGCTAAAATAATGACTCAGTTCAACTTAGATTTGCAAACATTCCAATGTTTACAATTAAATAGTGCCACAAAAACGAATCAATTTTCCTGCATTGATTTTGACAGCAGCACGGTTTTCTACTGTAATGTCAAGTATTACAAATATTCGAAAATAGTTGAACTATCCGATTAGTTATTAAACGGCTGTGTTCAGCAGAAGATCTTAAACAGCTTAGCCAACACTGAACAAGTTTTTTGTTTATCCACTTGGGTGAGAGTTCAGGTTTTGCAAGCATATACTAGAATAGAGTGCACTAAAATCTTAAATATTCCAATTTTGGTTTGGATAGAAATATTATTTTGATTCCATAAACGTTAACATAAACAATTTGACTAACGTTTAGTCTCAATTTCCAATGACCGTCACCTCCATACGGCGCATCCTGGACTGGGTGCACTTAAACGGATAACACAATAGTATAACTTGGTATTTTGAAAGTATTTTATAATGTACATATACCATATGTAGCTGATGGGTTAAAAAAGGTAACCCTGACGACAAATTAGGTAGCATGGTCAATCTTTGCGATCAACATAAGAGCACCGTCTATTAGCAAAAAATTCATTATTTTCAGGATGCTAATAATCCTGAGGATTTTAATAATGCTCATAAAGTCTCTATGTCCAATGATGGTAATATTCCTGACTGTACCTCCTCCATGTGGGACCAAATGCACAACGGCATAACTGAACTTCCGCTACGGCGGATGGGTACAAGCATACACCCAGGGTACCTAACAGATACCTTAAGCTATATGTGTAGCCCTTGGGCTAGCAAAGATAACCAACAAAAAATCAGGAGTCCTCGTAAATCACTGCGAACTGTGACGCCATCACAAGGATACCGTCTACCAGCCAAGTAACTTCGTTATTCTTCTACGATTGTTCAATATGCCGTACAAATACAGAAATAGTGATGTGACTGTCACCAACCGCAATAAATGAAATTATTCTCCCACGTTTGTTATATTTATAAAATCATCGTTTAATATGCTGTACAAGTATAGAAATAATGAAAAGGCGACTATGTCACGTACCACAATGCATAATGAGACTTCTAATTACTTTTTCTACAAGTAGTAAGAATTGAAAATAATAGTAATAAAACAAAGTATTCTTTATTTTACTGTACAATCATGTAAAAGATTCAAATATGCAATGAAAGTCTTATTATAAAACCAGAAACTATGTAAACGTAATTAATAAGGAAATTTACTTAATTCCTATTATTTAATCTGTTTAATATCATTTAAAATGTTAATTTATTAAACGTTCTCCAAAAGAATGCTCAAAATGCACATTTTTAATCATTTCGTTTCTAAAAAAAGTAATTGAAGTACCCAGACAAGTAAATTTCTTTGCAATGAGGAGCACAATATTATTTAATACAATCCTCAAACCAGGAGCTTGAGACATGACTGATTTTTTTTGGGATAACATTCAAACGATATATACCGGAAAATTTCACAAGTAAATCTAATAAACGCTGCAGTTAAACTTCATTCTCAGCTAGGATTGCGTATTCCAAGCTGGTAATGGGGTACCAACATAAACACCTTCAATTTGTACGTAGATCTTTGTAAATATAGCATTAATTGCATAGTTGAATAAAAGTGGAGCAGCCACACCGCCACAGCAAATTTAGAACGGCTTTGTAGTAGATCTGTTGCAAATGTGGATTGCAGTTGCATCCTTGTACAAAGCACATAGGAGATTAACAAATTTCAAAGGGTAACATAGCGACCCAAAGTTCCTTTCTATTCAGCGAGTCAAATGCTGAAGAATATACTATGAAGGCTTCATACATAGGACGCTGAAACTTTGTACGAAATTCCAAAATGCGTATGAATTTTATTAGTACATCCTATACCAGGATGAAAACCAGTTTAGTTAAGACGTATGGTCCTCTCCCTCTCCATACGAATCCGTCCAACTATAACTAAAATGGCAATTTTGGTATATATGCAAAGTAAATAAATACCACTGTAGTTAGTAGGTATTTTGCGATCCCCTTTCTTGTAAACAGGAAATTAACAGAATGCCAGTCCTCAATGCACTGTTATTTTCCAGAAATGAAAAGCATAACAAAGTTTATTAGCTGACAGATAATGTTATTGTTCACAAAAATTGATGAGGTTCCTCGATTTATTACCAAGATTACCTCCCTTAATCCGAAGGCCTCATATAGTATACCTATATACTAAAATACCTTTTATGTATGTTGGGTGTATGCTTGCATCTATACAAGATGGAGCGCAGTAATACTGCTGTGCACTCAATCATTAGCATTGCATATGCTCTATTCGTCCAATATAAAACACTTCCTTTGTAAATAAAACAATGAAACTTTTTTGTTAATGATCCTTCGTGAACATTGAACAAATAAGGTAGTTATGTCCTCAGACAAAATATTACACAAGTTCACATGTTTGTAGATCAACCGTCTAATGTCTAAATCACTCAACTACTCACATGATCTGTGATCTAGTCAACTCTTCATTATTTCCAGATTGTTAGTGTCAAATGATCGCCTTCCATAGCTTCGCATGGGAAAAAAATTCCATAATCACAACAAACTTAAGAATTAATAAAATTTCTTGTAACCGTACCACTAATCATAAACACTGAACTATCTGCTTTTTAGTATGCTTATCTCCTTTGACTCAATAACTAAAAGTATAAAATACTTCTTATGTACTATGGATTTATGCCTAAACCCATCCGCCAAAATGGAATTCCATATATATCACTGTACAGCCCTTCGCTAATCCATGTTAACCTGAGTTCAGGGTGCATTTCATTGAAGTATGAAAACAGGATTATTGCAACTAACAAAAACTGAAACATCGTATTACTCACATAGTCAAGATCATTAGAATGCTTTCCTTACTTCGCCAAAAATCGCTCATTATAAAATTCAACATCTATTAGTTTTAGATACAAAAACTAACAAATTGCACAATAGCAAATTTCTGATAACATCACGCACCTTTGTTCACAGTAAATATAAATAAAGCTTTGAATTTTTTATTATTGCTAATAACAAATTTAAAAAACGTATGACTAAAATTGTAATTAGTTTCTTATTCTAAAACAACCAATATTTTGAAAATTTGAATAAATCAACATAGTCCTTAAAATTTTTATATAAATTAACTTAAATATTAAATTGAAAAGTAAGTTACTTTATTATTTTCAAATTCTGAAACTATATACCTACATATATACCTAAATAGAAATATAAAATGCACTATAAACATCAATGTCTAATAAAACAAAAAAATTATAAAATAAAAATACATTTCACTTTAATTTTAAAATATGTACAGTTAACAAACTGCAATCAGTCCTTTCTATCCCTTTTACGATGAGTAGTATCTCGGTTACTAATTTCGGGGATAGTACTTTCACCTGGACGCTTTTCTGCTTTTTTAACTTCAGATAAAAATTTGCTTAAATTAAATGGATCCTCCTCATCTCGTTCAAATTGTACAGGACCATCGAGGCGACGACCATGATCTGTGCCGGAAAACTCTCTATCAGGAACAAATCTTTTCGTCTTTCTTATATCATCCAAATCTGCACCGTATGCATCACCATCTTTTTGACGAGGTCTATAGATATGAGATCCAAGATCAGAATCTACTCTCCAAGGTTTATCATATACATTGTATAAATCGTCAGCACCTAAAATATAAATTTTAAAAATAACATTTTACCTCCTGCATATCCTGAATCTAAACCACGTGACTGGTTGAAAAGACGCTGATCAAATTGGCTATCACTATTAGCATTAACTCTGGGATTCGGTAGACCAAGTGCTATTTGTTCACTTATATCACGGTCTCTATCTTTTTGTGTTTTAAGTTTAGCATCTCCATTTGAACGGGCAAGATTTCTTTCTCTTATGCGTTCCCTCGTTCGATCACGTCGTAGTTCTTCACGATCATTGAACTCCGGATCAACATCTTCCTCTTCTTCACCTGGAAAACGACGCAAACCAGCCCTAGATTCACGTGCCTGTTGAGCGATACGTTGTAATTGTTCCTCCTTCTTCTCCTTTTCTTTTTGTGCAACCTTCTTTTCAATTTGTGCCCTCATTTCAACAGCTTCACGAGCTTTACGATCAGCTGTGTACAAAGCTTCAGCCAATTTGGCAAAATTCTCATTTATATGTACAGTTTGTAAACCACGACCATCAGCAGCTACTCGTTTATCCAAAGGTATTGTGTAACCCCTTGGATTTTTCCAATTGGATATACACGGAGGAATTTTCCAATCTTGTTGCTCCTTGACTGTAACCTTTCGTGCAGGTGAATGCATCAACGGTGGAGGAGGTGAAGGCGGACCGCGAGGAATTTTTTGATTTATTCTACAAAGTTATAATGTGCATTTACTTACTTGAATTTTGGAGGTTCCATTGGATCTTTTTGCATTTCAACCATACGTACCAAACGTTGCTTTGCACCACTATTGAAAGCAGGGCCCTGTTGCGAAGGTGTGTAACGTATATATTCGGCTTGATTTGTTCTCTCAGCACATCGTACTGGTGCGGCTGCTGCAACCTTCTGTTCTACTAGAGATTCTAAAGCCCTGCGTGTTTTCTCAGTGGTCTAAAAAATACTTTAGTAGTAAACATATACCTCTTCTATGGCTTCTTGACTAGGCTTAGAAAGTTCAGGATCATCATCCTCAATAGTCTTTGGGAGTAAATCCGAAAATTTTGAATAAATTATCCTATCTTTACTATGATTCTGACGAACAAGCTCATCATATCTTATTTTCCCTTCTTTGTCAGTTTTCATTAATAAAGCATTAGACTTATTCTTTTCCCTTCCCATTTCAAGTGGATACTGTGGGATATGTATCTCGGGAAAAGAACCACCGTCAGCAAAATCATCTTCAGAACGTGGAACCCAATTCTTTCTGTGCCCATAAGGAGGAATTGTTGATTTTGCAACAAGAATACGAGAACCAACATTCACTGTAAGTCCTGTGCCCAAATCGCCATCATTTGTCTTCTGAATCGGAGGAGGAAGCTGTCTACGCAAATTAAAATAATATAAAATCAACAATACCTAAGTAAAGACATTAGACACAAACAACCCGCTTTAAAATATTCGTGTAGAAAACAAATAAATAATATATATACCAATATTTATAATATAATATACATTAGTTTAAAAATATTATTATAAAAGTAAAATGTTAATTTTATTTTAAAATATTTAATATTTAAATATATATATATATTTTCTTTTTTAAATAAAACTAATTTAAGTTTTTTTGAATTTATATATTTATATCTATATATATCTTGTTGTATGCAAAAATATTTAAGTTTTAAAAATACAGTACAGTAAAATAATAACTGTATTTAGTTTGCCTTATTTAATTCGTGTAACCTGTATATGCAACCTTGAATCCTGAGTCAAGTTTGTATGGTGCTGAGAATTTCCCTTAATTTAATGCTTAAATTATAACATTTGTACATATATGTATAGTTTGTAAAAATAACATTTAATATTTTTGGTTTATAGGCTTTTGTAAATTGTATACATTTAACGGTGAAAATTATGTTCCTATTAAATATGTGTTTACTTGCATAATACTTTTCAGTTTTTTAATTAATTATTTTTGTGATGATTGTGAGATTAGTTAAATTTAAAAATTATTGTTCTTTGAACTGTTTGGGTTTCGCAAAATGGAAATGTTTTACTAGACATATATCCAGGTTTTTTGTTAAAAATTCAATAGAGCATAAAATTGATTTTGATAAGTTGGAAAATTCATTGTATACCAGTGCGGGACAACTTGATTTTACTAGATTCGCTTTTTCTAGATATTCTTTGCCAAATTTTCCTATTAAAAATGTATATGTAAATCAGCTTCCAGCAAATTACCCTATAGAAGATCGTTGGAATATTGGTTTGACACAGGTAATTAACTGTTATGTATATATATATATATATATATATATATACTTTATGTATAGAACATATTAAATTTTAATTTTTTTATTGGTTAGTACATACGTTGTGTAGGAAAAACACTTTGGTACTCGATTCTATTGTATTTTAGATGTTGGGAGAGGAAATGCAGATTTAGTTTACAGGTGAAACTGTGTGGAAATGACAATACAAAGCATAAAAATAAGATGGAACAAAATTAAATTAAAGGTGAAAGAATTTAAATCAAACAAAAGCAATGAATCCTGAAAATTGTATAATGTGAATGTAATGTAGTAATCCTTAAAAGGTTAATTATTTAATATAACAATACTGTTTTAAATGTATTTGGGATATTTTTAATTTATGTGGTTTTTATATAGTTTAGCTGTACATATCACATAAGAGATTTTCAATTTTCAGTGGAGTTCCATTATTTAACATAGTTCTATATTTTTTAAGTCGAAAACCGAACAGTATTCTGTAAACGCTGCATACATAGGGCGATTGAAATTTTCTCAAATTTCTAGAATGATTCAAGATGTATGAATTTGGTTAACGAATTCTATACTAAGTCAAAAACCAGTATGGTTTAGATAATTGTTTTTCCCTTTTTTTGGTCCGACTCCTTCAAATATCTAAAGTAGACATTTTGGAAGTCATGCAGAATAGAATTATACCTCCTTTAATCAACAAGTATTTTCCGATTTTCTTTTTGCGAATAAAAATAATGATATTGCGGTACCATTGTTGAAGGAACTGTTCAGTTTTCAAAAAGTGTATTATGATATAATAGAAGTCTTTAATAAATTGTGAATGTGAGGTATTTCGTCAAAATTAGCTGTTTTCCTAGCTTTAAGTTTTCTGCAAATGAATATAATGGACAACGAATAGATTACTGATAAAACTGTATCAAACACAGATTGGTTTTGTAACCATTCTAAGATGAATTCAGATCATCTGAAGTTTGGTTATTATTATTTAAAATACCAGACGATTCAACTTGGAAAACTTGTCAACGTTTTTACTATTTGAGTAGGGAGTGTTCCGGTTTATAAATAACAGATTTCAGTACGTAGTTGAAGCGAACAATAAGCGAGTGAAAGATTAATTATTTTACTTCTTGTCTGATAACCTGTATATATATGGGAATTGTTGATTGCAACAAACCAGTAATTGTTGACCAAAATATAATCAATTTGAGATAGATATTATTAGATATTTGTTAGTTGATTATTTCTATTTTAACTTACCTATTGCGGAAACCTCCCAAATGTATCTTGGTTAGGAGGTATTTATTAGATGTAATAATTTTTATTTTTAATAATAATAATAACTTTTAAACTTATATCTTATAAATGTTATAACTTAACGGTAAACGTTTTAGGTACTTATTTAAAAACTGATATATTTTTTACTAATTTTCGATTGTTTGTGTAAGAGTGCACCCTCTTACAATTGATGATAAATCCTATTTAATAAGATGGTGATAATTATGAATATCACTACTTTCAATTGTAGATAGATCAATTTACAAACAGTTGCTTGTTTACTGTTTTGGATGGTCATTCTGGAACATCCTGTGTTCAAACATTGGCTTGGACATTACTTGATTATGTTGCTGCGTCCTTATATTCTAGAGACAAACTAGATTTGGTTTTTGAACAGCTGGTTATGCATGATTGTAATCAACCTTATCATTTATTGTCTCGCTTGGACATACATTCTTTGAAGACATCAAGGCATCAGTTAGATCATCAAGTGACAAGGGCTCCATCTAATATTTTAGCTACATATATGCGCGATTGTCTAAGGGATTATATTAAGCAATTACTTGATCAACCAAACCGAAATAGTAGGTTATTTAATCATTATTGATGTCCTGCTGATTTTAAATAATATATATTTTGTATAACGTTTTTATTGTTATAATATTAATACTAAGTAACTAAATAAAATAGTTGACAAAAATAAAAGGAAATTGTATAGAGAAGAAATATTTCAAGAAATTGTCTATATCAAAAGTGGGTTTAAGAGAAGTGCTACAATTTACACATTTATCTTGGTTTTATATTATTACGTTGCTTTGAAAAGCATGGGGCAACAATATTGTTCTATATGATTCTATATTAAAGTTTCTGTTTAGAAGATTAAAATTCTATTCAGATTTGGCTGAATCCGGTTATGAAATGGTGTCTTTATCGTTTTTTTCAGCAATATTTTTTTACACAGACTGTCACTAATGTTGCGCTCAAACCTACGTCTTTTCTCAACAATGCTTATGATTAACTACAGTGGATTTATATTATATATATATATATATATATATATATATATATATATATATAATTATTTAGTATTATTTGGATGGTAATGGTCCTGAATATTTGAGTAATGCTTATAAAGTCTCAATTTACAATGATCGTGATATTCCTGACTGTTCGTCCTGGACTAGGTACCCCTAGACATTTGGATTAGTAACAGAAAGATCCGAGTGCACAGCGGCATAACTGGGATTTGGTTTTGGTGGGTAGGTGCAAGCGCACACCAAGGATAGTTAAAAGGTTTCTCAGGGTATACGTGTATTATATGTAATCGTTTGGCTAAGGGGGATAACGCTGACAAAACTTTGCGAACAGTAGCAACGTCACAAGGATATTGTCTATCACCTAAGAAATTTTGTTATTCTTTTACGTTTGTTACGCTAATCAAGCCATCGAAGTCCATCGTTTGCTTTGTCGTATAAAAATAGAAAATAATAAAGAGGTGATTACGTCACTAACCAAAATGGAAATAGATAAATAAATTTTTGTAATCATTTTATTTTTCTTTTTTCAAAAAGTCGATCCACTAGGTTGTTTTACCAACGCTATACTTCGCATTGATGACGATATATGTTCAACATTTTACAAACACGAATTGTTCGACAATGCATCATCGACATCATCGTGTCACATAGATGAACATGGCAATCATTTGGCCTTGTCGCGACATTTGATTCGCGTCGGTCTGAGTGGCGCCGTTGGTATTGTTGGTCAGCTGTCGTGGTCGGACGATTCGAATGCTGTCGATGCGCCAATTCGATTGCATTTGGCCAATGTGGGCGACTGTGGTGCGGTTATACTGAGACAAGATCCGAACAATGGCGGTAAGTTTGGATGGGGGGGAGCGTAATTTTGCAAATAGTGCAGTTGTTTTGTTTTTCATTTTATCTGAATATGTACAATTTGGCATGTTAATGATTTTGAGGATTGGAGTAATGCTCATAATTTAACTGTTTCTCCAAGAAACAATAGTTTAAAAAATCAATAATGAGTTTTGATTTTCGATTATTTTTTAATCAACTTAACATCTAAAAGTAAATATTTTATTTTTGTTATTTATGTTATTTATGTTTACTACTTTGAATGTTTTGCGGGTAGCATCTTTCAGTAGTGGACAGGTTTAGCGAAACCGAGCGTGGGCCCGCAGTTTAGTACCGGTGGTGGGATTCGAATCCTGGTCCAAATCGAGCTGTGTACTACTAGATCACCCCGGTATGTATTTAAAATAATTTTATCAAAATTAACACAAGTTTTCACTTATTGTTTAATAATAAATTAATTTAAAATATTATTGTTATCACATTTACTTTACTGCTTTCAATTTTCTTATTTTACTTTAAAAATTTGGTTGCATTTAACTAGTGAAGGTGACTGCAGATTTTGAAGAACAATTTTGATCCGATCAATAATATTGTTGATAAACATTTTAAATCCTGTATACAATTAGCATCAAGGATTGAAAGTAGTAACAATCACCCACTACATACAACTTTTAACAATTCTTAAGCTTCTGGAAAAACAAGAAGAACTTACCTGCACATGAAAGCCAAAACTAATCAATACGAAAATTCATGTCTGCTTTACTTATCCAGAATCATACAAAATTGAACTACTAAGAAACCTATCAAAGTAGAAATTTGAATTAATTTGGACATCTCACAGTATAATGTAACAAGTGTGCCTTATAATGATTTTTTTTTAAATCACATGTTTACTGTGTTTATTTATATTTATTATTTATTTATATTCATTAACATATGACATTCTATTTCATTTTGATCCCATTATTTATATTACTACTTTTTTGTTTATATATATATTGATGGTAAAAATATATTTTACGCTGAATGTATTTCTAGTGAGATATTAAAGCTTAATAATAATAATAATAGGTTTGAGGAATTAATTTTGCAAATAGTGCAGTTCTTTCATTTTCTCAAAATGTGTACATTCTAAGGTGGAAACCGACCATGTACTTAGCGCATCGACAGATGGTAGATAGTGGAATGACCTTTAGCAATAAAGGTTAGTCGTAAATAAGACTCGTCATTATTATCATCGGGGATAAACATCCCCCACCGGTTATTATCACTCAGGGTAGTCCAACAAAAACCAAAGCGTCTGTAAAAACGTCAACTTGTGTAGTGTGTACTCAAAGAACGACACTTGAGGTGTGCTGACATTAAATGTTAATTACATCCCGAGTTAAACCCCTCCAATGATCTCTGTTGGCTGCATAGGGTAAACAAACGGACGCTCATTTAAATAATTCATTTGGACCGGGGACTTAGCATAAATAAAAGGACTGAGTTCGCATGCTACAATGTCTGTCCAAATTTTCCGTTGGCCGCCTGGCCTTCTTTTCCATCCAGGTAATGGGTGGGCTTCCATAGCTATTCTGGCTGGATAAGTGGGAGATCTACGTAAAACATAGTCAATCCATTTTAATCGTCTTTCTTTAACTGTGCTAGAGATACCTGGCCAGTAAATGTTAAGAGACTTACAAATATCTGGGAATGGTCGAAATATTTTACTAGTAATTAAGTGAGTGCGTTCAATAGAAGACAACGAGCAAAACCATATAGATCTTAAACAGCTTCGCTCAAAAAGAACAAGCTTTTGCGTATCCGCTTGGGTGAGAGTCCAAGTTTCACATGCGTAAAGAAGAATGGAACGCACTAAAATCCTATATATTCTAATCTTGGTTTTAATAGAAATATTACTTTTGTTCCATAAAAGTTTACTTAAACGCCCAAAGGCTGCAGCAGAGAGGCGAATACGACGCCGAATCTCTGAAGGTAAATAAGACTGTGTTAAATAAACAATCAGGTTGTTAATGTGTTGACAGGAAGGTGACATCGATTATCGGTGTCACCCTAAGTATTATCACCAAGCGGGCAAGGTCCGAACAATGGCATTGACTATGTGCAATCTGGGATTTTAGTGATAGTGATATTCCTGACTGTTATCTCTACGTGCTGGACAAGGTACATCCAAGTACCTAGACTAACATAGCGGTATACCTGGACTTCCACTTCAGCGGATTAGTGAAAGGAACCGTCACGGAGATGCCTTCTATTAGTTAAGAAACTTCGTTGTTCCTCTACTTTTTACATACTTATCAAGCCATCGAAGTCGATCGTTAAATATAGACATAATAAAAAAGTGACTGTGTCGCTGACCCAATAAATCAATGAATTGTAGTTGTGCTAATCTTTGGTGCAAAATAATTTCCAGATTGGATAACTAACCGCTTGATTTAAATATGAACTTGAAGATGTTAATTAAGCTTATGTACACGTTTTTTGATAATTACTGGCAATTTTATTTGAAAAGGACGGATGTGGAATTTTTTCTTTAAAGAAAAATGTATATAGAGGAGTATTATATCAACTAGTTGATAACATATACACCCCTCCATTATTATCACACTACCAGGCTTTTAGATAATTGTTTCTCGTATTAGCAACAAACCTCGGAAAATAACGGTCAATAAACGACATTGTTGTAATAACGCTACTACTTACAAAATTGAAATATATCTTGTTCATTTTTGTCACAATCATTTTCTAGCTGTATGCTTTTACCAACCTACGACTGTGCACTCTTTTTCTGATCCGTGTAATTCTGGATTCACGGTGTGCATGGAATATTATTATAGTAGTCAGAAAACCAAACTGTCAACATTACTTGGGGGTGGGGGGATTATTAGCTTTTCCGAAGAGTATTGTAATACTACCGATTATGGTAGGTTTGATTGCCAACATATTCGATTTACTTTACATGTTTCAACGTACTGTCTGACTTTAAATTACACATTTTGAAGGTCAACTTGTTCCAATCCAATGCACTCTACCGCATGCTGGAGCTGTAAATGCCGCCGAAATAAAACGCGTGTCAAACGAACACTTGGACAATGCAAAAGACGAAATATTTCGAAATGGCGGGCGTCTCTTGGGCGAATTAGCTCCTTCAAGGGCATTTGGCAATGTGCGTTACAAATGGCCTGCCGAACGTCTTTGTAAGCTGTCGACTTTGCTCGAAGAAACGCATGTACCGCGGCCCTACACCAGTCCGCCTTATTTGACTGCAAATCCGGAAATTACTAGTTTTGAGGTAGGTTGTTTAAAACATTACTTTTCATCTTATTGCAATACTATTTACAATTGGATAGTTTTCTTTTTAGAGGTGTCAGTTGGTTTGAGCTCTTGTCTTTTGGATTGAAAGGTCTGAATCCTGGAACACTGCATCTTACTGATTGAATACATGCTTTAAAAGTTGGTTTACGCATTGTTAACAATTTGGACCTGTGGGGTGAATATAACTAATAATGATAATGATAATACAACTTATTTTGGTTTGGAGGATTGAAAAGTTCTGCACATATATAGAAGAAATTAGTGTACAGTTGATTCTACTCAACTGGAACTTAGCCTGTATAGACAAAGGAATATTGTTTTTTAGGATATTTGTGTTTTAAATTGACTGGTCAGTTAAAGGTCATATCCAGTCGACTAATGGCGAAAATAAATTATTCCCCATTTTTACATCATCATTATTATAAATTCTTTACAAGTTTATTTTGTAAATGTAAGACCAAATGCCATTTACATTGCTATTGTTGACAAGAAAATGCAAATTTGTAAAAGGAACAACCAAACGGTTTTTCCTCAAAATCCTTTTATTGCCAATATATCCTTGGTTGATTTGTGAATATTTTTCTTCAATATAATTCATTTGACTGTATAAAAATGAAAATGCGGGCCTTCGAATGGCTGCACTACTCTAATTTGCCATGACTACATGTATAACTTTATCTTTTTATTCAATAATATTAATTTGGACATTGTATGAACACAATTTTATTTTTATTTATAGTTTTTTGTAATAAATAATGAGAATTCATTTTGATAGATTTACGTTTTTATGATTAAAATCCGATAGTAGAATTAGTTTTTATTTTGTACCTAACACTTTTTTTTGAAAATATCATCATAGAAATCAACATATTAAACATGAAAGAAAATATCATCATAGTTGATTTTAACGTCCTATAAAATCAACTTTACCATAAACTATGCCTCTGCCACTAATAATATCTTTCAATGCAAGATCTATGGTTGATAAAATTGATGACTTTCGTTTACTAATTTATGTGAAGATTTATGTCAATGCAGTTGTTTTATATTAATTCAAGTATTCTGGCCAAACAAATACATTGATAATTATAACTTTGTGTCACTTGATAATTACAAATTGATTTTATCTAAATGTTTACTTTGTACTTGTATTTTGTTTTCTATGATGGCACGAATTATGTCATGTACGTATATATATATATATATATATATATATATATATATATATACTGAATATACCTCTTGATGTGTTAAAGTTTCTATTAATCAATAATAAATAGATGATCTCAATGACGGTTTTGACAATTTGTAAATGTAATAACTACATATTAATTTTTAATATCTTATTTAGAAAGAAGGTTGCAGGTATATTGTTTTCTAGATTACAAATATTTATGCAAAAATTACTACTCTATTTTAGAGATTTTAAACTATTGAGAATGATATTGCAGCAAAACAATAGATAATAAAAGTTTTTTTAATAAAAATGATCAATTCATAGTGTTGGAGAGAAAGTGCTAAGAGATTACAGTTTTTATTAGAGTTGTATTAATAAAACAGTTATCTTTAGTTAATTACTCTTACACTACTTACAAAGTAATTTAGTTATGTTAAGCTGACTGTGATTGCAATGTCAATAGAGACTATACATTCTATTTGATTTTCCGTAACCATTTTATCAAACACCCAAATCTCGGTTTTAAAAGTAATCTTTTTATACTTTTCTTAGCCTAGAAAAAGAATAATCGAGTCACTATTTGGTTTAAGGCATTCATGTGGAAATTAGATCTAGGATAGTTGTATTGGTTCAATGATTGGCTTTAGTTGTACGACTTTTTTTTCCTACTTTGAGTAGCGCAGTGCTGTTGGTTAGAAATATGGTGTCACATTGATACATTAATAATAATTATTATTATTATTACTTTTATCGTATTATCAGATTACACCCAACGACAGATACTTGGTTTTGGCTACAGATGGTTTGTGGGACATGCTGGACGCAACTCAAGTAGCTAGTCAGTTGACTCAATTGCAAATTCAATCTCCTCATTCGTGTCCGGCCACTCAATTGATATGGTCCAGCTTGAACCAGGTCCTTCCACCTGCTCAATCCATCTTGAATGAACCAAATAATGAAATTTTTATTTTGGACAGATTGCTGAAACATCGATCGTTTTTGTATAGTTGTGAGCAACGCAAAATCATATCGCAAGTTTTGAAGCTTTTAACTTTGCCACCTAGATTGGCTCGTTATATGCGCGATGATATTACTATTTTGGTTGTTGAATTTGCCAAATTTTGATTTTTGAATTTTTATGTAAACTACGTTGAGTTTATGCACATGATTTGGTGTTTTTTTTCTAATAAAGACAGTTATAAATTTGTATTTTTTTTACAAATGTATGATGAAAGTTGATACTTAGTTTAAAATTCAGTTTTCATTTTAAAAATAAACATTATAAAATATGTAAACTGTTTATGCTAATATATATATATAATGAAAATGTTTGGTAAAACAAGGTTCAAATATCTAAATTGTTTGACTATATAACATGAAAATTGTAATTAAATTAAAGTTATATTTTTTAATAGTGCCTGCACATAGGAACACTTCCGGTCAAAAAGCGCAGTTTTTTCGTACTAGAGTAAGCTAAGTTTAGATCTAAAATGGTCAATATTGGCTACAGTAGGATGGTGGACACCGGACACTTGTAAAGTTACCCAAAGCATAACAAACAGCACACTCGATTTATACAAAAGCTGTCTAATATCGCGCTTTAATTCTGAGTACCTCAATTGGTAATCGTAGGTTTACGTTTTGGTAAAATCATGCACATGCTCTAATTAACCTAAATCAACTGCAACAATACTTAATAATCTTATCTAATTTACGATTACTAACACTCATTGTCGTAATATTTCTATAACACTATTGGATTTATGAGGAATAGTGGTCTGTTTATTTACTGGTTAAAAGCCTTATTTGTATTTCGAATCAAATTATGTAGGATTCTCTTTAGAAGCAACATACCTCAATTGCTTAGACATGAAAATTGATAAATTGTGCTTGCCCTGTTTGCTATACATATACAATAATAAACAAGATAAGTTAATCTCTACTTATTAGTGCACAATGTGCATTGAATAAAAGTTCTAAATTCACTTATAAAATTTCAGTAATCTATTGGATTGTTGTTAAATTTGCGTACCTCTATACAAGGAAAGTCTAACATATTGGCAATGGTTTTAAAAAAGCTGATTAACTCATTATTACTTGTGTGTCTCTTACTCCGTCAAACGGGTTAGCATTCAGATCTGAACTAACTTTAACCCTTTATAAAGTTAATTCCTGCTTTAATTTTCTTATCCGATCTAGAAGAAAAGTTTTATCCTGATATTATTTCTATTGGTTATAAAAAGATCGGTTTTAAACAACCTTAAAATTGTTTATCTTAGGCGTATGACGGGTAGAACCTGTTTAACCAATTAATTAAGAATAATCGTTTATTTTAATAATTAATATTTCCTGAACAAACATATTTTTGTGATTCGTTTTATTTGAATACAAAAATTTAAAACAATGTATTGAATTAATGTTCTAACGCGTCTGAATAAGCACTGATTTTTGTTTGCTTGCTTTAATTAGTTCACTCGCGAGGTGAAGCGCGCGTCACGCTACACGTCCGTTGGAGCGTTATTCATCCTTTCCTTTTTTTTTGAAGATTATTGCAGTGTTTTTGCATTGTAATACGTAACTTGTTTTATTATTGTTTTTGCGTATTTATAATTTTTGCTCGTTTTCTATAATTGTTAACTTCCACTATCTACCTTGATTTTATCTTGATTTCAAATATTTTTTCTGTGACTAATCCTCCTTTACCTCACCATCCATTTTATTTTTCCTGCTGAAAATTTAAGACAATTTGAAAACCGAGTACTAAAAGGCGTTTTGGCTTACTCAACTCGTGAAAAATCCTGAAATTCTGAAATCATAAAAATTAGATGTACTCGTTAAAAGTGTACTACAAAATTTGTTTTATTACTACTTTTTTTATTATATTTACTTACTTTTATTTTACTATATTTCTCTATTCTTCAACTCAATTTCCAAATTTTTTCTATTATAAATTCGCTCCTTTACCTCACCCTCCAATTTTTATGTTTCCTCAATAATTTAAGACACATTCAAATCAAGTATCAGCAGGTTACAGGTTGGTTCACGAGCTAAATAGGAGTCGAACTCCTTTTAATCCTTGGTTCAAATGTTATCAGCACTATTATGATACGAGCAAAGGAAAAATAATATAAGTAGAAAATTAAAGCTGAAGAATAAATATAAATAATAACAAATAATAAAAATACATTAGATTAATCAAATGGAATGGCGAATAAGAGAATTAAGAAAGAGCATATTGATTACTCGCGAGGTCAGGTGCATGTCATGCTACACGTTAAGTAGAGCGTTATTTATCTTTTTCGCTTTTTTTTTTGAAGATTATTGCAGTGTTTTTGTGTTGCAGTACAAAACTTGTTTTATTATTACTTTTCTTTCTGCATTATTTTTGCTCGTTTTCCATAATTGTTAACTTGATTTTATTTTAATTTCAAATTTTTTTTGTTACAAATCCCCTTTTACCTCACCATCCATTTCATATCTCTCTTACCCAAGTGTCCGGAAGGAATGCGCTGACAGTATCGCTCTCAGATTAGCTAATATTTTTTATCAATCCATTAATACCGAGACTTTACTTAGCGTATGGAAGCAGGCTTTCATTAGGCCTATTTATGGCAATTGTTAACCGTCATATAAAAAATATATATAAAATTTTATGATCATAATTTGGACCAATGAAAATGGTTTCAGTGTGAATATGTCCATTTTCAGTAGACATGTCAATAAAATCACAAAAGCCAATAGAAAATAAGCTTTTTATTATCTACTGTTGGTAAAAAAGTAGTCAGTATATTGGGATAAAATTGTTAATTTGGGGAAAAAATGCAGTTTTATTTATTTATTAAAGTTGTTAAATTATTAATTCTAAAAATTATTGCAGTAACACTAAAATGTATCATTAAATGTTAATTTTCTATTTTGTAGAAACACTATTAGTATTGGACCGTACTATTATTAGTTAATTTAAAGCATTGTTTATAATTTTTGGTTCTAATCTGTTTTTACACATTTTATTTACTTAATTTATAGAAATAGTTAACAATATTCCAATTATTAATGTGTCATATTAACAAAAGAAAGAAATTACATTATAACTATTGCATAGAATGAACAATAAGTACGTAAACTAAAATCGATAAGGGTTCACTACTGTAATGAATTTTTACTATTGACTAACGTTTCGCTGTAATAAAATTAATGCAGTTCATCGTAATTATACAGGTCTTTTGTAGATAATAATAGATACAGTATAGAAGGCTCCTTATAACCTGATATAATGTGTCGTAAAATCAATAATTTATTTGCATTTGTTAAAACAAACGGCACATACACAATTCTTAATTACATGTTTTTTACGTAAGGAACAGAGAATAACGTAAAATCGTATTTTTTTATAATGTACTACATTATTACAAATAGCTAAATTCTGCAATTTAATCTTTATAAGCAATAAAAAGGTTATTAAAATTTTTTATTTACCTATGCTAATTATTAACTGAGGGGTTGGTTTTATATATTATATCGTTTTTTAATTCAGTGCAATTTTGTATAGTATAACTTTACTATTTTTAACACTATATTCTCATTATTTATATTGTAAAAGAGGTTTCTATTTGGCTTTTGTTAATAATACTTGTAAATCCTTATTTAGTATTAATCGTAATTCATTATTAAATCTTAACCAGAACTTCATAATCGTTGTTATTTTGTACTTTAAACTCATAAAATTAACCCTTGTTTTATGGTTAAATAAAACAACTCTGTTATCAAAACTTCTTTGATTCATTGTATATGCATTCAATAGCACTACGATAAAATGGGATGCAAATTGATAAATAAATGGAGAGAATAGCTTATACTTCACATATATTGCATCAAGTAATGTTTTGTTAACACAGTGAGTTGATGTCACAGGATTACGATCGATAAGTGTATTACTAATGTTGTACGGTTTAATACAAACAGCATGATATTTTGACTACAGTGATTTCATCCCATATGAAAATGAAGGTCGTCTGTCTGAACCTAAAATACATACTACCCTGGAATGACTACATTGGGATAGCACAATGAGAATTAAAAACTTAAAATGTGGTTTATAATCAATGAAGTAAAGTTTCTAGATGATAATAATATAATTATTATAATGAACTACGACAAGGAATCATATTTCATGATTATGTTGGGTTTTTGTTACAATGTAATAAGTATCATTTAACTGAAGCTGCATTTTACTGAGAGTCATATTAGGATGTTTCCTAAAATAAGAGATAGTTATTTTATTTAATACCTATTTTACGGTAGAATGTAACAACAGTATCATTAAACCAGACTATAATGTTATTTTTACAATATCACATGATGTGAGAATCACATAAAATACCCGTTATGTGCTTAGCCGTTAATAATCTTACACAAGCCTTTTGATTTACCAATAAATGGACAGGAGATATTTTATTGTCGTATCAGTATTGCAGGTTTTAAATCTGAAGGTTATTTTTGTGTATCATGTGCATAATGTATATGCGCTCATTAACTAATAGGACAAGGTAAATGAGAAGGTTGTTTTTACAAATAGTAAACACTATCACATGATACATGGCCATGAACATAACTGTATATGCTTGATTAAAAACTAAGACAGGGAGTCGGAAGAAGTTATTCATTGTGCTATGTCTAAAATAAATACCCAATTGAGATCGATTAAGTAAACAGAATCAAATTTAGCAATGTCCAACTTAAAAATGATTATGTGCATCTTGATTCAATCACCTATATACTGTTAATGTATTATATTAAAAGTGACTCATGTTAAGTGCGATTTTAGTTTTATATTACAAAACCCTTTTGCTTTAAGAATAAGCATGGGGCAATAAGACAACAATTACAGCAAAACAACAATAACAAAGTCTCGTTGGCATTAAATATTTCTCAAATCAAAGATTGCGCTTTCTTTCGGCTTTTACTCAACCTTGTCATCTGGTAACTTTGCCATCCAGAAACGTTGTTTGCCGGAATGACGTCATCTTTCATTGTTTCCGCAGCAGTATAAATTTTTACAGAGGCCAGGTTGCCAACCTTGCGCTTAAACCCTCCTCCTTTATTCAGGCTTGGGACTGGCTAGATTGAATCATTTCTAATCCAAACTAGGCGGAGTTGCGATCTTAGTAAATAGTTTCAAATCAATTTCCTGCATTTCATTGCTAGAAATGAATGACCTACGATTACTACAACAGTAATCAAAATGACATGATCGTATCAGGTAACACATATTCTTCTTATTAGGTTGGATTGCATTGAATGCACTAAACCGGATAAAGATAAATATTTAACTGTTAATAAAAGTAATGCAATTAGGTAGAACGAATGGAAAGGGTTGCTTATACTTTACATACATCAGGTCAAGTAATGCTTTCTTTACAAACGAGGTCGATCTTTATAGAAACTGAGATGGATAAGTATAATACTAGTGTTATTTTGAGGTAACAATACATTGAGTTCAGGGTTCTAAAGTAATGGCTGCATAAAATATCCGATTTTGGTTACTTATTCGAGCCTGTTTACCCAAGTTTTATCACACGCATTAACTTAGGACATCAAACAATTTCCCATTTTACTGTTATTCTAACAATCGCAAATGTTCCTCAATTTTTGTAATAAACAAAAAATAAACATAATATAATAAAATTTATTTAGATTACACTACAAAAAATACAAAATAATTTCTTGTCTGCATAATTATTCACCAAAACGTAAGCCCACTTACACAAAGTACAGTGCCACTAATTCTTCTTCCTTTAAACGGGTCAGCGTTTTTTCAGGGTTTACAATTTCTAAAAATTAGGTTAAATCTCATCGTACTGTGACCCAATTTCTACCGAAAATTATACAAATCCCTCGTTATGACTTCTTTTCAAATTCCTCCTCCTTGAATAGCCTTCTCCTGTCAGGATCAATTGCAATTTCTTCACTTGAGCATGTGTTTTCGTGCTTCGAATTCGGTGCGGCTATAACATATTTATCGTTCCTCAGTTTAACCGTGCTGGACAATTTAAATTTTTTATTCTACAAGAAATTACATAAAAATGAAGCTACTTGGTTTTACAAAGTCCGGTACTTTGAGATTCTCGCTTTTGGTAAAAAGTGCATATGTAAAAAACTTTCTTGTATGGAAATCCTTTAACTCCTCCATGGTTTAGTTTAGATACACAGTGATAAAACTCACTATTGGTATTTGTTTTAAAAGCGTGAATAGCATTTTTTACCTCCTTCTAATTGGAATAACTACGTCCAGTCCAGTCCGGTGCACCAACTAACGCCATCGCAAAATGAGGCGAGAGCAAAAAATTTGCATTAAATAATATTCAAAATATCCAATTACAGCTTAACTAGAAAATAAACCAATCAGAGAACAGAACCCACATCCAATAAAATTTACTCAAATTATATGACGTACAACAATTGCCCTATTTATTAATCAGGTGACAGATTTTCTTCAGAGTTATAATAGCCGATTAGTACCCTGTGCATACGTTTTGTGCATTTTTTTAGACGGAATCTCGATAAAGTTCCCCCTGTTTTAACCTGGTTTCTTTATATGTTATATACTAGATCCCATCTCGAATACTGCGTTTAAGTCACGTTTTCTAGGTTAAAACGTGATTCACGAGACTTCCTGGGGCTTTAAGACATCTCCCTTATGGAGATAGGTTGTCTAGCCTTAAGCGTTTTCCGTTGATAAATAGGAGACTCCAAAATGATCTAATTCTAGTTTACCAATTAATTAAATCTGACTCCCAATACCCATATTTCACCAAATTAGATAAAGTCTTAGGGGACACACTTTTAAGTTGCGTAATCCCAAGGCGTACACTAAAGTTAAACAGCACTATTTTTCCTACCGGGTTGTTTCTTCTTGGAATAATTTTCCCGCCTATATTGTGTACGCTTTTAATCCTCATGCTTTCAAATTAGCCTATGATAAGTTTGCTCTCACTCGCAAGGTGAGGCGCGCGTCACGCTACACGTCAATTGGAGCGTTATTAACCATTTTCTTTTTTGAAGATTATTGCAGTGTTTTTGCATTGTAATACGTAACTTGTTTTATTATTAATTTAGCATATTTCTAATTTTTACTCATTTTCTATCATTGTTAGTTTCCACTATCTACCTTGATTTTGTCTTAATTTCAAATATTTTTTTTGTGACTAATCCCCTTTTACCTCACTATTCATTTTATATTTTTTCCTGAATCTTACTGTTTTTATCGATAATTTGAACCAAGGACCGAAAGTAGTTTCTCCTAATTAACTCGTGTATTAACCTGTAACTTGTAATTACGTTTAATATTTCCTATATATTCCGTGGTCAGCCCTTTGTTCCCTTTCCTTCTCCATTTTTATTTTATATTATTTAATTTTTTAATTACATTTTTTCCTTTTGTTTGTTTCTTAATATCTGATATTTCTGAACCGAGGATCATAAGGAGGTTCTCCCATTTAACAGATGTATCACTCGCGAGGTAAGGCGCGCGTCACGCTACACGTCCATTGGAGCGTTATTCATCCTTTTCTCTTTTCTTCTTTTTTGAAAATTATTGCAGTGTTTTTTGTACTGTAATAGGCACTTGTTTTATTATTATTTTTTAAATATTTATAATTTTTGCTCGTTTTCTATAATTGTTAACTTCCACTATCTACCTTGATTTTATCTTGATTTTAAATATTTTTTCTGTGACTAATCCCCTTCTACCTCACCATTTATTTCATTTTCCCCCCTAAAAATTTGAGACAATTTAAGAACCGAGTACTGAAAGGCGTGAAAAATCCTGAAATCCTGAAACCTGCAACCTGCATATGAACGCTTAAACTACTAGGTGGATTGAACATTGACAATTTTAGAAAGCGTTTTGCTTACATAACTAGTGTACAATTCTCAATCCCGTATTTACAATAAAAAATTTAATGAAAGGTATTTTATATTTTAGTTTTAAAAAATTAATTACATTATCTTCTGTTTAACAATAAAATCTGTTTTATTTAATTATGTTGTTTTAAAAAAATTATTTTTATAATAACTTTAATTAAAAAAAAATTATTATAAATTATTTTATGTGTTTTAAAATTTAAAGTTAGTAAGGAGGGAAAACATATAAATAGCAAGTTATTCAATTTCTTCTTTCAATTCCTACTAAATTAAACCACATTTACAGGATTGTAATGATATACTAAGAAGTTTGAACTATTTAAGTAATTTTTTTTGTTTTATTTGTTTTCTGATTAAGTCTTAACGTTTTTTATAATTTAAAGTTTATTTTATGAATGTAAATATTTTAAAATATAATTTTATAATACATGTATCCATACATAAAAGGTTCTTTTTATGGATTTGATACTAACGAATAACTATTGTAAAATGGATTTAAAAAAATTAAATTATATAAATCAAGTTTTTGGCAAAGATTTTACATGAAAATTTAGCAATTACTATTGTGCTAAAATGTTTGACAAATACTCGAAACTAAAGTGTAATGTAATATTTGTTAAAAACTCATTAATTTATTTTTACGAATTTTTATATTGATTGAACTTATTTATTACGTAATATTAATTATTCTTCGTCTACAAAGGAGCTTCACTAGACAGCCGTGGTCACTCAAATATTCCTCATATTCAAATCGTCTCAAAACTCTCAAACTTTTTCCACTTGAAGATAGGAGACTCCGGGGCGACCTTACTTTAGTCTACAAACTCCTTCACACCCACCACCTTAATCTCTTTACCCTCTCTAACGACTCCCGTCGAGGACATTCGTTCAAGATCTCCAAACCCAGGGTCCACTCTCGTCAGAGCTCCCATCACTTTTCTTACAGGGTTATTTCCGCGTGGAACAGCTTACCTGCCAACATCGTCTCAGCCTCGTCCTTACAGTCCTTCAAATCGGCTTATGATTCGCACTATCTTTATAATTTTATCTAATTATTTGCTTTTATTATTTTTATGTTTTTATATCGTTTGATATTGATATCTGATACCCAGAACCGAGTACTAAAAGGAGTTTTTTCTCCTACTTAACTCGTGTATAAACCTGAACCTGAACTTAAACTTGTTAGTAAGAAATCCATCAAACCGAGATTCGAGTTATGTTTCTTTATTCAAGAATAAGGTATGATTTTTAAGAACGCAAACTAAAACGTTTTTAATTAACCAAAAATAAGAATTTCAATGAACGTTGTTAGTATTGTTTAATATAATTTTCAGTCTGGCAAACAAAAAACGTTTTCACGTTATGTGTTACAAACATTTATGATTCGGTGCTGCAGATTGGCGTGGCGTACACCTATAAATAGCATTTTTATTGTTTAAAATAGATTGTTACTATTCTTTGATTGTGATACATATTGTTATATATAATTATTTTTTGTTTTTGTTAGATTTTATCCTTCCATATATAATAACATCATCATCTATTTATCGTGAATGTGATTTTAGGGGGTCGTATTTCCAATTATGCTTTTCGATTTTTTGTTTACTTTATTTCTCTTTTTTATCTCTTATCTTAGTTTTAAATATTTAATTACCCCATCCACCTTGAAAAGGATAACTCGAGTTAAGTTCTTAAAAGTTCATGATTTAATTGATTTCTGTACCAACTTGTAACCTACGCTCTGGTTCGGAAGACGATGTTTATTATATTTTGTTGATTAATTACTTTATAAAACAACTTTGTATGTTACTAATTTTAATTGAATAATGGTTAATATAAATATAATTTAATTTTTATTAAAAAATACGTCTAATTAATTAATATCAGTTTTCATAGATAACAAATATAAACAACAATTACGAATAAACGTTGCCTGTTTTTGTATGTATTTCAGGTAACTTATCATGCCATCACACAAGCGATCGGGTGGAAAAGTGTGTTCAGTATCAAGTACAAAGTATTTCTTAATTACTTTTATTCATTTTTTAGAGCTTTTGATAGCTTGTTAAATCCGCCTACTTGTCCACCTGTTAAACATGTACCATTTCCTGCACTTCCATGTTTTTCAAATAAATTGTTTCTAATTTTAAATTTAATAATAGGCTTGGTAGTGATATTAGTGCAATATTTGAATTTATTTAGAACTGTTTGGTGGCTTCCTAGTACTCCATATGAAACTTTTGTGGTATGTTTTTTTAATTTAGTGATTTATATATAATTTTTGTTGTAGGATTTCAATCTTATTGATGTTTATTTATTAGTCCATAATTTGCTTATGTTGGTTACTCCCTTTTTTTATTTACTGATGATTGAAGTATGTGATTTTATATTAACAAGTATTTGATTTTAATTTGTACAAAAATATAACTAAAATTTTACAATTTGTAGTAGTAATTATTTTTATATGCAGCAAGATTTATTAATAGTAATTAATTAGTCTAATTTGTATATAAAGAGCGTAACATACAATTTACCTAATATATTGTGTTTATATAATATTTTAGACTTTGCCATTTTTATTTTGTTCGTCCATATATCGACTATTATTCGGTTTTCCTGTTTTCAGTTTATGGTGCTATATTCAATTTCAACTTATTTTTCGTATTGATTTTACACGTTCACTTGTAAAATGTAAATCTACTGGAATAATTCTATTGCTATACTTGTAAGTTATGTTATTAAACCAAATTTGCCATTTGATGCAGTTGCTTATGAATGTTATTTTCATGATAACTGTGAATCTATTATTAACAATAAATCTACTTTTAAAATTAAATTAAATTCTAGATATTCAATGCAAAATATAAATGTCGGTTTTTAAATGGTAATTTGTTAATCAAGTTCATATTATAGTTACAAACGATAAAATTAATCAATTGTTTCTTGTTTTTTTTAATTTTAGTCCGATCATCATTATCTTTGTTTATTATTACACACAAAATTATCAAGTTTCTTTATTTGAATTTTCTTGGTTTAGCAGAAAATCAAATTTGGATCAAAGGAGCTTTAGCCGAGTACGGTTTTCATTGTTTATTTGATACTTAATTTTACATTTGATTATTTATTAATTATTTTTTTGTAAGTTAGACTTGAAATTAATAATTTTGAATTGGTTTTTATTTAATTCTAGTCAATTTTAATAATATATTAAGCAGTATATATATATATATATATATATATATGGCATTATAACGGATTTCTGGACAACTGAGCAGTGCCCTGAAGACTGGCATCGTGCTACTATTGTTCCCGTTCACAAGAAGGGAGATCGGCAAATACCTGCCAACTACAGGGGCATTAGTTTACTTTGCATAGCTGCGGTAGTTAATGGGATTCACCCGGAGAGGGAGAACACACGTCCCAACCAAACTGGTTTTCGTCCTGCTTTGGGATGCGTTGATCATATTCACACGCTCCGGCGCATCCTGGAATTTCGGACTAAGTTTCAGCGCCCTACATACGTAGCGTTCATAGACTACTCTTCAGCCTTCGACTCGCTGAACAGAAAACGACTCTGGATAGCTATGTTACGTGATGGAACTCCGATGAAACTAGTGAATCTCCTACGTGCTCTGTACAAGAACTGAACTGCTGTAATGCGCAATTGCAACAGACCTACTACTAAGCCGTTCGAAATTTGTAGTGGTGTCCGTCAAGGTTGTGTGGCTGCCCTGCTTTTGTTCAACTATGCAATCGATTCTATATTTACCAGGGTCTCTGGACAAATGGAAGGTGTGTATGTTGGTACAAAGCCCATCACCAACTTTGAATATGCTGTCGATGCTGTTCTTCTAGCTGAAAATGAAGATCAACTGCAGTGAACATTGAATTTTCTTGTGAATGTTTCTGGTGAATATGGCTTGAAGATCAATCCTAAAAAATCAGTCATTATGATGTCACAGGCTCCTGATGCGAGGATTATATTAAATGATGCTGTGTTTCCCAATGTATAGCAATTTAAGTTCTGGGCTCTTCGATTACTTCTGACGGAGGTTCATTTAATGAAGTAAATCGTTGAATTTGTTTGGTTGCTGCTGCGTTTGCAAAATTTGCTAATCTATTATGGGAGAGGAGAAAACATCAATCCAAAGACAAATATAAGCATTTTTTCTTCATTGGTTCGCACAGTGCTGTACGCAGCTGAAACCTGGACTCTTACAGGGTCTGAAGTTTAACAAATTTGAAGCAAGATGTCTCAGATATATTTGGCACAACACTGATTTTGCATCATTCGTATCAAGGGACTGGACAAAAACGATCAGTAACCGCCAAATTCGAGATGACCTCCAATTCCATGAACTTCCTTCCTTGGTATCGCGAGAACGTAGATTGCGCTGGTTTGGTCACGTTCTTCTTAAAAATCCTGATGCAGTCTCACGTTCCGTAACTTTGGCTTGTCCAAATGCCGATTGGATGGACGCTGTTCGGGACGATCTTCACCACATTTTGGCAAGAACTTTATCTTGGAAACAATGGCAAAGTTGCTGGACTGACATATCTGTGCTCGCGTCATTTTTTTATTGTTTCCGTATTCGTAGAACATTTCAAACGATCTCCTCGTATATTATGCATAAAAAATTTCGTTGTTTTATTCATTTATTGTGGTTGGTGACACCTCTATTATTTTTATATTTATATAGCAAATTAAACAATAGGCTTTGATGACTTTATAGGAATAACAAACGTAAGAGAATAGTGAAGTTTCTTTGTTAGATGACTTTTTTGTACCGATCCCAAAATTTGCAAAAATTGATGAGGCCGCCTGATTTTCTTTCAGAATTATCTCCGTTAGCCCAATAACTATGAATAGCATTAATGCTGAGGATTTGCATAATGCTTATGAAGTTTCAATTTCCAATGACAATCACATAGATCAACATTGCAGGGACCGAGAGTATAGCGGCATTGCTGGTCTTGCGCCTTGGCAGATTGGTGCAAGTATACATTCATAATGTATACTTTGACAAAAAATCAGATGGTATTATCAATTCTTATGAATAGTGGCACCGTTACAACAATTCCGTTTTTGAATCAAGAAATTTTGTTATTTTCTCATGTTTTTCGACTATGGAATTTACGAAGAAAAAATGTTGTTTAATATGCTTTACAAACTAGGAATTGATAAGGATTTGATTATATCACTAAGCGGTCAATAAGTTAGTTGCCTTTTACAAATGGCTCAAACTGAATATCAACCTGTTGATTTTTTTTCAATGATGTGGTGATTAGCATTTGTACCAATTGTGTTTGGACATAATTCGTTTGCTATGGCATTGGCCTGTCATGTCTACAACCAGCGTGTTGTTTCCCATCACATATCAGTCTGTCGAATCGAAGTTAGGCTTTGGCGTGCCCAATGCTTATGGAGTGTGCAAGGCGTATTATACACTCGACCAAACATCGAAGTCATTGGTTCTTATGCAACACCAATGTTTGGCCGTACGAGCCGAACAAATTCGTGACGAAGTTGAAACGTTTCGGCAGGATTTCAATATGCGATTTACCAACGTTTTGCTTGGAGTCATTCATATGACTTATTATGGATGCTTTTTGCCAGTTGTATTCGTTCAGGTATAGTTCGCTTATATTGTTTTATTTTATATGGTTGTTACTGGTTGAATGTTTTGTGGGAAACAATTTTTTTCTACTTGGATATGTAGCCAAGTCAAACGGACCTTGTATTTAGTGGTGGTGATGGCAATTGAACCCATTTCCATCTATCTTCAAATCTAGCGCTGCATTACTAGATTACCCCGGCACAAAAAACGTTTTATTTTTATAATTTTTTTCATTTAGGTAATGCCTAGATTTATTTCAATGATGACTACATTGTTTAGTTAAGTATTCATTTTAATTTTAGCAATATATATATATATATATAACTATAAATAATAATAATAATATATATTCTGTTAAAACCTAGGGAACCAATCTGTATTACGATTTGGCCTGGTGCCTACAACACAGTTTACTGACCGCTGTGATCGTGTTCATGTTTCGATGGAATCAATTGTTGCCCTACGATTATTTGAACTTGCTGCATCGAACCGCCGTGCATTTAGGATCGTGGGACAAAGTCAATTTGCGTATGGGTCAATCCCAATTGCTACTGTGGTCCAACGCAAATGTAAGCAATGAACATTTGTTTGTACATTTGCGTCGGCATTATTGACGAGTTTGTAAAGGACACAATGAATGCTTTTGGATGACTTGGGAAGTGCTTGTGCTTCTATATAGTCTTCGGTTCCAGTGGATTCTATGTCTGCTACTTGGTTCCTACTCCACTTTATATTACCTCCACAATGCATCAAATGCAGTAGAATAATATTTGGGCTTTTGCTTTGGCAGATGAATGCAAGTATACATTTAGGCTACACAATGGGCATTATGAGATACAGTCAAATCAAGTCATATTAATAGTTTCTTATATAGCATTTGTTAAATTGGGTATCTTGTTGAAGAGACATGTAATTAACTGCGTTACTAGTTGACTATAAGGTATCAATCTGCCATATAACGTCATTTAGCTAAGAGAATAACGTGTGACAAAAATCAGTTATTCTTGTTAATTTTGTGAGGAGCAACGCTGTTGCAGGACTGTATTGTTTAGTTAAGAAACTTGGTTATTTTCTTTAGATGTGTTACACATGGTGTATTTTTCTTAGCATGTATATCAAAGATGTGAAACATTATTTTATTTATTTCCAGCGTTGTGCACTAGATCACCCCGGTTCTTTTATTGTTATAAATCTTAGTCCAACATCCTCTATTTTATCCTGTTAACTACTAGGTTTTAGTAAGCATTTCATTTTGGTTGGTGATGTGATCAACTCCTCATTATTTTTCATATTTATACGGCATATAAAACAATCGACTTCGATGACTTGATAAGCGTAACAAACGTAGGAGAATAACAAGGTTTCTTGGCTGGTAGATGGCATCCTTATAACGTCGCCACTGTTCACAAAGATTGACAGGACCGCCTGATTTTTTGTTAGGGTTATCTCCCTTAGCCCAAGGGCTACATATGATACACGTATACCTTAAGATATCTTTTAAGTATCCTTTGTGTTTGCTTACACCCACCCACCAAAGTGGTATCCCAGTTATACCGCTGTACACTTGGTCCCTGCCTTTCAGTACCTAGTCCAGGATGCACCACATGGAGGACGACCAGTCAGGAATATTACCAACATTGAAAATTGAGACCTTATAGGCATGACTCAAATCCTCAGGATTATTCGTTTGGAGAAATGATGGACAGTATGAATTTATTTTATTTTTTAGATTTATCCATCAGGAATTATTGTCAAACACATGATTGGTTTATTTCGATCGGTTGGATTGAACAACGCCGCTGAACCTGGAAACGTGGTTCATTCGCGTTTCTACGTAAGTTTTGTTCGTTTAAATTATTAAAGCTTATTCTAAGATAAATTTTATTACTAAGTTATCATTATACTGATTTGGTAATAGCGCTTTGAGTTGTATTCCGCTCTGTTCATTTTTAAAAAGCTTTTAGTATAATATTATTTACTTTGATTTGTTAAAAATAGAATTATGTTTAACTTTTGTTTTTGTTTAAAATACATTACAATTATAAGCATAAACATAAGCTGATTGCTTTATTATTAATATTATTTTTATTGTTCTAAATATTGAACATTATTGGTTTAGATTAATTTGATTTAGTTATTTATTGGAAATTTGATTGACTTTGTTTGTTATCCATCTTGGAATTGCTGGAACCTACGTTGAGGTGCACAGTTGTCGATTTATCAAGTTTCGGAGGGTTAACTGTCAGCTACATAATTGGGGATTCTGTATTTCGAAGATTGAGATTCACATTCAATCCTGTTTTCACTTTGCTAAAGTGTAATCACATGGTGTCAACTTGTTTTTTTAAGTAGTAATATTTTAAAAAGGGCATGTTGTTTACCTGTGCACTATAATCTTCCCCTATCTCAACTGGACTTGGGACCGGTTACGGTGGAGTTTTTAAACTAAACATTTGATTGTTAATATATTACTATTAAACAGGAAGGTTTTACAAATAAAAATGTTATTTTTGGATGTCAATTAGTTTGATGGAATTTTGCTACGATTAGATTATTGTTTTTTCAGCTTTACACAATTATACTTTAGTGAATACGATTCATTGGTAGGTCTTAGTCAATAGACTATTACTGATTTATTAAAATGTTATTTGGCTAAATCTACGTACTTTTACAGAACTTCAGACAGCTTTTTCAATTTTTCTCACATTAGTGCCAGTAAATGGATGACCTATTTTTGAATATACATGGTTTCCATTCCATCAATCGTGAAATAGTTTTTTCATTATTTTTGTATATGAAAAGCATCCTGAACGATAGCTTTTCAATTATTTAAGAAACATTTTTGTATGTATATTAAACGTAGGTAAGTAATAAAGCTTTTGGCTAGTAGATGGCTCTACTGCTTACAAAAACTAATAAAGCCATATTATTATTTTAGATTTTCTCTTTTACCCAACGGTTACACATTATATGTTGTACTTTGCAAAAGCTTCAAAATATTGAGTGTATACTTGTACTCATCTAACAATGTGGAGGCTATATTGTAGTACTTTGCGTTCGGTCTCCCTGAGTCCAAGATACACTACACGAATGATGATGAATTAGGTGTATTATTAAGTATCGTTAAAAATTGTGACTTTTTTATTACTAGTAAAGTTCTCAGGATTACTAGCATTTATGCATGTTAAAGAATGAAGGGCGTTTGTTAAGAATATTCCTAAAGCTTGTAGTTAATCAAGAGGTGATAGATTGTGTTATTAATAAAATATGATGTAGATTTATCGAGTTTGGTTGAATGGTTGTAACAATTACTTTTAAAATGTTTTTTTTACAGTCGATGTTTGGCGACCCGCTACATATCAACACGTTCCTACTTGGTCTGATATCGATGGTGTTGTTTTATCAATTTGGCAGTCTTTATTGGGTAATTGAATGGTACAAATTGATTGGATTATTGTTTATGGGAACTTGGACGGTTCTGATATTTTACATACAATTGAGAAATTTTATTTTGGTCAAACGAGTATATGGAGAAATTTAGGTGATTGGAAAATTTTGCTCAATTGTTTATAATCAAAGCGTTCGTTATTTGTAGCGAATTGTTTGCTCAATTTGTGTTTTTTTAGCTATTTTATCAGATCCTAGTTTTTTTCTATTTTTTAACGTTTTACTACGGCTTATTTATTAGATTAATAAAAAATATTACAATAAAATTGTTTGGTTTTGAAAATGCTTTTGATGGTTTATAATACTTTGGATCAGTATAGTATATATTGAAATATTAAAATAAAAGGATTGTTTTATATTAAATTACTGGAAAGATAATTTCATTTAACGTAATAGGGTTTTGGAGTTATTTGAGTATAGGTTTTATGTAAATGAATTTATAACGTCAGTGTCCATGTGATGTAGAATCACATCCATTTTGATTAAGTTTTTGATTATTCCTGAGATTTACAAAGTTTTTATCATCAATTCTCTGTTGTAAAACCGTTTTTGGACAGTAAATGTGAAACTCAAGCAAGTAAATTTTGTTTACTTATGGTTATATCATATTTTTTATCATAGTCAATTGTGTTCGTAATATTATCGCTTCTAGACGATGATTGCGCAAAACGTATTATCTTATAAAAATCCTCTGGTAAATATTTTTAAGACAGAATAACAATTCTATTCGTTTTAGTATATGAAAAACGATCATTTACTTTACTGGTTTGAATTTAACACTGATTTTAGTTTCTTCATTTTTACGATATATCAATAAAATGAACAAATTTAATATTTTACCTACTTTACAAAATGATGATTTGTTATTTTTCTAGCAATATTCAGTGTTTACTGAGGCAAGTCCGGTAACAGTGACAATCGTCCTTCTTTAATCGGAATTGGCAAAAATTATGATAGATTTAAGAGATTTTAATGACTAATTTTTTGAATTAGTTAATATTTTTAGTATACTTTTGTTATTCAACTAATCTATTTACGAAATACTAGCATCACATTATGTTTCTAATGCAATTATTAAATATTTAATTGAACAAACAATGAAAAATATTTTATTATATTTAGCATGACTACTTATATTTACTAAGTTGAAAGATAGTTATTGTTGATTTAATAAGACGACGTTATGTAAATTTTTAATAATTTTATTGACATGATAGAGCGAATAAAATGTTTAATTAATAAGATAAATATATATATATATATTCATATATTCATTTTCGAAATCTTGTTTTTATCCATTCATTACATTCGTATAATCGACTATCACCCAGTCTGTAAAGTGTTCTATTTGTAAAATAGTAGTACAATACTGACCCTAAAATGCATAACCGTATAAAATAGTATATTTTCAATATATATATATATATAAAGTATTTTTAAGTATAACTAAAAAAATTAAATAGGGGTAATTAAAAATATATTTAAATACATTTAAAGAATTTTACTATTCATATTGTTGTCTTTTAATTTCAATACTTATATATATATATATATATATATATATATATATATATATATATATATATATATATTAACAGTAGTTTTACATATTTGTAAGTGCCGATAAAAAAATACTCACAAGTTCTTTGAATACCATACAAGGCAAGAAAACCATTATTGTTAGGAAATATTTTAGAATTGTTCCATTTTATTAACTACAATTTTAAAATTTTATTGTTTTAACGTACTATTCCCCATATGTGCAAAGCTACAACATAATGAGATAACTTATAGCAACAAACAAAAAACCTTTAAATTTGTTTAATATAATTTTAATTAAACCGGCTTGAAACAAAAAAGTTGCTGGAAATTGTAAACATATGCTGAATAAATTGAAAACAACTATCAGTATGTGAAAGCTAAAAGTAAAAATTATTTGAAAAATATACTTACAAATAAACTAAAATTAAATTTATAATGTTATTATTTAATAATTCAGAAAATGCATTTACAGAAATGTCATAAATTAAAAATATAGAATGAACGAAAACTAAAATTTGTAAACGAATAATTTGCATTATGTTTAAATGATGACTATTTTGGTTATTCTGCAATTAGTTCAATAAAACTAAATTCCAAATATATTTATAAATTTATTTTAAAAAAAATTAATTTTATATAATAATTAATTACAAAATTTTTATATAAAAAATACTTGTTTATTAATATTGTGTAAAAATTTTTTAGAGCACAATTAAAAATGCTACTTATCATTTTAATTTAAAATTTTAATGAGATACAGTTAATATATTAATATATATATATATATATATATATACAAATAATTGTAACAATAATGGTAATAATAATAATATGTATGTACATATATGGGAAAACATGAGAAGAAAAAGGGAAACAGGTAGAAAATAATAATAATATTAATAAATAATTGAAAAGGAAAGGTTTAAAGTGATAATAAAAGAATTAAATGTAAGTTGAAAGCATGTATTTGTTATAAATAAAATTTAAACTTTAATATACAGTTTTTTGAAAATAAAATAAACTAGTTTGTAAAATAATTGTTTGTTAATTTTGTAATAAATGAAAGCTTTCGCAAATTTTACTAATGTCTCTCGTACCTGTTAAAACTATATGTTTAGGCGGTCGAAATTAGTAAGTTGGTTTGCCAAAATAAAGTCGCCTTGGTGTTTATAATTTTTAAAATATATAATTTATATGTTTTATTTCAATCAGAGTAAAATGTGTTTTTAAGTATGCTTGGGAATTTAATAAAACGTTTATGAATTTTATTTAGTATGTGTGTATTGTCCTTCATTATAAATGCTGAAAAAAATAAACAGCATTTTATAAGTGAATTAAACACAAAAAATGTACAAAACTAAAAGTGCTTCAAAATTTTATAAGTTTAAACTGCTTTTGCAAAATTTAATAAAAACTGGTGTAGAATTAAAAAGTATTCTAAAAATGTAACCGAATGACGTTTATTGATAATTGTTACTGTTGGAATAAAATATTTAAAATAATCGTTAATTTTTATTTTTATTATAATTTTTATATTATTGTATATTTCAACAACTTTGACTTTATTTGGAGTTTGTTTTGAACTGCCTTTTTGTATCTAAATTTATCATGTTTGTTGTTGATGTGACTGTGGTTCTGTGAGTATATTGTGTCTTGTTTTTCCCTGTTGATAAACAGTATTGGTATGTAGTTTTAAATTATTTAATAATAATAAATTACAACGCGATAATTTAGATCACACAAGAGCTTTTTTGATTGAAATTAGCTGGAGTGCTGATAATTATCCGTATTAGTTTAAATCAAAGGCAATCAGGGCCAAAATCTCAGTGAAATCTTACAATAATGTTTGTTTAAACTTAAAAAATAAGTTAATAATAATCGATTACGTACATAACGTCAGATCTTTTGGGTATTAGCGAAATACGATGGAAAGGGCAAGGTCATTTCAAAAGTGGAAATACATTAATTTTTTTCTAATCTAAACATGAAGAATATTATATTTATGAAACTGGTATTAAGTTGAGTAAAAATGCTGCTGAAGCTATGATTGGATGGAAACCTATAAGTGACCGTACTATTTATTCCAGATTCAACACCAAATATGCAAAAGTAGCAGTTGTACAAGTCTATACCCCTACTGAGGCTACTGAGAAAAACCAAAAAGTTTGTTGGATAATGTGCCAAAAAGAGACATCAAAATATTGCTCAGTGATTTTAATGTGAAATTAAACAAAGACAGAACTGGGTGCTTCTCAAATGTTGGACCACATAATTGTGTTGATAGCATAGATGATAATGGTTGTAGGTTGTTTATAATAAACAGACTATGCAGCATGTGTGCTGGGTAGAAAATATCGTTTTAAAAAGCAACAATGGAATTCATCAGTCTTTTGTAATGTAATTGATCACAGAAAGAAAACAAAATTAGAGAAAAATCAATCTATTAATCCTGTTATCTCAAAAATATTTGATGATAAGTGTACAGGTTACAGGTTAATACACGAGTTGAGTAGAGTAAAACTCCTTTTGATCCTTGGTTCGAATTATCGATGATATCACTAAGATTCGGGGGAAATATGAAATGGATGGTGAGGTAAAGGGGATTAGTCACAGAAAAAAGTATTTGAAATCAAGATAAAATCAAGGTAAATAGTGGAAGTTAACAATTATAGAAAACGAGCACAAATTATAATTATTAAAAAAATAATAAAACAAGTGCCTATTACAATGCAAAAACACTGCAATAATCTTCAAAAAAAAAAGAAAAGAGAAAAGGATGAATAACGCTCCAATGGACGTGTAACGTGACGCGCGCTCACCGCGCGATGAACTTTAAATAAACAGGTTAAAATAAACTGCAATAAAGATAAAAATAATTAATTTGAAAACAAATGCAAAGAAGCAAATAAAGCAATAAAAAATAATTCCAACAATCTGTATAAAATTGTGAAATAACTGTCAGGAGTTAGAAAGAACACTACTATTTCAATTAAAGGAAAAGATGGTCGTTTACTTCTGACAGATAATGAGCAATCATCTAGATGGGTAGAGCATTTTAAAGTAATATTTAATCAGCTATGCCAAATACCTTTATGAATTTTAATGATAAAAATATGAATGTGTTTTGAAACCCAAAAATATGTAATAATGACATTTCTGGAACTGAAGTGATTTATGCAATTCAAAGGTTGAAAAACTATAAAGCAGGAAGACTTAATAAAATAATTGCAGAAATGCTCAAACATGGAGGTAATGTTGTAGCAAGTGTGCTTGCTTATTTATTTAATGTTATATGGGATGATAAACAATTTCCAAATAATTGGCGGCAAGGAGTAACTGTTATTCTTCCCAAAAAATGAAATCTAAACAATTGCAATAATTGACGCGGAATAACCTTATCGTTTGTTTCTGGTAAGGTGTTTTGCAATGTAATTTAAAACCGTTTAAATAATGCGGTAGGTAAACACCTTCAAGAACAAGCAGGTTCTCGGAAAGAAAAAAGCTGTTTAGAACAAATACTTACCCCCCGTAACATTAATGAGTATAATCAAGAATTTCATCAATTACTTACAATCAATTAAATGTTTATACACCATAATGTTTGGTACAAAAGTTTTAATCAATGTCATTGCAAAATTAAAATATATAATAAAAAATATGGTTATTATTATTATTATTATTATTATTATTATTATTATTATTATTATTAGTATACATTAAGCTTTAATACCTTGTTAGAGATACATAATTACATAAATACATTTTTATCAATAAAAAAAATAAATTATAAAATTACAAAAATGCAGTACAAGTAATAAAGCGCGTTACGCGCACATCTGCTAAAGCGTTATTCACCTTTTTCTTACTCCTTTTTTTGGAGATTATTGCAGTGTTTTTGTATTGGAATACGTAACTTGTTTTGTTATAATTTTTGTATATTTATAAGTTTTGCTTGTTTTCCATAATTGATAACTTCCACTATCTACTTTGATTTTGTTTTAATTTTAAATTTTGTTTGTTTGTGACTAATCCCCCTATCCCTCATCATCTATTTAATACCCCCCTCCTAAAAATTTGAGATAATTTAAGATTCGAGTACTAAAAGGTGTTTTGGCTTACTCAACTTATTTACAATCGCAAATGGGAACAAAATAAATTATTGAATGTCATATGTTAATGAATATAAATATAATCAATACGGTAAACTTATGGTTAAAAAATTTAAAATTTAAATATTTTGAATAAGTTATTATAAGACACAGTTATATTTAGTTTTTGTAAATATATGCTCTACGTGTTTACTCTAAGCAAGTTTGCTATTTATATTTACCCACAAGATACTTAAGTTCGTTACAAGTACATATATCTGATTGATTAAATTTAAATATTGTCTTCAATTCAATTGTTTCTGTTGGACTCCTTACTGTCAATTTAACTAGCTTGCATTTTAATGTATTTTAATTGAGGTTAAAGTTGGTAGATTACTGTTTAATTTTATTAATAAAATTTTTAACTTTTTTTAGAGCATTATTTGAAAACATTTTTGTGCATCAGACCATTTCAACGGCAAATTTAAACAAATATAATAGCTGTGGAACTTGTATTATATTCACGTACAGTAAAAATAAAAACTGAAATAGTACTGCACATTGTTATTTTCTGTTAACTCTAATTTTTACGACCAATTTGTGTAAACTGTTTTATTTTGTAGCCAGTCTAAGATGTAATCGGATTTTTTAAGTAGTTCAAAACGATGAATTAGTTTTTTTGTATATTATTAAAAACAGATTTATAAACAAAAAATATAATATACTGAACATTTTCTTTTATCAAGGGAAACAGTAATGTGGGGAACAAAACTGGATACACAGTCTATAGTAGAGTCATTGTTTTATATATAAATTGATAAGGAACATTACCAATGTCTACTAACAGTAAAAGATAATGAGTTTATTAAAATCGATTGCCATTTAATGAAAATATTAAAGAAACATAGTAAAATTTCGAATTTAGTTCAAATGTAAATATTGTTGTAACTACGATTTAAACACAATTTGCTTTTTTGTTTTTGCTACAATTGTTATTACCAAACCAACACATTACTTGTCACGAATGAGTCTTTTTCCTAACAACTGAAAGTAAAGGTTTTTAAAATTGTGACCTGCACAACACCTTGCATTAGTTTGTTTCGACTTATTGTTTTATTACTAAAACATACGGAACATAACGCAAGTATCGTTAAATTAATTTGTTACAAAACATAGATCTATCTTTTTGCTGTTTCTTATTAATAATTTGTTTAACTTTTGGCGATTGACGTATTACACTACATTTTTTTGCCCTTATTCAATAGTTGAATAAATAAAATCTTGTAAACTTTTTTTTTAGTTTCTAAAATAGGTTTATTATATTTTTTTAGTTCTTTAACTATTTTTCAATCGTCGTTATTAGTGACTATTTGTTTTCTGCCAACATTATGATAGTTTGGAGGTTTTTTGACTATCTATGGCATGACAAATTGCTGAAATATGTTTTGGTAAAAATCCTTTATTTTTTATTTTTTAATAAGATTATATTTATTGTTATTAAAATGATAAGCTTTCCTATTATTATTGTTTATTTCACAAAACGCAAACATTAAGCAAATAAGTGGATAAGCGGAATCTCAAAGTTAAACAAAAATATTCATTAATTCAACTAAATTAGCACACTTAAAAAACCTTAATAAATAATTTTTTTAAATATTTAATTTTAAATACGTACTTATTAAACCAAAACATCTATAACAATTACATAACTCCAAAAAGAACTTAATTATGCTACATACAATACTGTATAAAAATTAAATACAATTACAATCTTATTAATATTTATTGTTAATATATATATATATATGTTTATAAAATATTAATTGGTGCAAAATCAAAAATGGAATTAAATTCTTTACATGAAATATAAGGTCAAGTATTAATAAAATATGGATCACATGAAATTTTTTAGTTACCAAATAATTAACTGCATTATTAAAGTACAAAATATTCAATAATCAATATGATCGACTTTTTTTGTAACCGTACGTCCGTATGACAGGGATCGTTGTTCTGAAAAACAATAATGAAAGTGTGTTGTATTTCATAATGAAAAACATCTTTCATAACTGAAATATTTTTTTTATTATTTAAGGTACCGATATAATTTTCTATTTGATAGGTTTATTATGTTTAATACCAAACTAACATATTACTTGTCGAGAGTAGACTTGCTATCTAACAACCAAAATTAATTATTTAACATTCGATTTGCATAATACTTTGTTTTTATGGGCAAATGGTTTATCCCAAATCATTGTTTCGTTAGCAAAGTATACAGAGAGCCAATAACATAACTGTAGTTTAATCCATTCTTAAAGTTTCTTATTAATAAATGGTTTAAATTTTTGACGATTCACGTGTTAAACCACATTCTTTTACGTAGTTTTTCATTGTCAAATACATAATTTTTGTAAATTGTTTTTTTACAATATTAGAATTAGGTTTGTTGTAATTTTTTTAATTCCATAACAATGTTTTGATCATTGATCTCGGTTGCCATCCTTTTTCGTGGTATTTATACATTCAAAACACGATAAATTGTCGTAATACTCACTCTATATAATTCCAATAGTTGTTTAGGTAAAAAGCGATATTGTTTAAATTTGTATGTAAGATGGTAATCTAATTTATCGTTAATATTTATTTTGCAGAACGTAAACAGACAAGGCATTTAAGTAAGTGCTCAAGGTCAGGATTCAGGATTCAAGGTTGTTTACGAGTTGGGTAGGCTAAAACGCCTTTTAGTACTCAGTTCTCAAATTATCTCAAATTTTTAGGGAGAAAAATGAAATAAATGGTGAGGTAAAAGAAGATTTGTTACAAAAAATGTGAAATTAAGATAAAATCAAGGTAGATAGTGGAACAGTGAACAATTATAAAAAGCGAGCAAAAATACTAAATATACAAAAGTAATACTAAAACAAGTTTCTTATTACAATGCATAAACACTGCAGTAATCTTCATAAAAGAAAAAGAGAGGAAAAGATAAATACCACTCCACTTGGCGTGTATCGTGACGTGCGCCTTACCATATGAGTGATCAAATATAATTTTTAATTATTTTAAATAGTAAGAAAAAAACTATTTTTTAAAGATTAAAAAATTATTTTTTAAACACATTTTTAAGTAATTAAATTTTAATTTTAATTAGTAATATAATTTTACAATTGGATAAAAGTTAAATGTATAATTTTTACCTATTAAACGTTGTTTATTTTTAACAAAATTAAGCACATAAATTAATAAAAGACCAATAATAACGAAAATTATGTAAATTCAACTCATTATCCATGTTTATGTGTGTGTTGTTTTTAAAAATTTACTTTTTTGATAAACTCGACATTTTAAAATAAATATTTTTAAGTAAATATGAATCAACTATAGTTGTAATTTTAAATTGTTAATATTTTTTTAAAAAACAAATGAAGTTAACAAATTAATTTAGATTAAATTTACGAATTTCTACACTAATTTTTAAGGGGTGTGTATGTGTGATGTATATTATGATTTTACATGTAACTCAGTTGAATGTATATTTAAATATAAATTTTAACAATTATTTAAAGTTTATTTTTAAGGCCGAGGTAGTCTAGCGGTAGAGCGCTCAAATTCGGACCTCGGTGGGCATGGGTTCGAATCCCATTACCGGCACTAAAATGCGAGTCCACGTTTGGCTTCGCTAAAATGTCCACTGCTGAAAGATGTTTCTCGTAAAACATTCAAAATAATAAACATAAAAATAAAATAAAATGTAACTTAGCACACAATTTAATAACAAACCAGCTATAATAAAAATTATGTAATTTCTGCTTTTTATGTCTATGTAGGTGTTGTCTTTAAAATATAAATTTTACACTAATTCTATATTGTTAAATAAATCTTTCAAAGTAAGTGTAGAATTAAACTTAAAATACTTTTTATTATTTTTTATTATTTTTAATTCCTAACCAAATATAACAGATTAATTTATATTTGACACTCTCTTAAATGTTATATGGTATTATTAATATTACTATTATTATTAGTCGTATTACTAATAATTCTATTTATTAGTATTATAATTGATTTTATTCCTAATCTTACAATTATTAATGTAATTACTGTTATTAATACTATCATTACTATTATCAATAATAATAATATTATTGTTGAACCAACTTAACTAAAGTAAATGATTATTATTATTATTATTATTATTATTATTATTATCGTTGTTATTATTACTATTATTATTATTATTGTTAATATTATTAGTGTTATTATTATTATTATTATTATTATCATTATTATTATTATTTTTATTATTATTATTGTTATTATTATTGTTAATATTATTAGTGTTATTGTTATTATTATTATTATTATTATTATTATTATTATTATTATTATTATTATTATTATTATTATTATTATTATTATTATTATTATTATTATTATTATTATTATTATTATTATTATTACGCAAAATTACTAGTTTTTTTTGCGTAAACAGAAAATTTTAGTTAAAGATGTTTTGCTAATTATAAAAAGTTGTTTTTAAAATTAGGAATTAACTTAATTTTAGGTCGGGGTGGTCTAGTGGTGTGCCGGTTGTGGGATTCAAACTCACCACCAGTACTAAATGCGGAATTTTCTAAAATGTCTACTACTGACAGATGTATTCCGCAAACATTCAAAATAGTAAAAATAAAAAATAAAAAAACTCTAAAAAAGAGGAGAAAATTGTTACTTTTTCAAAGAGGAAAATAATTAAAAAAGGAGTAAAAGAGAAAAGTAAATAAATATGGAAGCGTTATTTGCATAACAGGTGAAATAACAACAAACAATCTAATATGTTTTGATGTTAAACATGTCATTTAAAACACAAATTGCCTTAATGACTGAAATAGGAAAAAAAGGTTAATAAAACTAAAATTTATCTAATTTTTTTTAGATTTAAACCACTTGTTTAAAAGCCCTCGTACAGCAGTGTGAAATGTAGTAGTGTTCATTTTCTTATGTAATAAAAAACAGGAACAATGGATTAATTCCAAGGAGAATGGAAAATTCTGTAAATTGTAGATACCGGAAAAGCCATTATTAAACAAAATTTTATAAAATTATAGTTTACCATTTTTCATTTATAACAAAACTATTTTTATTTATGTATTTAATTAAATTTTGTGAATTTTGTTTGTATTTACATATGACATATATGACATATGATTTGACGATAAATTATTTACAATAAAATGTTTTGTTTAAAATATTTACATCGATATTATTAATTTATTGTTTATTTTTTCCAAAAATGTTTTTTATTTGTTTTCAAATTATTTTTGGGTTGCTGTTAGAAAAATACGCTTTATTCATACATTCATTTATGAGCCTTCTTTCTATGTTAATAAATTTATTTAAAATTTTAACTTTATTGTATCATCTTAACTTGAATGCTTTTTCTTTTAACCTACGTAATTTTTCAGTTTTGACGAGACAATGTTGTCATCAGTTATACAAAGTTTTTGTTTAGGGTAAAATTTGTTATATCTATAACTCAAAATGCTAACAAAGTGTTCTGTAATCTCGTTCAAATTGAGTGTATTGATTATGTGCAACTTACTTTGCAAAAGTGCATTAATTTTAATTTGTGAGGAATCTCCTGCATATATATATATATATATATATATATAAGCTTTAATATCTCCGCCTAGTTTGGATTAGAAATGATTCAATCTAGCCGTCCCAAGCCTGGATAAAGGAGGAGGGTTTAGCGCAAGGTTGGCAACCTGGCCTTTGTAAAAATTTATACTGCTGCGGAAACAATGAAAGATGACGTCATTCCGGCAAACAACAACGTTTCTGGATGGCAAAGTTACCAGATGACAAGGTTGACTGTGAAAGCCGAAATTAAGCGCAAATCTTTGATTTGCAGAATAATTAAAGTTACCAGATGACAAGGTTGAGTGAAAGCCGAAAGAAAGCGCAATCTTTGATTTGCAGAATATTTAACGCCAATGAGACTTTGCTGTTGTTGTTGTTGTTTTGCTGTAATTGTTGTCTTATTGTCCCATGCTTATTCTTAAAGCAAAAGGGTTTTGTCATAAATAATAATTATATATATATATATATATATACATATAATTTAGTTTTTGGTTTTAGAAACTTAACATATTTTTGAAAGGATTCGAACAAAACATAATGCAAATTTAAAAATATTTATACAATGTAATGCTTTAAAATTTTAATTAATAACAATTGGGAATTCTTTTAACAAAATATGCAATTTACTATTTTTTCTAATTCTTGTTCAGAATATAAAACGTATTTATTTTCAGCAATTACCAAATGTCATTTAATACATTATTCAGTTATTAGTCATATTTGAAATAAAAAAATGTATACAAGTTTAAATTAGAAATTACCAAAAATAATTATGTTCATAAACATTGTCGATTTCAAATTTTGAAAATTCAAAAATTTTAACTAAATAATAGTCGTCGATTTGAATAGTGTCATAAAATCGGTAGTTAATGTAAATTAATAAGAAAATTGACAGCAGACAAAAGTAAATTTTTATTTGTATGTACCATGATTTGAAATCACAGGATCTATTTTTAATTGGAATTGTGCTGTAACAAAATGTTTTCTGTATTAAACTGTTCTAACTTCTACAACACTAGAATTTTATGTGTATAAAAAGCAACAACATTATTGCGGCTTGTGGTTTACCTATGCTTATTATAAACTAAGATAAGGGATTGTTTTTATAGATTATACTGGTTAAGTACAACTTTACTATTTTAACACTTTAACAACATAAGCAATGATAACCTATGTTGTACAAAAGTTTATTATTTAGCCTTTGTTAATAGAAGCTCGCGTACTTTTTATAATACTTGTAATTCTTTATTCATTATTAAATCGAAATGAAAATTATCAAACCTTTAAAACTTTACCAGAATTTCATAATTATAGTTATTTTGTATTTTAGGCTTAGATAATCGCCCTTTGTTCTAAGACAATTTAGAATAAGTCTGTTATTAAAACCTTTTTTAACGCTTTGTATATGCATTACAATAACACTACAATATAGTGGGATGGAAATCAATAAATCAACGGAGAAAATAGCAAATACTTTGCATCAAACTACAATCGTTAAGTGTGTTACTAGTGTTATATAGCTCAAAGCAAACAGCATAATATTTTGATTGTTGTGATTTTATCTCAAATAAAAATGAGGGTTGTTTGTCTGAACATAAAATACAAAAGTACTGACAACATGAAGCTGCTGTAAAAATCAAAATATTTACAGCTATTTCCTGTTTTATGTGGAGTGGCTATTTCTGATCAAATCTCTTCAATTGCTTCAGATATTAGTATATGTAAGTTATTTAGACAATAAGATTAAGGACGTTACATTTCAACGTATGGTTAAAAGTTCTTGATGTAGTATAGGCATCAATTAAATTATTACTTTTATTACTTTCTGGTAATAATATGTCTACATTTAAAAAAATATAGTATAGCGTTGATTGCAAATTGATTCTAATAAACAGGCAGTAATGGTAAATGGAATAAAGAATTAGTGGAAAGTTGGCGGTTTTGAAACTAATATTCTTATTATTTATAATGCATTATTATTATTTTTATCGCTTAAATATATTTTCCGTAAAACATTGAAATAGCAACATCAAAAAAATTTAATTACTTAAATTCTTTTGTCCTTAATATAACATTTGATTTCAAAAGACCTTTAATTCTTGTTACTTCTGACAAACTCATTTTACAGTAACTATAAATCTTCCTAAAGTAAAACAGTACAGGTTTTATGTACTTGTTATATGTATTTGCACAGACTGAAACTTTAGGGCTTATTACAAACATTTTAACTAAGTGCATTTATTTTTCTAAGCCAAAGTTGTCAACGTTTGCAGATTTAATGATTCATTGATACCTGACTTTTTTCGTATTCTGGTTTTTGAATGCGAATAGGTTAATTATTCATCTTATTCAATTTAGTCAAAAGTTATGTTTAGGATGTGCTTATAATTTATGTAATATAGGTAAATAAAATGTCAAGTTTTCATTAGCTATGCATTTATTTCTTTTATGATGTGCTTATAAATCATTATTTAACATTTTCCTCATTCACAATAAGTCGTAAAAGTAATAAGCTGTGCAACTACATAATACCTGCTTGAAGTAGTTACCACGCTAACTGAAACGTTTTCTACCGTTTTTCAGATTGTAACTATTTATACTGCAATTGCGTTACCATAACTAGTAATTAATACATTGTATTAATACGTAGGCTTTCGGTTTGTTTTCTACAGTTATTGAAGCAAGCAAAGATGGTTTGTATATAATACTCAATTTTATTAAATGTGTATTTTATACAAGCTATGCGATGATTCAATTAAGTACTCCTTAATTGGAAATACTTAGTCTTCAGTTGTTTGCCTACATAGATTATAATAAGAAAAAGCAAACACATAAAGACCAGCGTTTATCCAGTCGCGTTAAAATATGTATGAAATAGTAACAACACTAATTGGGAAATTTCCTATTGTTTTTTATGCTTTAACTGTTCACATCGAAATTGTGTTACTAATGTTTTATAATTGGATGGCAAGTTTTTTATGGATTAAGTAAAATAAAATTTTCAACTACTGTAAAATAAATTTATGACAAATAACATGTACTAACATTATTAGAAATGTATATGTCATAATAAATACAGAAAGATGTTATTCATTAACAAAGAGAGTTGATTAAGCGTTTGTGAAATTTCGCTGTTTGTTCAACATTTGAAATATTATTAATATTTTTACTATTATTATTATTATTATTATTATTATTATTATTATTATTATTATTATTATTATTATTATTATTATTATGATTATTAAAATAATAGTTATTATTTTTAATAACATTATCATTATGACTATGATTATGATTAATATTATTGTTATCATAACAATAATTACAATTATTATTATTATCATTTTTACGCACAAAAAATGTAAGTAAAAAGAGTCATATATATATATATATATAATATTATCTGCAAAACGCGAAAAAAAATTCAAATATAATAAATTTTAGTAGCATGGTTATGGAAAACATTACACAAATGTTTTAAATCATTAAACATTATTTTGAAATTAGGAAGCAGTAATAAAAATAATATAAACTTTAGATTAAGCTAAAAAAATTAATAAAAAAATATGTTCTGCATTAAAAAAATACTAATAGATTTTTTAAAGACATGAAAGGTTATTTTTGATACTGGATGGTTTGGTTAAAATTTACACAAATTATCGAATGTCTGAATTAATATATTTTTCTTTTTTTACGAGGACTGTTAATACTTGTGATTATATAGTTAGTTATGTTTCGCCTAGATTGGATCAGAAATGATTCAATCTAGCCAGTCCCAAGCCTGGATAAAGGAGGAGGGTTCGAGCGCAAGGTTAGCAACCTGGCTTCTGTAAAAAATCCATACTGCTACGGAAACAATAAGAGGACGCCATTCCGGCAAACAACGGCAAAGAAGTGATCGCGCGTATCTCGATGACAGAGTTACACAAATGACAGGGTTGAGTGAAAGCCGAAAGGAAGCTCAATCTTCGATTTGCAGAATCTTCAATGCCAAAACCTTAACCAGTATTGGGACATGGAATGTGCGCACACTTTTTCGTACTGGACAGTTAGAACAAGTCCTTCGAGAAATGAAAATTTACAACTTAGATATTTTGGGTATTAGCGAAATGCGATGGAAAGGTCAAGGTCATTTCAAGAGTGGAGATACATCAATTTTATATTCTGGACATGAAAAATATCATATTAATGGAGTTGGTATTATGTTGAGTAAAAATGCTGCTAAAGCTATAATTGGATGGAAACCTGTGAGCGACCATATCATTTCAGCTAGATTCAACACCAGATTTGCAAAAGTAACAATTGTACAAGTTTATGCCCCTACTGAGGCAACTGAGGAGAACCAAAAGATATTTTTTATGATCAATTACAAAGTTTATTAGATGATGTGCCAAGAAGAGACATCAAAATTTTGATCGGTGATTTCAATGCGAAATTGAACAAAGATAGATCTGGGTACTCCTCAAATGTTGGACCACATGGCTATGCTGATAGCATAAATGATAATGGTTATAGGTTGTTGACGTTAAACAGTCATTGTGGAATGAGTATTGGCAACACTTTTTTCGCTCACAAAAATATACACAAGACAACGTGGGTTTCTCCAGATGGAAAAACAACAAACGAAATTGATTACATTTGTATTAGCACAAAATGGCGATCTTCATTGCAAGATGTACGTGCATATCGCGGTGCAGATGTTGGTTCTGATCACAATCTTCTTGTTGGAAAAATTCGTTTAAGATTAAAGACAGTAGAAACCACAAAAAAATTACATCCATTTTCGTGTGAGAAGCTTAAACAGTCAAATATCTCAAATCAATTTTACAATTCCTTAAAAAATACATTTCAAAATCTGAAAAGGGTAGAAAAGTCTGATGATCAATGGAAATTGTTTCATAAAACAATTACAGACTGTGCAGCAAATGTGCTAGGTAGAAAATGTCACTCTACAAAAGAAACAATGGATTTCATCAGTCTCATGGAATTTAATTGATCTCAGAAAGAAAACAAAATTAGAGAGAGATCAATCTAACAATCCTGTTATTTGGAAAATATTTGATGATAAATATAGAACTTTAGATAAACAGGTTAAAAAAAACTGCCGCAAAGATAAGAATGATTGGCTAGAAAACAGATGCAGAGAAGCAGATAAGGCAGCAGCAAAAAATGATTCCAAGACTCTGTATAAAATTGTTAAACAACTGTCGGGAGTTAGAAAGAACACCGATATTCCAATCAAAGGAAAAGATGGTCGTTTACTTCTAACAAATGATGAGCAATCATCTAGATGGGTAGAACATTTTAAAGAAGTACTTAATCAGCCTATGCCAAATACTCTCATAGATTTTGATAATGATAATGATATGAATGTGACTCAAAATCCAGAAATATGCATTGATGACATTTCTGTAAATGAAGTGATTTATGCAATTCAAAGGTTGAAAAACAATAAGGCAGGAGGACTTGACGAGATAACTGCAGAGATGCTCAAACATGGAGGTGATGTTGTAGCAAATGAGCTTGCTCATTTATTTAATGTTATATGGCATAATGAACAAGTTCCAAATGTTTGGCGACAAGGATTAATTGTTACCCTTCCCAAAAAGGAAGTCTGAATGATTGCAATAATTGGCGCGGAATAACCTTATTGTCTGTTTCTGGTAAGGTGTTTTGTAAAGTAATTTTAAATCGTTTAAGTAATGCGGTAGATAAACATCTTCGAGAACAACAAGCAGGTTTTCGGAAAGGAAGAAGCTGTATTGAACAAATACTCACTCTTCGTAACATTATTGAGCAAAGTCAAGAATTTCAGCAATCACTAACAATCAATTTTATTGATTTTATGAAAGCTTTTGACAGTGTTCATCGAGAATCTTTGTGGAAAATCGTTAAGTTTTACGGAATACCGTTAAAATATGTGAATATTATGCGTTCGCTATACCAAAATTCAAGTTGCTGTGTTCGAACAAAAAATGGTCATACTGCTATGTTCGAAATTGTCACGGGAGTACGTCAAGGATGTATTTTGTCACCGTTTTTGTTTCTCCTGGTAATTGATTTTATTATGACTCAATCCATGAATAATTTGTCTTATGGTATCAAATGGAATCAAGGCAGATTAACGGAGTTGGATTTTGCAGATGATATTGGTTTACTCAGTGAAACCCCAGAAATGATGCAAAATATGACAACACGACTCAGTGATATCAGTTCTCGTATTGGCTTACGGATTAATTGTTCAAAGACAAAAGTGTTGTGCATAAAGTCAAACAATGATTTGCCCATCAAAATTAGTGGACAAAATATTGATACTGTTGATTCCTTTACATATCTGGGAAGCATCATTGGTAAAGACGGACAAACCGAAATTGATGTTAAAGCCAGACTTGGTAAGGCAATATCAGTCTTCAATAGACTCAGATCAATATGGTCATGTTCTTCCATTCGCCTAAAGACAAAACTTCGTTTGTACGCATCAATAATCATTCCTACGGCAATATATGGGAGTGAAACGTGGAAACGTACGGACAAGATTGATAAGATGGTGGATGTTTTTCATCGCCGGTGTCTTAGAAGTATTTTAAAGATTACCTGGCGCGATCACATTTCAAATGATGAGATCATGAAAAGAACTGACTCTCGTTCACTCCATGACATCATTACAATTAGACGAAGAAAATTACTTGGTCAAATTCTACGTTTACCGCCCGAAAGACCAGCAAGAACGGTTTTGGAATGGACAATTGTAAATGGTAAAAGAAAGGTTGGCAGACCAAAGAAAACTTGGCTAAGAACTATTCGGGAAGATCTAATTGAAATGAATGTTTTATGGGCACAAGCAAAACGTTTGGCAGAATGTTCAAATACATGGAAACATTTTGTTGTCTCATGTTCTCTTTGAATTACGAGACTTTGATGTTAATTTTTTGCTGTAATTGTAATCTTATTGCCCCATGCTTATTTTTTTAAAGCAAAAGGGTTTTGTAATGTAAAATGTATGTTTCGATGCTCTTAAACATTTTAGCAACAGATCAGGATTTTTTTGTTTTTTATGTTGTTTAATTTATTTATTTTACTTATTATTATTATTATTATTATTATTATTATTATTATTATTATTATTATTATTATTTATTTTTAGTACTTTCAATGTTTTACGGAAACATTATTCAGCAGTGGACATTTTAGTGAACTCGAACGTAGACCCGCATTTAGTAAGCCGGTGGTGGAATTCGAACCCATTTTCATTCAGGTCCAAGTCGGTCGCTGGACCGTTAGACCACCTCGGCACATTGTTTGTTACATCCGAGGTTAAATTTGTACATTTTCGGTCGTGTAATTTAAAAAAATGTAAATTTAATAATTTTATGTTATAACCTACATACTTTTAGTTCAGATAAATTTAAAAATAGGTAAATATTAAAAAAACATGTATTTGGTTACATAAAATATTTTTAGCAATTAGACATTTAGCAAAATAAAACGGGGATTCGGGTTTGGTGCCCTAGGTAAAAATCGAATTTATACCTACCTACGTTTAATCCCCCGCTGGACCATTCCAGCACTTTACACCCATATTTAACAATTACCGCAAAAAATTACAAAAGGTATTAAATCTAAATTAATTTGTTATGTCCAATTGTTTTTTCGTAAAAACAACAACTATCGGGAATTAAAAATAGTGTCTAGTGTTTAATAGATCCTTTATATACTTAGAAATATTTATTTAAGAAGGCTGAGTCGGCCAAAATAGCATATTTTAAAAGCTACTTCTATATTAACGTGGATAATAAGTTAAAATTACATAATTTTTATAATAATTAGCCTATTATTATTTTATTGTGCTTAATTTCATTAAAAATGAACAATAACTAATTCTTAAAATTGATGTTAAGCGAACATTCAAATCTGTTCTGATTGTGATGTCATAATAATTATCAAAATAAACATTTAATTATTCTAATCTATATAAATAAAAAAATAATAAAAAAATTTTTCTTAATTTTAAATAAAAATTTTAAAATAAATCTAATAATTTATTATTTACGTTTAACCTTGAGATTCCGCTCAGCCACTAATTCTGCTTTCTGATTGCATTGTTTTTGAAATGGAGAATAGTGATAAAAAATACTTTCATCTTACTGAAAATGAACACCGTGTTATTAAAGAATTAAAAAATGAAGGATTTTCACCAAAAAAGATTAGCAGATTTATATAGAGTTAACCTTTCAACAATTTATCGGATTATCAACGGTCAAAAAACCCCGAAATTATGATAATGTTGGAAAAAAACGTGCAACAACAAGTACAGATGATAAAAAAATTATTATAGAATTAAAAAAAAAATTATAATAAACCTATTTCAGAAACTAAAAGAAATAGTTTAAACAGTTTACTTATTCCACTATAAGAAACAGAGCAATCGAATCTGGTTTAACTCTACAATCACCAAAGATCAAGCCATTTATTACCAAAAAACAAAGGATGACCGATTAGCCTTTTGTAAACTATGGAGTGAACGACACTTATGTTATTGGCGTTCCGTATACTTTGCTGATGAAACAATGATTCGGGATGAACCATTTGGCTCTAAAAACAAAGTGTTGTGTGGGACAAGTTTTTCAAAAACATTCACTCCCGGTTGTTAGAAAGAAAGCCCACCCTCGACAAGTAATGTGTTGGTTTGGTATTAAGTATAATCAACCTATCAAATGGAGAATTATATCTGGTACCTTAAATAGTGAAAAATTTGTTTCAGTTATGAAGGATGTTTTTCATTATGAAATGCAGCGCACTTACACGGGGGTTACTACTGTTTTTCAGGACAATGCTCCATGTCATACGTCCAAAAAGGTAACGTCATATTCATCTAACTTCACTATATTTGCTTTATATTTACATTTAGACAGTAGAGGGGCTAAAATCAAAAAAGCTATCTTTCGCTCAATTGCCACCTAACAGCCCGGATATCAATGTTATTGAAAATTTTTTCAGTATGCTAAAGCGCAATATCAATAAGCATACCGAAATTGAGGATTTATGTGAACGCATTCGGTTTGTTGTTCAATATGAGATGAAACAAGAATATATCAACACTCTCATTGACAGCATTCCAAAACGCCTGGATCAGGTTGTTCAAAAGAAAGGCGATCACATAGATTATTGAATTCTTTGAACGTTGTAATGTCGTTAATCATTTGGTAACTGAAAAAATTGCGTGCAATCTGTATTTTTATTGATAGTTGACGTTATAAATCATGTTAATCATTTTACTTCATTTCTGATTTTGCACCCGTTGATATTTTATATAATTTTTTTTACTTACAATATATATGTATATATAATTATAGTTTTTTTCAATTATTATATAGTATTGTATATTTTATAATTGAAGTGACGTTTCTCTTGTATGCTATGTGGATGCTAGAGAGGTTTTAGTTAAATAATCACTTTTTGCAGTAATTGTTGTGAGGGTTGTATATCTATGCATAATTTTATACATTTTATAGATCTTAAAAGGAATGACACAATTAAACATATCATTTCACGCTTAGTTAGGCTAGGAAAAAGGGACAAGTTTAACACCTAAAACGACAGAGTTTAAAATGGACTCTGTCAAAATTAACACATTGAAATTAATTGATTTTTCTTACATCACTTAAGTATATTTACTAAAACGGCCCTTTAACATCACTTTAAAACGAAAAACAAATGAAAAGTAAGAGTTTACTGACAATTCTAATTTCGGACTTTGTAAGTACATTTTTTATTGAAGATGATACATTTGTGTTTAACTGTATACTATAAACCATGTTGAATCAACCCATAATTGCATAATTTAGAGTGTTGCTTTTTATCGATTTACTATATTTATATATCTATCAAAAATATTTAATCTTTAGGTTGATCAAAATTGTTCAAATTAATAAAATCAATAATAAAATATAGACACAATTAGATGTGTGTATGTATTTATTACATGTTGATAATAAAAATTAGCATAAAGTTAATAAATATTGAATCATAAGTACATTTTAAAATAATTTAATAAATTCATTAAATTTAAACATTTTCCATTTATGCATTTATAACATTCAAAGTATTACTTAATTAACATTTTTATATATTATCCACATATTTTATAAAGCTCAATAATTAAAAACATTAGATAATTACTTTTATAATGTATTAATTATAGAAGTTTAGCATTCTAGGATTCAATGGGTTAATCATAATTTTTGTAAGTTATTTGCTACTATTAATAACAATAAAAAAATATAATAAAATTTTATATTTAAGTATTATGTAATTAATTTTGTTTTGTTAACATATTAGTTTGCAATGAAGATTAACTTCTTTAAATTATTTTTGTGGAAAAATATAGCAATAAAAAATAATAATTTAAAAAAAATAATTATTTTAAACTGTTTTTAATATAAGAATAAAATTTTAAAAAGCTTCTACATTTATTAATTTTTCATTGTTTTTCTAGTTTCATAATCCATACTTACTTTAAGAAATATGCATTACTAATATTTTTCACTTTGTATTATGCGTAACAATTAAAAGATTGTTCATAACTTGCTTATTCTATGGTATTTCACCTTGTGCTAAAATAATGATAATGATAATATTATTATTATTATTATTTTTATTATTATTATTATTAATAATAATAATAATAATAATAATAATAATTTTAGCATTAATATTTGTTTTTATACTTTAATAGAAAAACATTCAACAATAAAAATATGTTTTTACTTAAACAATATACAAAAATGGAATATACACATTTTATAACAACGCAATGCCATTATTCTAAAACATGAACAAGATAATAAATCATATAACTGTATAGTTTATAAATATGCAACAAAAATGTAAACAATTTATTTTTCTTTAAAAATTCATAAGGTAGCAACACGTAAGGTCAAACTTTTGAGATTGAAAATGTTGAATTTTACATAGTGAGTTTTCTATTCAGTTTTTACATGTAAGTCTGGTTGCGGAATTGTACCGTTTTCATTCACGTGCCTCAGTTTAACTAAATTGTGTCAACTTATTGTTCTTTCAACATTATTTGATTAAAACCCAATTGTTATTTTTTGGTGAAATTATTTGAACGTACACAATTTATTTATTATATTAAAGTAAAAAATAATAAATAAAACAACAATTTTTAATCAAAAAATAAAACGGAGTTAATTGTTTAGTTGTATATATATACACACCCATTTTAACAATTACCGCAAAAAATTACAAAGGTATTAAATCTAAATTAATTTGTTATGTCCAATTGTTTTTTCGTAAAAACAACTATCGGGAATTAAAAATAATGTCTAGTGCTTAATAGATCCTTCATATATACTTAGAAATATTTATTTAAGAAGGCTGAGTCGGCCAAAATAGCATATTTTAAAAAGCTACTTCTATATTAACGTGGATAATAAGTTAAAATTACATAATTTTTATAATAATTAGCCTATTATTATTTTGTGTGCTTAATTTCATTAAAAATGAACAATAACTAATTCTTAAAATTGATGTTAAGCGAACATTCAAATCTGTTCTGATTGTGATGTCATAATAATTATCAAAATAAACATTTAATTATTCTAATCTATATAAATAAAAATAATAAAAAAATTTTTCTTAATTTTAAATAAAAATTTTAAAATAAATCTAATAATTTTTTATTTACGTTTAACCTTGAGATTCCGCTCAGCCGCTAATTCTGCTTTCTGATTGCATTGTTTTTGAAATGGAGAATAGTGATAAAAAATGCTTTCATCTTACTGAAAATGAACACCGTGTTATTAAAGAATTAAAAAAATGAAGGATTTTCACCAAAAAGATTAGCAGATTTATATAGAGTTAACCTTTCAACAATTTATCGGATTATCAACGGTCAAAAACCCCGAAATTATGATAATGTTGGAAGAAAACGTGCAACAACAAGTACAGATGATAAAAAAATTATTATAGAGTTAAAAAAAATTATAATAAACCTATTTCAGAAACTAAAAGAAATAGTTTAAACAGTTTTACTTATTCCACTATAAGAAACAGAGCAATCGAATCTGGTTTAACTCTACAATCACCAAAGATCAAGCCATTTGTTACCAAAAAACAAAAGGATGACCGATTAACCTTTGTAAACTATGGAGTAAACGACACTTATGTTATTGGCGTTCCGTATACTTTGCTGATGAAACAATGATTCGGGATGAACCATTTGGCTTTAAAAATAAAGTGTTGTGTGGGACAAGTTTTCAAAAACATTCACTCCCGGTTGTTAGAAAGAAAGCCCACCCTCGACAAGTAATGTGTTGGTTTGGTATTAAGTATAATCAACCTATCAAATGGAGAATTATATCTGGTACCTTAAATAGTGAAAAATTAGTTTCAGTTATGAAGGATGTTTTTCATTATGAAATGCAGCACACTTACACGGGGTTACTACTGTTTTTCAGGACAATGCTTCATGTCATACGTCCAAAAAGGTAACGTCATATTCATCTAACTTCACTATATTTGCTTTATATTTACATTTAGACAGTAGAGGGGCTAAAATCAAAAAAGCTATCTTTCGCTCAATTGCCACCTAACAGCCCGGATATCAATGTTATTGAAAATTTTTTTCAGTATGCTAAAGCGCAATATCAATAAGCATACCGAAATTGAGGATTTATGTGAACGCATTCGGTTTGTTGTTCAATATGAGATGAAACAAGAATATATCAACACTCTCATTGACAGCATTCCAAAACGCCTGGATCAGGTTGTTCAAAAGAAAGGCGATTACATAGATTATTCAATTTTTTGAACGTTGTAATGTCCTTAATCATTTGGTAACTGAAAAAATTGCGTGCAATCTGTATTTTTATTAATAGTTGACGTTATAAATCATGTTAATCATTTTACTCCATTTCCGATTTTGCACCCGTTGATATTTTATATAATTTTTTTTTACTTACAATATATATATGTATATATAATTATAGTTTTTTTTCAATTATTATATAGTATTGTATATTTTATAATTGAAGTGACATTTCTCTTGTATGCTATGTAGATGCTAGAGAGGTTTTAGTTAAATAATCACTTTTTTGCAGTAAATGTTATGAGGGTTGTATATATATATATATATATATATATATATATATATATATATATATATATATATATATATATATATTGATTAAACCAATTTTTTAGAAATAAATTTTCTTTTATCCATAAAAAAAATTTTTAATGAAAAAATTAAAAAATGTTTAAAATTACGAAAGTGGTTTATCAATTAATAGTATTTCAAGTAGTTAAAAATATTTTTACAATTTTCTGTGTTGTTTTATGCACATTAATTATATATTCCTTTAAATGTACATGCCAACTGTTAATTATAATTAGTACCTATTGCATGTGATTTATTATCATTTACATTATATTATTTATTATAATATAATTATTTTACTATATATGTGCATATATATTCACATATTTCATATAAAATGTGTTTTAAATTTTGCTCAATCTATTTATATTGTTTACGTTTCATTTGAATTTGAAATTTGAAAGTTGTTTGATGATACCTTAATCATAATTTGTGTTCATGTTAAAAACAATAAAACATTGAAATAATAATTCACATAAAGTACACTGATAATATTTAAAATATAAACACACTTTAACTAGAATAATTATAGTAGACTAAAGATAGATTTTTAATTTATTTTACTCTATTGAACGATTTACATTTTTTTATTTAAAAAAGGAAAAAATATAAGTTAATATTTTAATATATTTGTTAGTGTTATACATGTAAAATTTATTCAATTAAAACTCTATATAATTAAAATCTTTCTTTTTGGAAACAATATGTAATTTATTTTCGTTTACATAACACAATTTGAATGTAGAATAAAATGGAATTTTAAAAAGTGCTGCTTACGTTGTTTAACAGAAATTTTATAAAAATGTAATTTACATTTATTAATAAGATTCAGAATTCAGCATAGATAAATAATATTTCTTTTAAATAAAATTTTGTTAATTGACTCATGCAGTTTAATTAGAACGATATGCATTACAGATTCACATAGGTACATTTATTGAAAAAATTATTAATTATGTATGTGTCAGTGCTTAAGAAATGAAAAATTTCTAAAAATAAGTATATTGGATTTGTTTATGCATACAACACAACACAAATTTTAAATTGAAACTATTTATTAATTGTTGTTAATACTAGCATTATATACACATATTCATGTGTTTCTTTACACATACATGCATATATATATATATATATATATATATATATATATATATATTTAAACACATTATTTGCCACTAAATTATTGTAAAATAATTTAACTAAACTGAGTGCAAATAACTTTAAAAAATAACTAATTGTCATACATATTTAAAAATTGAAAATTTTTAATAAACACGTTTTAGCATAAGCAGATTTCACTTAAATTTGCATTTGAAAATGCTTATAAAATTTATATTTTTTGTAATTTTTGGATTTTTATCACATACTATCAATGGCAAAGTACGTTTACTAAAAAGTTTAACATATGTTTGATTATTGATAATTATTATATATAATATTTTAAAATTAGCATTAAAAAAAATGTTAAGGGTTTTTTGTAAGTAACTTTTGTCTACAAAATTGTGAAATAATGTACTTTAAAAAGAACTAGTTCACACATGCCATTATTTGTCAAATATTGTTTAAACCGATGTATACGATTTATACTACTGTGCAAAATGTATTTAAATGTTTTATTTCGCCAACATAAAAACAAATTGTATTTATTGTAATATTTAACTACAGTTGACAATCTGTTTACTTCAATTGTAGTTTTAAAAAACAAAAATTAAGTTTTAGTTTTAATCAATTATTTTTAAATTGCAAATAATTTTGTAGGCTGCTCCAGCAAAAAGTAAGATATTTTTATTTAACACATGTATATATATATATATATATATATATATATATATATATATAATGATTAATTAAAACCGTTTATTAAATAATACCTACAAAATGTACCAAATATTTAAAATTTTGTTTGAATTTAATAAAAGTGATCACTTTTAACAAACATACAAAAATAATTTAGCTCTGGTACATTAGGTATTTTTGACACAATTTTTACAATTATATAAACCTGATACAATGTAGTAAGATTTTACAACTCAATACATAATATACCGGAGTAGAAAATATAACTGAGGGGTTCCAGAATAGTATTTGGGTAGACACTTTTAACTTCTAACAATAAAAATAAACGTATATCCACGTTTGACATCAATACATGTTCAATTACTGAAAAACATAAAAGCATACATTTAGAAAATTAGAAAAATAAAAACATTTTACGATAAGAATTAATAAAATAAAAATATTTTATACACTTTTAATAATACATTATATATATATATATATATATATATATATATAATATTAATTATATATATATATATATATACATCATATATAAATTATATATATATATATAATATTATATACACTATATATTTAAAGACGTCCAGAAGGATTAGAAGGACTAATTTCCGATGATCCAAATCTTGACTCGGAATATGTGGCTGCAGTGTTGTTGAAATTGACCAAGTCGTACAGTAGGTTTATCAGGTTTAATTAAATAAATTAAATTTTATGTTATTACCCATCTTTATTACTTTATACATAAGCATAATGGAAAAATTATTGTTTTTCATAGTAATAGGTAACATTTACAATATATTTATGTTCAAAAAAATAATTTACCAGCTGATGTGGATGTATAATAGATTTGAGTTTTACTGCGGACAATCAATGTTGTTTTTCATTTAACTTTAATAAATTTTTGTTTTTAATGAAAACAAGTTTCCTGTTTAGTATTTAAAATTGAAAAAAAACTAAAATTAAATTATTTGCTAGATAGAAGCAAAGTCAAAAGGTATAATTTATGTTTTTAGTCACTAATAGTTAAACAGTTTCTTTATGGCGAACCGATAAAGCTTAACTTATGTTTTATAAAAATTAAGTTAATCCAATATTAAATTTTTTAGTCTTCTATTTTATGACTAATAGCAAATTAATTTAAAAATTAAATGTTTTTGTTACCAAAATTAGGTAAAGTTTAGAGTCAACTTTGAGCAATTGTGTTAAGATTAACAAATATTGTAACGGTTTTGCATAAAGTATAAAATAGTTATTATATGTCAAATTATATAAACTATCTTAAATAGTAACATACTTATTTCAATATTTGGGAATAGTATTTAAACACTTATGCAACAGTTACAACTGTATTTAAAAAACAGTGTAGTTTATTACAATTTTTAAACGTTAACTGCAATTTTATGGATTGTATTTTCAAAATATGGAGCCTCACAATGCTAAATGAATAATAATACAAATTTTGTAGTCTATGATAAAAAAAATTTTAAAATAAAAAATAGCAATTTTTTTTTAATTTGACATTTTATTTTGACAATATTTTTTCAAAATTTGATTATTAATTAGTAAACGTTTACAATTAGTATAATAATACCGAAATATTTTAAAGTTATGTAGTTGGTGGAATGGTTTAAGCTAGATAACGATGTTTTTGTAAACGCTTTGTTACGAGTTATAAACTTTCTTGTAAATACTTTCTAATCATTAAAAGGTTTAAATGCTATAATGTGATAAAACGTTTAATTTTGATAAGTAGTTTTACACATATTTCAAGCACATAATATTTTTTATTTTTAAAATCTTGTTTATTATTATTGCCATATGCAACATTAAAAATTTTAATGCGTATCCAATTTGAAGTTAAGGCTTTTTTATATGAATAAAACAATTTACAGATTTTTTAAACAACGTACTTTAATTTAAGAATCTACAATAATAATAATAGTAATAATAATAATGTACAATTGCAAAATATTAACCCATATTATAAATTATTGCACATTGATTTGTTTTGTAATAAAAAATTATTTTGTGCTGGCTTGGTCTAACGGTACAGCGCTCGAATTCGGACCTCGGTAGGCATGGGTTCAAATCCCACTATTGGCACCAAAATGCGGCCCCAAGTTTGGCTTCGCTAAATGTCCAGTGCTGAAAAATATTAGTGCTATTTTATAATGTATTTATTAACTATAAATCACAAAATAATTAATTAATAGTTTCTACTATTTTGTTTTTAACATTATATATTTAAGCAATTTAAAACATTTGTTTGTAAATTTTGATTAATAAAATAACGTTTAATAATCCCATTTTATAATTTTTATTTATAGAAGTTGAAGATATTGCAAAGCAGTTGTTAAAATACAGTGTTAAAGACAGATTGCGTATTTTGTACACATACAACAGATTATATCCAAAGGTATTATATATATATATATATATGTATATATAAACTAATATTTTGTGTAATGAAAAATTATTATTATTTATCATTATTATTACATTATACTTTAATATTTCACTCGAGATTTGAACCTCGGTAAGCATGGGTTCGAATTCCACTACCGGCACTAAAATTCGGGCCCACGTTCGGTTTAGCTAAAATGTCCACTACTGAAAAATGTAAAACATTCAAAGTAATAAACATTTAAAAAATGATAAAGATTGTCGTATGGTAATGAATATAAATATAGTCAATACAGTAAATATGTGGTTGAAAAAATTAAAAATTAAGGCACTTTGAATGAGTCACATTTACATGAAGTACAGTTACATTATGCTGTAGGAAGTACAAATTTGTTCGAATAAATGCGTGGATGGAATAATTCCCACTTTGTCTGATTCTGGATTGATTAATCTTTTGCATAAGTATGGCAACTTAAGTTGATGCAATTTCTACAAGTTTAATGATTTTTTATTAAAAAAATTACAATAATAATTTTAAAAATAATTAATATTGAATAATAGAACTTTAAACGAGAAAGAAAATTAATGCAGTAGCATATAAATAAAACGATAATTTTTAATTATTTATTATAGTATTATAAAAATAACATATATTTATTTGACTTTCAAATAATGTATTTATCGATAAAAAATTATTCAGGTATAGTGCAAAAATGTTGTGATAGTGATAATTAATTAATGGAAATAAAATATAAAAAAATATATATTGTACACAATTGTGATTTATTTATTTTAAATATTTTTAACAAATTAAAATTAATGACAGAAATTTTTGTTTATATAAAAAATAATTGTTTCATAAAAATGAATTAATTTCGTGCAAAATTAATTTAAATGTTTCACGGTTTAATTATATTACTACAATGTATTCAAAGAGTGGTACAATAACTCAACCAATAAATTTAAATCCTTATAGATATTTACTACAGTCATTAGATGCGGATTTTTGTTAACTTGTATTACTTTTACACCTGACAAAATGTTTTTTTAGAATAAGTAAACATAAAATATAATTATACAACATTTTGTGTCATGTGTTTTCAGAAAATTGTGATAAAATATTAGAGATAATTAAATTGTTAAATAAAATTTAAGTTGTTGTGTTTTTAACTTAATATACATGCAGTTTTTGACACTTGAAAAATTTAATCTAATTTTAGGTAAAGTTGGAAGAAGTTGTTAGTTATTATACTAAAGGACCTTTTCGAGATTTTCTTCATAGATTGCTAAAAAGTTTTGAAAGTTTATATTCTGAATGGCTTCATCGTTCACTAACTGTTCATCCACCTAATATAAAAACATTAGTGCAAGGAATAATCGAAGCTTCCGAATTTAATTTACACACAGTAAAAATGATATTCAAATACAGTATGTTAATAAATTTGTATTATTATTAAAAATGCAAATTGTTTTTTTACAGTTTTTATTTTCAATTTTTATTAAAGCTTGAATTCATTAATAATAATAGTAATATTATAAAAAATATTTCAAAGTTCCTACTTATTTTATGTATGTTTTATGAATGTTTAAAATTCGATAAAATTAGAAAATTGTGTTAGAAAATTAATAATTTTTGGGCTTAATCTTAAAAAATGAAAACATTTGTTTTTTTTTTGGTTTTACAACTTGAGAAACAGTTTTCAGACTAACAGTAGAATTTCAAAGTATTCCTTTTAAATTACGCTTTTTGCAATTTAATTATTATATTTCTTTGTAGTTAAAAACTATAATTGTTTTTAAAATTATAAGTTACATCAACTATTTAGAACAAAAATTTTAATTTAAAGTCTTATCTTTTATTAAATGTTTGTATTATTTAATTTTTTATTACGCAAAAAACATACCATTTAAAGTTAAATTAACTGACAAAAAACTTTTAAATATATTTTGTAATTAAGTATTTTTAACAGACAATTATTAGAAAAAACATTATACTAATTAAATTTTTTAATGATTTGCATTTTCTTTAATAATTCATTTTATTTTTAAACTGCTCTATATTTATTATCATTATTATTATTACAAAACCCTTTTGCTTAAAAATGAGCACAGGGCAATAAGACAACAATTACAGCGAAAACGACAATAACAACAACAAAAAAGTCTCGTAATTCAAAGAGAACATGAGATAACAAAATGTTTCTATGTATTTGAATATTTTGTCAAACGTTTTGCTTGGTCCCATAAAACATTCATTTCAATCAGGTCTTCCCGAATGGTTCATGACCAACTTTTCTGTGGTTTACCAATCTTTTTTTTACTATTTTCCATTATTTATTACAAAACCGTTCTTGCTGGTTTTTCGGGCGGTAAACGTAGAATTTAACTAAGTAATTTTCTTCATCTAATTGTAATGATGTCATGTAGTGAAAAAAAGTTAGTTCTTTTCATGATTTCATCATTTGAAATGTGATCGCGCCAGGTAATCTTTAAAATACTTATAAGACACCGGCGATGGAAAAACATCTACCATCTTATCAATCTTGTCTGTTCGCTTCCACATTTCACTCCCATATATTGCCGTATGAATGATTATTGATGCGTACAAACAACGTTTTGTCTTCAGGCGAATAGAAGAGGATGACCAAATTGATTTGAGTCTATTGAAGACTGACATTACCTTTCCAACTCTGACTTTAACATCAATTTCGATTTTTCCTTCTTTACCAGTGATGCTTCCCAGATATGTAAAGGAATCAACAGTATCAATATTTTGTTTACTAATTTTGATGGGCAAATCATTGTTTGACTTAGTGCACAACACCTTGGTCCTTGAACAATTAATCCGTAAACCAATACGAGACTGATACCACTGAAACATATTGTCATATTTTGCATTATTTCTGGAGTTTCACTGAGTAGATCAATATCATCTGCAAAATCCAAATCTGTTAATCTGCCATGTTTCCATTTGATACCAATGGATCGAGTCATAATAAAATCAATTATCAAAAGAAACATAAACGATGACAAAATACATCCTTGACGTCTCCCGTGACAATTTCAAACATAGCAGTATGACCACTTTTTGATTGAACACAGCAACTTGAATTTTGGTATAGCGAACGCATAATATTCACATATTTTAACGGTATTCCGTAAAATTTAACGATTTTGACATAGGTTTTTGATTAACACTGTCATAAGCTTCCATAAAATTAATAAAATTGATTATAAGTTGATTGCTGAAATTCTTGATTTTGCTCAATAATGTTACAAAGGGTCAGTATTTGTTTAATACAGTTTCTTTCTTTCCAAAAACCAGCTTGTTATTTTCGAAGGTGTTTATCTACCGCATTATTTAAACAATTTAAAATTACTTTGCAAAACACCTTACCAGAAACAGACAATAAGATTATTCCGCGCCAATTATTGCAATCATTCAGACTTCCTTTTTTGGGAAGAGTAACAATTACTCCTTGCCGCCAATCATTTGGAACTTGTTTATTATGCCATATAACATTAAATAAATGAGCAAGCTTACTTGCTACAACATCACCTCTATGTTTGAGCATCTCTGCAGTTATCTCGTCAAGTCCTCCTGCCTTATTGTTTTTCAACCTTTGAATTGCATAAATCACTTCAGTTACAGAAATGTCATCAGTACATATTTTTGGCTTTCGAAGCACATTCATATCTTTATCATTATCAAAATCTATAAAGGTATTTGGTATTGACTGATTAAGTACTTTTTTAAAATGGTCTACTTATTGAAATGGTTGCTCATCAACTGTCAAAAGTGAACGACCATCTTTTCCTTTGATTGGAATATCGGTATCTTTTCTAACTCCTGACAGTTGTTTCACAATTTTATACAGTGTTGGGATTATTTTTTGCTGCTTTATTCGCTTCTTTGCATTTGTTTTCAAATCAATCACTTTTATTTTTGCGGCAGTTTATTTTAACCTGTTTATCTAAAGTTCTATATTTATAATCAAATATTTTCGAGATAACAGGATTGTTAGATTGATTTCTCTCTAATTTTGTTTTATTTCTGAGATCAATTAGATTACAAGAGACTGATAAATTCCATTGTTTCTTTCTAAAACGATATTTTCTATCCAGCACATTTGCTACAGTCTAAAATTGTTTTATAAAACAATTTCTATTGATCATAAGATATTTCTACTCTTTTCAGATTTTGAAATGTATTTTTTAAGGAATCGTAAAATTGATTTGAAATATTTGGCTGCTTCAACTTTTCACACAAAAATGGATGTAATTTTTAAAGGTTTTTATTGACTTTAATTTTGAATAAAATTGTTCAACAACAAGATTGTGATTAGAACCAACATTCGCACCACAATATGCACGTACATCTTGCAAATAAGACCGCCATTTTGTGTTAATACAAATGCAGTCAATCTCGTTTGTTGTTTTTCCGTCAGGAAAAACCCACGTTGCCATGTGTATATTTTTGTGAGCGAGAAATGTGTTGCCAACACTCATTCTACAATGACTGTTCATTATAAACAACCTATAACCATTATCATTTATGCTATCAGCATGCTATGTGGTTCAACATTTGATTAGTACTCAGATCTGTCTTTGTTCATTTTCGCATTGAAATCACTGATCAATATTTTGATGTCTCTCATTGGCACATTATCCAATAAACTTTGTAATTGATCATAAAATGTATCTTTTTGGTTCTCCTCAGTAGCCTCAGTAAGGGCATTGGTTTGCACAATTTTTACTTTTGCAAATCTGGCTTTGAATCTAACTGAAATGGTACGGTTGCTCACGGGTTTTCATCCAATTATAGCTTTAGCAGCATTTTTACTCAACATAATGCTAACTCCATAAATATAATGTTCTTCATGTGCAGAATTTAAAATTGATGTATCTCCATTTTTGAAATGACTTTGGCCTTTCTATTGCATTACGCTAAAAACCAAAATACCTAGCTTGTACTTTTTCATTTGTCAAAGGACTTGTTCTAACCGTCCACTACGAAAACGTTTGCGTATATTCCATATTCCAACACTGGTTAAGGTTTTGGCATTAAAGATTCTGCAAATCGAAGATTGAGCTTCTTTTCGTAACTCTGTCATCTAGATACGTGCGATCACTTCTTTGCCGTTGTTTGCCAAAATGGCGTCCTCTTGATTGTTTCCGCAGCAGTATAAATTATTTTACAGAGACCAGGTTTCTAGCCTTGCGCTCAAACTCTCCTCCTTTATTCAGACTTGGAACTGGCTAAATTAAATCATTTCTGATCCAAACTAGGCTCTATATTATTAATGATAATCTATTAAATAAATTTATTTTAAATTATAAATGCTTAAGACATATTTTGTTAATGTATATCAGTATATATATATATATATATATATATATATATATATATATATATATATATATATATATATATATATATATATAGCTCATAAACAAAGTTTACTGGGTTTAATGAATGGTATACCAGACGAATTTATTCAGTCCTTTCTAAAATGTACGGTTGAAAGACGAGGTTATGACAGTAATTTTTTTGCCTATGATAAAGAAAAAGTAACTCAAAAAATAAACGACGTTTTGAAAGCTAAAGAAGAGTAAGTAATAAATTAATTGTGTTTATAAATGTATATTATTTAATAAAACAAGAAATTTTAAGTTGAATGAGATAATATTGTATTTTAGTAGAATAAAAAAACTGTATATATTTACAACGTATTTTGTTTACAGTCAATTTTTTTTTAAATAAAATATTGTTAATTCACAAGGAAATAAATTTTATTTCATGGTAAATTAATAAGTTTTGTTTTAAACTTACAAAAAATGTGTGAAATATATTAATTAATAAAAACACAACATAGATTTAACACTACACAATTTACAGTGTTTTACCTTATAACACAATGATACTATTTAATTATTCATATTTATTTTATGTCATGTGCCGGGGTGGTCCAGTGGTACAGCGTTTGTCTCGAATCTTCGAATCCCACCACAAGCACTAAATACTGGCTTAGCTAACATATTCACAGCTAAATGATATTTTCCGTAAAACATTCAAAGTAGTACAAATAAATTAAAAACATAGCTTATATAAATTAAATGTTTTAATGCTAAAACATTTTTGCGTATCAAAATAACTCATTTTATCATAATAGAGTAACATTTGTTAATAATTTAATTAAATATAAAGTTTTTAATTAAAGACGACAATTATTAGGATAAACTTTCACCTTTTATAACGCTTTAGACGTGTGGAATTATTACAACATTGTTTGATCTAACATTTTTTACTTGTGATTTCAATGATAAATAATAAATAATGTATAGAGTAAAATGTATTCAATTAAATTCTGTTATATATATATATATATATATATATATATATATATATATATATATTGTTCATATTTTAGGGGAGTCAGTCCATTTGTTACGGCAATTGCTCAAATGTTGTGTGATTGTTCACCTACTGAAATTGCAAGCATTAATGATATGATAGCTCAGGTAAATCATTTTGATCAAATATACAAAATAATGTGTTTATATGTGTTTTTACACAAATTACTTTTAATAACTCTAAATATGTACACCAAAAATTATTTATTATATTAATTGTATGCAACCAATATAAAAAATAATCGATTATTTTTATTATTACGGAAAGCTATACTTTTGTAATTCAAAATGCAAAAATGTAAATATGAACACTTTAGAAAATGAAAAAATTAAACATTTTAATATAAAGCAATATTTAAACAATTTGTTTTATTCATTTCTAAATCTGTATAAAAAGGGTTTTAAAGTACAGTTAAAAAACTATCATTTTATAACATATTTTTATCAAACAGCACAGAATAAAAAGCAACATTTAAAAATGGATTTTGACCTAGAAAAACAGCCAAAAACTGCAAAACATAAAATTTTCTTTATTCTCTAATATCTCTTAATTGACGAAAATATTGAATCTGAATAAAATACAAACAAATATTTTTTTATTCAATTAGACATTTGTAAGCACTGACATTATATAAACTACAGGAAAGACTAAATTGGTAGAATTATGGGTAACATCGATGTATCAGGTTGATGTAGCGATACGGCGATAAATTCAAACTCCCATCACCGGCCTTTGATGCAGGTACTTGTTTGACCCCACCAAAATTTCAACTTGCTGAAATATGTTTTGCGTAAAATTTTTAAAATAACAACAATCAAATAAATAGATAACTTAGCATTATTAAACTAAACTAAATACACACAAGATTTGCATTGACTAACATAAAACCAATTTTAACTGATTAAAATAAAATATTCTAAATGTTCTAATTTTTAAAATTTAGTAGTGGGATTCAAACCCATGCCCACCGACGTACAAATCGAGCGCTCTACTGCTAAATGTCCCAAGCACAAATATTTTAAAAACGTTTTTATATCAATACACAAGTTCTTTAGCACTTAAGTAAAATTATAATTCATTTGCCTTTATAAAAAGCATATATATATTAATTATGATTTATTTATTTTTACTACTTTGAATGGTTTACAGGAAAAATCTTTCAACAGTGGACATTTAAGCGAAGGCAAAAGTGGGCCCGCACTTAGGTCAGTGGTGGGATTCGAACCCATGTCTACCAGGTTTAAATCGAACGCTGTACCACTAGACTACCCCGGCACATACATATATAACGTTTATTTAATTATTTTAATAGCTTTTTTTTAAATGCCTGTACTATTATATAACAGCGTAAAAAATTAAACTTAAATAAATATTATTTAATTATTAGCAAAATTAACAATTTATACCTGATAAATGTTATTTTATTTAAAAATTAATAGAAAACAGGCAACGGGCTGGATAATGAGATAAATTCGTTGACCAGTGGCAATACACGATTCGCTTTAATTTCATTTTGTGAGTGTTTTTTAACACAATTAATGATTTTACTCCCTTATATGTTTTATTAATAGAACAGCATTTGTATGCTTATCTTTTAATGTAATTAGTTCATATCGTGAAAGGCTAGTATTTCTACATTCAAGAAATTAACGTGTTTATTGGTAAAAAATTGCTATTAAATGCTAATATTACCAAGTATTTTTTAATTTAACAACTACGTATAAAATGTTTCAGTGTGTTAAAATCAAACCTGAATGTTTTTTTTTAATTTGTTTAAAGTAAAACAAGGTACTGAACGAATAAATATGCTCACTGAGTGGATACAAGATGTGAGTACGGTTCGTAGTGAAGATACGTTTACTTTTGACGCATTTATAATTACACATGCAGAGGTGAGAATTTATTGTATATTTATTAAAATTTACTTTCTATAAAATTTAATAAGCAACTTACATATTAATTAGATTAAAATAAAAATACAATTATCTAATTAAAAAAAGAATTACAAAGTTTATAATTCTATAATATAATAATTTTTTTTTTTTTTATATTTAAATAACTACCAAATTGTTACTAAATATTAAATTTTATATTATAAATTTTTACTACTTTCGAAAGCTTATTATCATTTTAAATAATTTTTTGTAAATACTTTAGATTGATTTTAAAACATTACTTGAAAATAGAAATTTCCGAGAAGCTGCGGAAAATGTTGTAAATCATCTTCCAATTGGAGACTACAAAAATGCTGTATCACGCATTATTAAACCAACATTAAAAAATACAGTACCTGCAGCGTCGTCACGTCTTGCAATTAATAAAATATTTATTACAATTTTGGTTATTATAAGTTTTTCTGTAAAACTTTTTGTGTAAACAATAATATTATTTATGAACTCTATATATTGTGTTTTTGTAAAACAAATAATTTACCCAATATGTTTTATGTATACATGATTTGAATTAAAATTTACATTATCTGCTCAAAATAAAGGTATTGATTTATTGTTTTTATAATTATTTTAAAATTCTCATTTTTTTAAAAAGATTTTTGATATAATTATCTTTTATATATTGTTTAAAAATTATTACTACATATTTCTGTAATAAAAGTTAATTTTTGAAAACGTAAGAAAATTTTTAATAAAATTTCTTTCTTGTATCTCAGTTTTTTTTGACAATATAAGTGTACGTATAACGGAGTGATTTAGCACTAAGGCGCTCGACTTGAATCTGTGTGGAAATAAGTTCGAATCCCACTACCAGCACTTAATGTTGGTTTCGCTAAAATGTCCACTGTTAAAAGAAGTTTTTCGTAAAATATTAAAATTAGTAACAAATATATATATATATATATATATATATATATATATATATATATATATATATATATAATCTAAATACAGTTACAGATTACAAGGTTAATAATAATTAAAATAGACAGGAAAACAAAAAACAAAATCTATACTCAAAAGCATGTGAATAAAATGCTTTGCATGTACAAACACTTGTGTATTTGTATATATGTTTATACAAAGCATTCAACTCACATGCTTAGTTGTGTACACATCTAATTTGTTTGCTTTAGTTTTGATAAAAACTTTATAATTAATAAGTTATAATAATGACATATAACAATACATCAATTTATTATAAAACATTCCATTATAAATATTGAAATAATACTAAGTTATTATAAATTTTAAGACTTACTACAACTGACACCAATTAAACACAAATTAAAATAAATAAAAAATAATTTATATATATATATATATATATATATATATATATATATATATACTGTTAATGTTAATCTATTTTTTAATAATAAAAATAATGATTTTTAAAATAAAAGCACACAATTTTTGTTTAACATATTAACAGTCAGTACAATATAAATCAAGATAATTTTAATTTGTAAATAATTTATTTTTATTATTTGTAGAAATAGTTTTCTGTCATGAGGCCATTTCCAGAATGATAAACTACGCATCAATTATTAGGTAAAATATATGATGGATTTTTGTATAAATTTAATATCTAGTTGATTAAAATTAATTTTTTGTAAAAAGTTTATTTTTTGTGTTATAGAAAATAATAACAATTATTATTATTATTATTATTATTAATTTTTCAAAAATTACATATTAAAGATGTAATTTGTTTTTTTTAGATAAGTATATTATTTACTCAGAGTAACAAAAGCTACCTGTTCCGAAAAGTTTTTAAAATAGCTGATGCTTAAATGTACCCTCAGTTAACTGTTTTTATTATTTTATAATTGTTTTAATATTAATCGTTTCACGTTAAGTAATGCACAATTTACGTTTTTCTGTCATCTTTCGTTTTGAAAATTATTGAACTTTTTTGCGTTATAATACTATACTTGTTTTATTATTAATTTTGTATATTTATTATTTTTGCTCGCTTTCCTTAATTGTTAACTGCAAAATCATGAATGTGCAAGATGGGATATCTGTCGGGCAAAGTAATTTTATTTAAAGCCCTGTAGTTACCGCATGATCGGTAATTACCTATTAATTTTTTTAAATACCATGTGTAGTGGTAAACCCAACAACGGTTTGAGCGTTTGATAATTCCCAGTTCAATCATATTTTTAAACACTTTTTTGGCTATTTCCAATTTATCTGGTTCTAGCCGTCGGGTGTCTCGCAAGTGTTGCAAGTCCATATGTTGAGATAATATGTTTAATTTGATGTGCTACTTTGTTGTTAAAGGGGTCAGGGCGCAAAATGTTTGAAAAAGCGTGAAGTAAGTGTTTGAAGTCGGTGCCAGTCGGTTAAAACAGTGTTATCAAAAGTGGGCCGACAATGCTAGCTAACAGAAAACGGAGACTTTGGTGTGTTTGTTAACCAACTGGTGATTCTCTGCATCAATTAATAATTTAAATGCTTTAAGAAAATCGATTCCTATAATATGCAATGGTATGTCGGCAATTATAAAGTCTTATGTCATATCAGATAAACCAAAATTTAATGTGATTTCTTTTGTTCTGTATGTAAGTATGTTTGTATCGTTTGCTGCCGTCAAACAAGATGAAGTCTATCTGATGGCGTTACCGCAATAATGCTAGGTTCTGCATCAGTGTTTACAAGGAACTTCTTGTATGACTTCCAATCCCTGACAAATAGTAAGTAACTTCCTTTCTTGACGGTCGCAAATGTCGCAAATAAGCACCGTTCTACTCGTTTCTAGTCTTTTTGAATACTCTGGCGGCAGAAAAAAATTTTAAAGGTGATAATGTGCAAGCCAAATGGCATAAATGTGCTTTGGCTCCGTAATTTTGGTAGTACCAGCAAAACTTAGGATTGACATATTTCAGTTGTTTTCTTGTTCCGCCGTAAGATTTACTCCGATAACGATAACTGTTTCTGCGGTCGCGTGACCGGTTTCTGTGAATGGTTAATTCCAATGTGGACACCCGGTCTAGAAGTTGTTTTAGAATTTACTGGCTCGCAGTTTGTTGGACTGGTTATATTATTATCTTTAAAGAATAATATTTTATCTGCCAATTTTGCAAGATCATCTAGTTTCATTGTATCAATATATTCAGTAAGAATGTGTCGGACGTGTTCTAGCATAGCCTTTAGAAAAATAATTTCTAGAAGTCTGTGTTCCACTTGTTTACTCAACAATGTCTTGCGCAGTTAATTAAAATACATCGTCGGTTGTTGGTCTTTTAAACGTTCCTTTTCTAAAAGTTTGAGAATCCTTTGGTGCTGTAGGATTTTAGTCCTCTTTAAGATTGCTTGTTTGAGGGTTTTATATAGCGTTAATTTTGGACGGTTTATAAGGATTTTCCAGACTTTGCGCTATTTGACTTGGCAGATGTCCTGCAACAGTTGCAACTCTGTCCTTTTGTGATTTAACATTGTATCTAAAAAATACGTATTCTAATTATGCGAACCAAAGTTCTAAGTTGTCTGCATTGAATGGTAGCAAATCAAAATAAACTAGTAATTGTTAGCCGTGATTAGCCGAATTGTCTCCAGAGCTCATATTAATTCTATATATTGCAAATATGTTTAATCATTATAATAATACCAGAAAAAAAATAATAATAGCGTGTTCACTGTCGTCCTCACCAATTTAATGGTACATCAATAATTAACTCTTAACTAAATATAAAAACATTAAGTATTTTATAATTGTTATATCAAAACATAAACATTAATACTAAATGTATTAAAATTAAAAATAGTTAATACAAATATGCAGCACACAAACAATGAAATAAACGGACAAATACAGAAATGTTTGGGGTTACACAAACCACGTTATATTCCAAAGGCACACCAAAGAATGTATGTCGCACCTTTCGGTGCAGCAAAACAATAAATATAATATTAACAAAAATTGAGAATTATAAATATTATAATATAAACATGTTAAAATAAGATTAATGAAATAATATAATCAATAAAATATTTGTTAAATAATAGTAACGGTACAACTGTTCCACTATTAACCTTGATTTTGTCTTAATTTCAAAATATTTTTTGTAACAAATCCCTCTGGGCCGCTGGCCTGACACTAGATAGGGCGTGGGTTTAAGTTTATGTGTGTGTAAAACTTGAAATGTATGCGCTGCTGATAATTCCAAATAAGAATGAAACAGCTGTACAGTGCTTCTGGTTGACTGGAAAACCTAGTAAATTTATTATTCAAGTGAATCTGACAATACTAATATAACATTTCTAAAAAAATCCTTTTTTATCTCATTATTTATTTTATACACCCTCCCTAAAAATATAAAACAATACTAAAGGTATCTTAGTCTACTCAACTCGTAAATTCAGGTTTCAGGTTTCAAGTTGATACACGAGTTAAATAGGAGAAAAACTCCTTTTAGTACTCTGTTCAAAGTTATCGGATATCATGAAATGATGCTGAATATTTACTTTTTCTTTCGCAATTAACAAAATATTAGATTTATTTGTTTATTTTTGCACCCGATTTATTGAGATTACACTTTTTTAATTTTATGTACCGTTTTGTTTTTGTTGTTTTAATTTAAGTTAATTTATGTAACTATTGATATTCATATAATGTTTGAACTACCGTAAAAAAAATTTTTTAAAAACAATACAAGCATTACATTAACATTGTTAGATAATCAATAAGAAAAAAATATTAAAAAATATAAATAATTCTTTAATTAAAATTAAAAAATAATGCAGTAATTATTTACATTTATTAAAAAACATAACTTTTGTTACAATAAATGTTTAACGATAAAATTTTATTTATTATTTTTATAATTAAATATTATTTTTATGTTTAAATTTGTTTTATTTTATATATAATAAAGTTTTAAATAATACTTTAATAATACCATCACTTTTTATTCAATTTAAAACGTTTGTTTGTGCGTACGACCTTGTAAACTTTGGTAACTTTTCGTCTCAAAGTAACTGGAAGCATGAACAAATCAATTATTTAATTTAGTTTTTATAGGTGAAAGAAGGCAATCATAATGTTATATTTTAGTGAATCTTTGTTATTTTAATTTTCTTTTCTTTGAAAAACTATTATAACACACGTTATTTTAGTGTTAATTTAGTTTCTAATGTTTGTTTTTTATTTTAGTTTTTTATTTATTTTATTCCTTTTTGATAACTCACCATTCAGTCTCGCGAGGTAAGGCGCGCGTCACGCTACACGTCTATTGGATCGTTAGTCATCCTTTCCTCTTCTTTTTGAAGATTATTTTGTTGTTCAGGATTTTTCACGAGTTGAGTAGGCCAAAACGCCTTTTAGTACTCAAATTGTCTTAAATTTTCAGCAGGAAAAATGAAATGGATGGTGAGGTAAAGGGGGATTAGTCACAGAAAAAATATTTGAAATCAGGATAAAATCAAGGTAGATAGTGGAAGTTAACAATTATAGAAAACGAGCTAAAATAATAATAAAACAAGTTACGTATTATAATGCAAAAACACTGCAATAATCATCAAAAAAGAAGAAAAAGAAAAGGATGAATAACGCTCCAATGGACGTGTAGCGTGACGCGCGCCTCACCTCGCGAATGTATTGTGATACGTTATTTTATTATTATTATTGTGTATTTATAATTTTTGTTTGTCTATAATTGTTAATTTCTACTATCTATCTTGATTTTGTCTTAATTTCAATTTATTTTCTGGGACTAATCCTACTTTACCTCACTACTTATTTCATATTCCTATTTGAAAATTTGAGACAATTTGGAAACCGAGTACTAAAAGGCGTTTTGGCTTACTCAACTCGTGTACAATCCTGAAACCATTCTTTTTTCAATAATTATGAAGCAGAACCGTTTTTAAAGGTTTTGTTTCAAAGTTACATCCATGTGACATTAAAGCATTTACACGGACGCATTAAAACACTTAATTATTATAAAATAAATGTTTTAAGTTAGATATTGAACTTCTTGAATACTATATTGTATAATTTGTACGTATTTTAGCGCTTATGCAGTTAAATCAGTGTTCCTGTAATAAATAATGAGTGTTTATTTACGTTTGAAACGTAAAATTACGGATGTTCCTATCGATAGTTTGGATACAACACATTTAAGCAAACGTCCTTGTTCAGATTCGAATGTTCTTACTTTTCAATACGTTGGTACTCAATCGGTTATATCGTCAGATTTTATTCCTTATGTAAATCACTCTGCTCGTGGAAAACGAAAATTAATTTTGGATAATGATCAGGCGACTTTAATTGAAGAGGATAGTATTAAAGCTAAAATTTGCAAGGTATGTATATATATATATATATATATATATATATATAGTTGTTATTTGAAGCTATACGATATTTGAAAATGTCTTATTTAATGATTTTTCAATTATTTATTATTAAAATGAATGGAGATTCAGATTACTATTGTTTTTCGATAATTTTGGTTAGTATACTTTTATGTTTTTAAGAGTACATATAAAACACTTTTCTAATAAACATTATTTTTAAGACAGTGACACTGTTTACAAGGTTTAACGAAGTCACCTGATTATTTGAAAGGCTATATGTAATATACGTATATCTTAATACATGGTTTGAGTATCTTGGTTGTATTTATTACTCCACTCAGCTTAAAAAAGTCAGTAAAAATATATTCAAGATTGTAATTGTGCCTTTTTGTACTTGGTGTACTCCGTTTCTGTTTGTGTTGGTTCGAGTCCAAGATGCATTACCTGGAAGTACGGAATTGATAATATCATTGTAATCAGTCAGCGTTACCCAAATCCTCAGAACTAATAATGTGTCTTATGTTGCAACAACGCATTAATGTTGACTGAATGTGTGGTTAGATGTAATCCTGTTTGTACGAATACAACAACAAAATTTGGTAACAGAACTTCTTTTAGCATCCCGAATTCCTATACGAATAAGTTTTCGTATGGGAATTGAACTTCGGGTCGATAAATGAAGTTTTTTTTGGATAAAAGACCGCTTTTTTATGACGACGCCAGGGTTCACAGGAATCGACGAGGTAATCTTTGGGTGTATTGGGGTTTGATGCCGGTTAACGAATCCACATACCTAACTGTCCACATATGGTAAATGGATACTCTCATACTTTTTAAGCGTCTTGGGTGTAAGCTAGCAATTGAACAGGAATTTAATGAATTCCAAGTTGTACCGCTGTACCCTCGTTCGTGCTGTTATTAGTCTGGATGCCTGTGGGCACCTAGTCTGGAATGTATCACATGGAGGAGGAACAGTCAAACATTTAACCTTCATTGGAATGTGAGAATTTATAAGCATTACTCAAATTCTTAGGATCATTAGCATCCCTTCGCTAATACATTTTTAGCGCTTTAGTTGACTATATTGATTTGTTGTAAGTCTTTATTTAAAACGCATTATGTATTGATAAGCAAATGCTTGTTTAATTAATCGTGACTTTCCATACATTTAGAATGTGACAACAAGGAATATTGTTATTTTGCTGGCTATGTATTACATCAAAGAGGGCTCAATACTCGATTGGATGTAGATATTTTGAAATTTTTCTTATTTAGAAATTACATGTACGATAAACCATTTATAAACGTTATTCAGCCTCTCAAACAGAAAAATTGTAATCTTAGTGAATCTTTAATTTTAAAAAATTATTTAATTCGAAAAGCCCTAGATCTTGTTATATTTATGCTCAAATTTTATAAGTTTTGTAAATTAGAAAAGAAAATATGTTTTGGATCGGTTTATTTTATTTTTTTAGGCATTACGAGCAACATTATTAATTAATCATAAGATAGGGGGTTTCTGGTTTATTCCCATAATAACGATATTAGAAGAATGTAAAAAAATCAAGCAGTTGTATTATTGTAATTATGTAGAAGCTGCATTTTCTAGCTTGTGAATGGAAATTTTGTTTATTTTAACCAGACGTTTAAACTATTTTAGTCCAACAAGCCGATTATAACATTTTGTCTCGATTTGTGCAGTTCTCGACACACTACTCAACTTTTACAGATATGCACACTGTCGAATTTCCAGTTTTGTTAACTTGCTCTCATCATGTTTTTTTAGCAAGTGCACATTTTAACGTAACAAAAGGAGGACGAGCGATTTGGTACCACTAACCACAAGTCTGTCGTCTTAGGCATTACTTACATTTTAGACAATTTAATTATTTTCTATAAACTAACATTAACCAATCAAATTGTTCTTCTTTTTTATATAATTATGACACAACACGTACTTTGCTTCAATTAATCGACATGTATAAATGATATATATATATATATATATATATATTAGATTCAACCTATTACTTACAACCATCAATCCAATATTAGATTCAACCTATTACTTACAACCATCAATCCAAAGTTGAAATTTCTAGCAAATTTGAACATTTGACTGTGGATCCGGAAACTGACGATTTAAATGACAAACAAACTAAGCTTTCAAAAGTTCTGGATGTTTTTGAAAACGACACATCTATATCAAAGTGTTCTAATTTACAGTCGAACGATGATGAATATTCAAGTAGTGCTTGCGATCATTTCGTCTACGACCTATACAAAATTGATTCGACTAAAGTCACGAATGACAATTGTTGGGACGATTTTTGCAGCTACTCGTATTTCGACTGCGAAAATGATGAAGAAGTGCATGCTGTTGACGATGAAGACGATTCAAATAGTGAATCGAACTGGCGAAACGACTATCCGGATGAAGACGATTTTGATCAAAGTTGTGACGATGAGGATTCACATTCAACCGAGTCTTGTTCATCACGAAGTGAATTTTATGGCAACTATTATTAGAGTTGTGTATATATTATTTTTATTTTTATTTGAAAAAATTCCGTTTTTTTTTGTTTTAGCAAATACAAACGTCTATTTTGACCATTGTTTGGTTTAGTATCTATTTACAATTGTAAATTCTAAGTTGCTATGGTGATAGTAGAAGGTATTATGGCAAAATTGGCGACGTTAATAGTTAATTTTTTTGGTGAGTGGTTTTAATTTTGAGCTGCAAGCTGGATTTCAGTCTATGAAGACGTGTGAAACGTATTGTGCATCTACTGTTCTATTGGGAAAGGCATTGGACAAAGAATGGCTGAATATTGTAGTGTTTAGAATTGCTTACAGGTGTTTTATTTTAACATGGTTTGACGGTTAACGCATAGAGTTCAAATTTACAATTCATTGTGGTTGATGACATAGTCACCTCTTTATTATTTCTCTATTTGTACGACATATTAAAACGATCGACTTTGATGGTGTAGAAGAAAAAAGCAAAGTGTCTTGGTTAGTAGATGGCATTCTTGTAACATTGCCACTATACGCAGATTGACGAGCTGCCTGATTTTTTATCAAGATAATTTTCCTTAGCACAACGGCTACATATGTTACACGTATACCTTAAGGTACTTTTTAAGTACCGTAGGTGTATGTTTGCACCTACCCGCCGTAGTGGAAGCCCAGTTATACCACTGTTCATTCGGTTCCTGCTGTCTTGATGCCTATAGGCATCTAGGTCATGGAAAATGAATAGTCAGGAAGATCACAAAACTTTATAAGCATTATTCAAATCCTCACGATTATTAGCATCTAGAAATGCGAATGTAAATTAGAAAACGTGTTCCATGTTAATTGTAGGGCACTGACTTGAAATGTGATTCTATTGTTTTGTACACGGGTTTTATATATTGCTAATTTTCTAATAGCCAAGAAACCTTTTTCATCCACACACACCTACCTAAATTCAATTTCCATCCGATAACTTCTTCGTATAGGAATTCGCGATGCTATACGAACTAAGATGGACTTAGCCACCAATGATGGAGGACAAAATAAAAATTTTTTACTACGCATGGACTAAGATATGTTATTTAGTGAACTCCCAATTGTACCGCTCTACCCTCGTTCATGCTGTTATTAGTCTGGATGCCTGTGGGCACCTAGTCCAGGATGCACCACATGGAGAAGGAACAGTCAGGAATATAACCATCATTGGAAATTGAGACTTTATAAGCATTACTCAAATTCTTAGGATCATTAGCATCTCTAGACGAATACATTTTTCTAACACTCTAGTTGGCTATATTCTGTGCTAGTTGTAAGTTTTTATTTAAAGCTGATTATGTATTGATAAGCAAATGCTTGTTTAATTCAATCGTGACCAAGATATGTTATAAAAGTTGACTTATTTGAAATGTTAGTAGGCGTAGCAGTACAATATTATAATACCATTTTTAAATTGCATTTGAAATTGTTAAGCAAAAAGTTAATGTTTTTGCAACGTTAAAATAAGTACATTTAATATTTCATTATGATTGTTCTCAGTGTAATACCATGTAAATCATAGTCCTATTATGAAACATTTCAGCTATTGTGTAAAAAACGTTGAGTGTGACAAAACAATGCTGCAATGGCACAGATTATTAAGATACTTACGTAGACATCAGCTAGAGTCTTATTATCGCCACTTAACGCGGTTAATCGTTAAATTTAGCATCTGGTAACAATCTTTTGTTATAAATCATTGAAACAATAAGCCTAAGAAAAAATTACAACTTTATAAATGATCAATTTACGAATATACATTGAATCAATTTTTGTTTACATTAATAAGTATGAAAAAATTAAATTAGTATTGGGCCGTTGATTGTATTTCGGAAAATTCGGTTGTGACGGCTTTGAGTGCTGCAAGACATTTGATGGTAATGCACAATTGCCCAATGGAGGGTAGTTCGTCTAGGTGATCGACTCCCTTCTGTGACTTGATGACTGTTGGATAAAAGGCAACAATTTTGATTGGTTATATTTAAAATTCAAAGTTTGGTTGTTCCACAGGGTGGATACGTGGCTGACCTATTATTCTAGCGGTACAGCGCTCGACTTGGACTTGGGTTCGAATCCCTCCACCGGCTTCACTAAAATGTCCACTTCTTAAAGATGCGCTTCCTGTAAAAAAGAATTCAAAGTAGTAAGAAACTTAATTATTGGTTGTTAAAATTTTTTTAAATTGATCAATTTTTGTCAATCGTTCAAATTATAACCGTTACCAGCTGCAAAATCACCTATTTTATTGTTGCATATTGAAACCAGCTAGTTCCATCATTATAAGTTTTTTATTTCGCAATAGAGTATGAGACAAGATTATTTCTTTTGATAGAACTTATTGTTATTTAATCTTTTACTATCAACCGTCGTATAAATTAAATTCCAGCATGTACGACAATAGATGTGCAGAAACAGACAAAATAATTAGACTATTGGTTTCAATTTTTAAAGAAAAAACAATGTTCAATTTATATCATTCTTTCAAATGTCCTACATTGCAAACACAATTACAACATTTTGCATGATTGCCATTATTGTTAAAAATAATAGGTATGGCAAAGCTTACTCGGCACCATTTCATGATCTGGTTCGCATTCGTTTTTCAAAATGTCTTGCAAATTAACTGTCGCACAACCCACAGGTTCACACTCGTCTAACTCGGTTGTTGACGGCTTGGCCACAACGACAAACACTAAATTACTCCGATTGGGATCTGTTGACAGTAACAATTTGGCCAAGTTTTGACGTTTTTCATAACTATCAACATTGAAATCTGCCCAAATAGCAAACATTAAATTCTATTAGTAAGGTAAAATAAGTGCATCAATTTTGTAGTCCTCATTCAGATATGTTAATAGAAGTAACTGCCAAATTCGAGATAACCTCTAATTTCACACTCTTCTAACATTTGTATCACGATAGCGAAGATTGTGCTGGTTAGGACACGTTCTTCGTAAAAATTGTGACGCATCTCAAGTACCGTAGCTTTGACCTATCCAAATGCCGAGTGGAAAAAAAAGAAAGGTGCTCAGAAACGTACCTGAGAGGATGCTATTCGGGACGCTATTTTTACCGGGACCTTATCTTGGAAACAATGTCAAAGTCGCTGGACTGACCTATCTGTGCACGCCTCCGAAAACTGTGAACAGTGGAAGGTGATTATATGTGATTTTATGAGGATTTAGATCTAATAATGCTACCGACATCTGTTGCTTGTTTTTGTTAATAGAAGCAACCTTTAACATAGCGGTGTCATGTACATTTGTGTAAAGGTCAATATTATTTGTTTTCAACTGCTGTTAATATACAAGTTTAAACAGAGATCGATACCCTATTGCGGTCATCAACCTGACAAGAGTTTTAACAACTGAGCTGTCCCCTTGGTAAAGGTGATAAAATATTTACTAGGTGTCCTACACTGAATATATATATATATATATATATATATATAAAAGCAGCTGGAAAGTTTATTTATAACATTAAAAGCTTAACTCCATTATTTTTTTCATACTCCTTGTTTGACGCTATAAAACCTAACAGTACACTGCTCCACAAAAGTTATTATACATGACCTTGATTGTCAAAACCACAAATATTTTCGGGTTTTATTGCCCAAAGATTTTATAAAATTTCTTTTCATTATGTAGACATTTTATCGAATACAATCAAGAGGCAGCAATGGAATTTAAACTTGCAACATGAAAATAATTATTCAAATCTTAACATCAGAATACTAAATCTACTTTCTCCAACCGTAGTCGGTCCTAAGTTTGATTGAGAAAGGAGGAGGATTTGAGCACAAGATTAGCAACCTGTTCTCTGTAAAATAACCATTGCTAAATAAATATCAAAAGGATACAGTTTTATTTAGCTATGGCAAGGAAGTGAAAACAGCATAATTTTGATAGCGGGGTTTGGCAGGATAGATTTTCAATCCTCAATGTACACGTTTCTCAAAGCCAATAAGTTAAAGTACAATCATATGTTGCTCCACGCTCTTCAGAGCGAAAGAATTTAGAAATAAATAATAGTAATAAGACATTTTAAATGTACAAATGTTTGATTATCATACTCTTAGTATAGTGAAATTCTGATTTTAATGCAATTTTTTGATCAGGTGCCACGTGTAAACTGTCCGATTCAACGACCGAATACCATTCTGTTTGAAACGAATTTTGATAATCCAAAAACGAACCTTTGACAAATATTCCGCTCAACTGGTTCGAAAATGAATGTGGATAAAATTGTAGACCGTCCAATTCTATAGCTACATGATTCTTATAAAAAGTGTCCGACATTGCTAGTTGATGTGTTGATTCACCATGTTTATCAATCAATATTTTTGGTGTACGATTTTTTTTGTTTGCTGCAGCATTTGTGCTTTTGTTAATTGTATTGTCGGTAATCAACATTTCCAATCCGAGTTCAGTCGATTTGCTTCTGGGTTGAGGTTTGGGAACTACAAGTGGAAGTTTATAAATCATGATTTTATAAGTATACAATTTATTGGTGCAAAAGATTTTCATTTCATAAAATATTATTATTGCTGTTGTTGTTGTTGTTCTTATTAACTTAGATACTTCAGTAGAAGTAGCTTTCAGCAGACAAAAACAAGTACAATTATAAAATACAATACAATTAGCTGTATGTAACATCAGTCATAAAATAAAATAAGTTTAAATTACAGTCTAATACACTCAAAAATTAACATATAATGAAACGTCATGTGGATTATGATATGCATGAAGGGATATTACATTGCTCTGAAAAGGCACTATAGTTAATAGTATACTAAACAGTATACATCAAATGTGAATGACTCATGTGTGAGCATGAGTATTAAAGTAATAACTTGGATAAAGGATATTAAAGGGTCGCAATGATTGGCAGCACTTACTTGTAAATTCAAATCCGGTACGTACTTTTTCAAAACTATGTGTTCTGTCCACAATTACAATACTGTTTTTGTATCATATTGTTTACTGATAATGTCTTAAAAAACTATCAATATAATTATCTGATATTTTAGCTTAGATAGAGATCGAACCCACATTTGAGCCGACCGCTGTATTGCTATATCAACCCGGCACAACTACATTTCCAGACTCTTTATTGGTCTAAAAATTAGTTGCAACAAATACAAGACCAATTTAGTGCAAAACCTAATTCTACTCTATTACATAACGTGTTATTATTTGATAAATAAAATTAATAATAGAAATTACTGTTCGGGATAATTATATTATAAAAGGATATATAATTATATTACAATTGAATAATTATCATTTTAGAGATTTTCCGCAGTTCAGTGATTAATTTTGTTTCAAACTTGTCTTTTAATAAATTTTATTTTATAGAATGCAAAATCAGTTTTAAAGGCACTATAAGTAAATTTAAATAATTACACTTGTTGTAATTTCCTTTACAAACGTGTTAAATGAATTGTATGGCCTTTTGTCATAATTTTAGTATATATATAATTCGTGGGACACCAAACTTATGAACGATGAATATTACAAAAAATTGAAAAATAATACTTGCCTAAATGTGAAGTGTTTTTATTTTCACTCAGTCCAGCTGCAGAACTTGCACGTTCCTTCACAAAACACGAATCCACATTTAACTATTTGTTAAAATAAAATTTAAATTATACATTTTAACAAGATAAAATATTAATAATATTATTTCAAGCCAATTTAAAATTAGTTTACTCAAATTAGTTGACAAAAAACTTATAAATGTGCGGCAGTCGTACAGTTGGTCGAAGGATCGACTTGAAGCTGGATGGGCATGGGTACCACTGGAGCCCACTAAATGTGGGCCCCAGTTTGGATTCGCTAGAATGTCCACTACTAAAATATGTTTTCCTTAAAACACTCAAAGGTAGTAACATTTTTTATTTTCATTTTGGTTGGTGACGTGGTCACCTCTTCATTATTTCCCATATTTATACGACATGTAGAACGATCGATTTCGATGACTTGATAAGCGTAGACAAACGTGGAAGAATAACAAAGTTTCTTGGCTGGTAGACGGCATCCTTGTGACGTCGCCACTGTTCACAAAGATTGACGAGACCGCCTAATTTTTTGTCAGAGTTATCTCCCTTAGCCTAACGGGTACATATGATATACGTATACATTTAGATACCTTTTAAGTATTCTGGGTGTATGCTCGCACCCACCCGCCGTAGCGGAATCCCAGTTATACCGCTGTGCACTCGGACCCTGCTGTTATTAGTCTAGATCCCTAGGGGCACCTAGTCCAGGATGCACCACGTGGAGGACTAACAGTCAGGAATATCACCATCATTGGAAATTGAGACTTTATAAGCATTACTTAAATCCTCAGGATCTTTGTATTTTTTACAATCAATCCCATCTTTTACCTACAAAATCCTTAAAACAGCAATTTAACGGCTGTTTTACAAAACAAACATTTACAACCTGGTGAATAATTAGGATAATTGAATCTCTGGTAAATTGGATACCTGATTTATTAAGGTACAATACTAGTAACTTAAATAATGTCTATCCTGAAATCAAATATATTACAGTTATTTTAAATTAAATTTCAGATTTATATTAAAATTAGAATTAAACATCATTATTAGCTGTCAATCTAACTTAAAAATAAATGAATCCGTTAATTAACAAAATAAACAGAAATGCTTAAATTAATAAAACTGAATTTTTTACTTACTTTATTATCGTTAACAATCCTTGGTTGTACTGTCAAAAAATCTTTACTTTTTTTATTTGAATAGGATTGATTTGATAATGGTAGAAAGTTAGGTTTATTAAATTCGGGAACGTTTGTCAATGAATTTGGTGCATCATTCAGTGATATTTTGACAACATTTTCACTTGTATTAGAAGTCTTAAAACAAAAAAAATTAAAAATAACAGTATGTAACAAATAATGTTCTTTTTATTTATTTTCATTTAGTTTTGCTTGTTACCGCTTAAATATTTTACAGGAAACATTTATTAACAAACTTTATTTATTTTTCCAAGTTCAATTTGCATCCTTTTCGTATAGAAATTTGGGAAGCTATTCAAACTTGGAATTGATGAAGGGGTGGCTCTGCCACCAACTTATGATATAATTATTATGTTTTTTCAACAAAAATGAACATTTTGTAAAGCCAAACAAATCCCGTAATTAGTACCGGTGGTGGAAATCAAACTCAATAGCTATCTACGTCCGAATCCAGTGTTGCACCAGTATAGTATAACGTAGCTTAAAGATTATAAAACAATTGTGGAATTTATCTTTTTTAACTCTATCTATGCAATAAACCATGTCTCTAGCTAACATCCTTCAAACATTTTTTTCTATTATTATTATAGACACTGTAGACAAGTTTGTTTCTCAAATAATAATTATTATGCAATTGTAAAATATTCATTTTTCATTTACCATTTTAGAATTATTTTTAACAGTTTGTTCGCCATCCAATTCATTCAACTGTTGAATCAATTTATTTGCCAAATTTGAATCGTCTTCACCGACATTCGAAAGCTGCTTCCAAAACATTTTTAAATGCACCACTCCTTGTTCGACCTGCAATTTTTTTATACTGTCGTTGTTTTGGGTTGAAACTTCAATTGGACCTAGTGGAAATGAACCTTCAATTTGTTTTTGGCGTGAATTGACCAAGTCCAACAAAGGAACAACGGCTACGCCAAGACAACTGGATGCTACATCGGATTCGGCATGATCCAAGACGTAGATTTTTAAACTTTCTCTTCGCAGATAACTTGAAAATTAATTTATAATAATTTACGTTAATTTATGTTGAGCAAGTAGGTGTACAAATCAAATGCAAATGTCAATTTTAAATTTAATTCATGTTGAGTTGTTGATGACTTGTTCTTGGTAAAAACATATTTTTAAATTTATTCTAATTTTTATTATTTTAAATTTTTTACGAAAAACAACTTTTAGCAGTGGACAAAGTTGAATTAATAAATTAACAAATGTTTAAGTCTTTTATTTAGTAATTGGATAATATAAAATCATTAGTAATGCATTGTTTTAAGGAGTAGTATAATACTGCATACTATCAAATGCTAAATTACTTGATACATGTCAGTCTAATGTATTATTTGAGTAAATATTAATTATAATAGTTTTTGGCAATTGAGTTCAACACTGGTAAATTCACATGCAATTTGCACAATCAGATAAATACTTTTCGGTTGTCATAAGAAATAGATCGTTATTTTTATTTGCAATTAGTCCCCAACAAAATCAGATATACAACATACAAATGTACACAAATGCATTGTTTATCCACACCTACATAGACTACTGCATAGACTATTTATTTTTTTTATATCACATATGAAATGTCTTTATCAAATAATTGACTCAAAAATAGTGTCAAATTAATATTTACACATTATCATGTATCGTATATCTTTCACAAGATATAAAGAGAAAAAAAACATCTACTCAACTTTATGTTTAATAAATAAATTTGTCGTTTTCAATTGTCATTAAGTTATAACTCTGTTTTCAGTGTCTATATTACTCATTTTAAGCGCCCTTGAAAATGGCACGCTGCTTAAGTTTATTATAAACGATTATCTTTTTACTTAGAGTCAATGCAGATAGTTACAATTAAAGTAGCATGTATACAACTACAATAACTGTGCTAGTAAAAGTAAATCACAGCCAACTGGTACAACCTACCGGTCTAAATAAGCATCCATTTTCAAATCTATCACACATTCGTCGTCGAATACAGGCGATAACGATTGGTCAACTATTTTCGTATCATGTTCGGGTTGATTGTAAAATTGATAAATTAGATAAGGCGAAGGCAAATGATGACATTTCAAATTTGTCAGTTTGGCAATTTGAATCACTAACTGGTCTTGGCCAGGTTTCGACAATTGAGACTGAGAGGAAATTTCATTCAATTTGGTTTTAATGTTTGACTGTCTGGGTCCAACTTGGTAGGACAATTGTTTAAATCGTTCTTTGAATAAACTTATATATATATATATATATATATATATATATATATATATATATATATATTTAAGCTGACCGTAAATGTAATATATGTATCGTAAAACTATAGTATATAAAATATATTTCGAAGTTAAAGGCAAACAATTGTTAAAAAGAGTTGTAAATAAGGCTTTGTCAAATAGAAAATTACATATCAGATAATTATTTCATTTAATAGTTAAAATTGTCGGGTGTTGATGCTACTCTGAGTATAAAGCAATGACTATTTATAATACAAGGTTAATGAAAACTTCAATTTAATAATTATAATTACAGTCAGCTTAAATATTTCAGTAGTAATACATTCAGCATCATAACATACAAAATAATATATTTAATCTTCTATTTTTTTAAATTTTCATTTAGAACAATGTTGAAAAACGTATTTATAATGTAATACACATTATAATAATTATTTTAACAAAAATATTAATTTTTAAAATGAGTTTATTGTGTTGTGTACACTGCATTTTATTGTTTCTCGTTTTCATCTATTAACATTATGTTATATATATATATATATATGAGTATTTAATTTCTTTTAAACAATAGATTTACACATTACACATTGTATCCTTTGTGTGAAAACAACAGTTGCATAAACATAAATCTCTACTCCGAAAGACTTTAAATTACCAAATAGCTTGTCGCATTGGAACACACAATCGAAGCCAATAATCCAAAGTACCAATTGGCATACCCGAAAGTTGCTCCAAATTTAAATTCAAACGTGTTTCGTTGAGTCGCGCGCATCCGATAAATTCCAGTTTGCCATGACAACGCTGTACAGCACCTTTATCTTTTAAATCTAATTCATTATCTGTCAAATGGAACAAAAAATTGTGTATAACGAAAGTATTAAAAAGATGTTGGAGACAAAATTTGTTTAATGCGTACAACATTCAATTTGTGTACTACATGTACGTTTTACTAAAATAATAGAGTAAATGAAATTACATCTAAGTATATATATATATATATATATGGGATTTAAAACTCTGTGTACAGCTTCCTTCGACGCTTAAGAAACTAAATTCCGATAACAAATATAAAGAACAGGATGCTAACAATTGGTTCTATACAATTCCAATCTATGATTCCTGATCAAGAAGTCCAGCTTATAAAGCGGTACAGCGCTCGAATTTGGACATTGGTGGGCATAGGTTCGAATCCTACCATCGGCACTAAAATGTGGGCCCACGTTTGACCTAGCTAAATGTTCACTGCTGAAAGATGTTTCTCGTAAAACCTTCAGAGTAATAAACATAAAATAAATAAATATATCTAATCAAAATATGTACGTTATTTAGACACTTATGTACGTTACGACAAATTTCCTAAATGTGACGCAGTAATCTGGTTTGTAAAACGCTAGAGTATAATACCTAATGAACAAGTTTTTTAATATATATAAAATAATATAAAAAACGCCAATAATAGATTACACTTATAATTAACTTAACTTCATTAAATTTTACATGTTAGATTTAATTGCTATACATTAAGTACAATTTAATTTTTTAATAAATTCTTGCCTCTGGTATTTAACAAAACTGAGAAATCCAATTTTGCCGCAGCTATTGTTTGATGTTCAGAATCACATACTTGGTGTAATTCAATAATACATTTTTCCTAAAAAAATAGTTAAAAAACGTTTTTTTTTTAATTATTGCAATTGTTTGCATATTTAAGATTCCTTACATAATAGAAATCTGACAACAGTTTTTAATTGATAAAATTATGATCGGTTTAATTATGGTGGTATTTTAGCTTAGGTAATCATCTGGCTACAATTAAGAAACAGTATCGTTTATTAAATTCAATTTTATAATATTCTAAAAAGAGTTATAATATTTTCTTATTATTATTATATTAATAATAATAATAATGATATTTTGTAATTGGTCTTATTTTTGTATGCTTCTATCTATTTTAATCAAAGTATGTCAGCTAATAACTGTAATAATAATAATTTGTTTATACTGCTTGAACTTTTCACGGAAAACATTTTTCAGCAAGTGGACAAACAAAAGATTGGATTTAATGCTAATAGTACGACTCGAATCCGTGTCCACTCAGTTGGTAAGTTTAATGTGGTAATGATATTAACTGTGCAACATTAGAGTGAATAAACTTATATAATTTTGATTATTATTTGATTATGCACTTGAGTTTAAATAATAATAATATCACTATTATCATTATTATTATTTTTATTATTATTATTATTGTTTAAATGCATTACTATAAATATGTTTTAGGAAATGGACATGTTAGCATTTAGTACTGACAGTGATACTGTATCGCTAGATTACCTTGGTACATTATAACGTATTCTATAACTATTGAATATGAGATTTATCAAGAGCACATGAAGTCATTTGGTCAAGGTTACTCTAATAGACCATATGGTGACCCTATCGATTCTTGCAGTTGTTTAAGCATGCTGTCTGTTTATTCAACGTACAGAAGCTTATTTGAATATGAAATAATGCCAAGTGATTGCTTAAAATGTTTTACAAAGTTGTGAATTGTAACAAGAGGTAGCTATTTGCAGGACTAATACAAATAAAAACATTTTACAATTAAACCTTCATTGTTGCCTATATAAAAATATCTTTTTCCTTGTTTGATTGCTTTCATCTACAATTTAGTCAATTCAAAGTCAAAATTAAACCATTACCTTGAGCAAATAACCCAACAAAAAATCATCAATTTCTACCGGATATTGTACGGTCAAATTGAAATTGGAATCGCTCAACGTGTTTACTATTGGTGTAGCTTGCGTTTCGAAATCATAAAAGTCCCAGGTTAGGAAAAATTTGAATGTCTTGTTTGTACTTTCACTCAAATTGAAATGTTTTAAGGCGAAATCGGACAAGTTGAATTCACCCAAATGTACCTAAAATGTTTTGTTTAATAGATAGATTTGTTTTTCACTTTTTTTATCAAATTAAATTGTACTTGTTTGTTTGTTATTTTTTAAGTTGTACAATTGAATTGAATACATACTCACTTCGATTAAATTGTGTCCTTCCTGAATAGATTTAATCAAATCTATGTTTTTTTCTGTATTAAGTTGAGTTGTAATGACATTCTACAGTATGTAATTGAAATAAGCAATTTTTGTACTATTAAAAAAAAGATTATTAAATTAAATATCACACATATTTATATGCATAAATGTAAGATTTAATAAGATGGGGTAAATTATTTATTATTATTATTATTTTAATTATATACATATAACTTATTTTGTAGAAGAAATAAAAGTTATTGCTACTTAGTTGAATTCTGGATGGCATAGTAGCTACGCTGATAAAATATTAATCTGATGGCTGAAAGTTTAAATTATACTATTAACACCAACTATATTATTTAATTTTTATCTGACTCTTGCTAAAATATATTATTCTATGACATGACGGTAAAAGTTTTGTGTATTTTTAGCAAAAATTGGGAGTAAACGAAACTTGTTTATTTTATTTTATACTCCACCGTTGTTCAATCTTAAACGTTGTTAACATTTTGGAATCTGTTTATAGTGCACCCACTTCTTTGAATTTTTTTAGCGTAGTCTGAAGCCATTTTGGGTATCGTTTTACATTACTAAAGATAAAAATGTTTTTTTCATAAATTTGGTTAAATGGCATCCCTCAACAATATAGAAAATGTGGACAATTTTAATTATTTGAGAAATTACTTTAGTGCTAATATTAATTTATTATTTACAGTTGAAAATGGTGTTTTCATTTTTTTTTTTTTAATATTATATTTATCACTTGGAATGTTTTAAGGGAAACATCTTACCCACCCAGGTCCAAATTAAACGCTGTACCGCTAGACTACCCCGGCATAAATGAACGCGTGTAGATTTGTTACTAAGTTTCGTAGTACAAAATTACGGATAGAAACGTGCAAATTAGAAATTGTGCACATAAACACTGAGAATTTAAAGCAAACCCTTGCTTTTTTCTTTTGCAAAATATATATTTTGTAAAATTTTAGATAAAATACAAAATGTCTTTTTTAAAAGGTTTTATTTTAACATTTTACACTCTTGTATTAAGAGCATTATTTGTCAGCACAATCTTAACTAGTTTTCCTGCGTTTTACATATGCAATAGAAAAATGACTTTCTCGTAAAGTGTCATTTACTTTGTTCGAGTCAAACTTAAATAAATATGGGTGATATCAGTTTGTAAAAAATGACTATAAGCAATCTAGGAATGCAGAGTTGGATGAGTAGCAAATAACAAACTATCATTTTGATGTAGTCATCCATTAACCAGCTAATTGGTTTTGCAATTAATATACTAGTTAAATTATTTATCTACATTAATATTGTTTATATATTTATTTTATTTTATTCATTTTTTCTATTTATTTATTTATTTTTAAATGTTTTTACAGAAATTTGTTATTATTAATGTTTCACAAATGATATAGCACAATTACTACTTCTAGCGGTATAGCGGTACAACGCTCGAATTTGGACCTCGGTAGGCATGGGTTCGAATTCCACCGCCGGCACTAAAATGCGGGCTTACGTTCGGCTTCGCTATAATGTCCACTGTTGAAAAATGTTTCTTGTAAAACATTGAAAGTAATAAAAATAAAAATTTTTAAAAATTAAAAAAATTTATTATTGCATTTAACTGATGATTAAAATGCTGAACTATACATAAACGTAACATAATATATTCTGGTAGTAAAGCAACCTTTTTATTGAATAGCTTTTCGGATTCCCATACAAAAAAATTGTCAGATGCGAATTGAACTTGGGAGGAGTTTCTTGGCTAGAATACCGCTTCCTTGCGACTACATCAATGTTTACAGGAAAGTACGAGGCGAACTTCTTTAGAGTTGATGCCGATTAACAGATCCACAAACCTAACCGGCTACATATGATAAATAATTACTTTGAGATACCTTTTAAGCATCTTGAGTGTATCCATTTACTAAATGGGAATCCAGTGAAAGCCCAATGATACCACTGCGTACTCTGTCTCTGCTGTTATTGGTTTAGAGGCCCGTTGGCACCTAGTCCAAAATGCTCCACATGAAGGACGAACAATCAAGAATATTTTATGTTTAACTATTCAAATCACAAACACTAATTAATAAGAAAGCAATATTTGTCTAATATTAAATACATAATTGGCTATTAACACTTGCAATTGATCTTGACACAATAAAAAAATTCAACTTACCTTGCCAATATTTGGTTCGTAAATCAAATTTTGAATTTGCTTTTCCAACTGTTCGATTCGAACCGATCGAATGTCCAACAATTTGGCATATTCGGCCAGCCTTTGTTCCGATTCTGTCTTCAATTCGTCTAGCCGATGGGCCAATTCGTTGGACTCATTTTGATAATCCTGATTGATGCGATATTGGACGCCAAGTAATTTGCGCGTTTTTTCCAATTCGTCAATCGTTTCTTTGTGTGCCAATTCGGCCTCGCGCAACTGAATCGCCAAATCTTGAAACATGACATTGAAAAAAATAGTTAAAACAGCTGTAAAATTATTCATCAATACTATTGGTTGTTCAATATTTGTTCAATTAGTGAACTTTTTTATTGCTAACCAATCATTGTAGCCCTTCCTTATGTCTCCTTTTCTATTGTCAGGGTCGCCTGGCAGTACAGCACTCTACTCAAACCCAGGTTCGATCTCCACCACCGGCACTAAATGCGGATCCACGTTCGGCTTCGCTAAAATATTCACTGTTGAAAGATGTTTTCCATAAAAAATGTAAAGTAGTAAAAAAATTAATTAATAACATATATATATATATATATATATATATATATATATATATATGTATGTATTGTACATGTATATTTGTTGATAATCCTTATTACTTCATTTATTTAGGCCTTTTGGTTCCATTGAAGGTCAGCTTAATGAAAAGTATTTCTAGTAGTATATTCAAGTAATAAAATCCAAATACTGTAAAATAATAGATTGTTATTAGTAGATATACATACCAAGTGAGTTTAGTTTAATTAAGTTAACTATCGAGTGTTTTTACTAAATATAACTTGTAAATAAATAAAAACAAAAACTTTATATCATTTTAAAATTTTCCTGTTTAGAAACCTTTCAATTACCATATATATATATATATATAATATATATATATATATATATATATATATATATATATATAATAGACAATCAAAGTAAAGTTTTATAAAAATAAATGGTTTTACAAGTATTCAACTATTAGCTATAAATATACTTAAAATTACAAATATAAAGTCATAATTGTTTTATTAAATAGTCAACCTTCATTGCTGTTCGCTTTTAATTTTTTTAATCCCAACTGTTCTTCATATGTTTTGAGTTCCGATTTGCGATTTCTCAATTCAATAATCGCTCCTTCTAATTCGTGTGGTTCAAATCCGGTAATCTAAAACAAAAAACACAGTTAACGTCATTGGTTGACTATTTTTAGAAAAAGCATTCTTTAACATATAAACATGTAGCGCAGTCAAACAACGACTCACATTTGTTTTTTTTATTTTTTAAAAATTATTTTGTTTGCTACTTTGAATGTTTTACAAGAAACATTTTTCAGCAGTGGACATTTTAGCGAAGCCGAACATGGGCCCGCATTTTAGTGCAGGTGGTGGGATTTGAACCCATGCCCACCGAGGTCCGAATTTGAGCGCTGTACCGCTAGACCACCCCGGTAAAAGAACTTGAAAATTGGTTTACTGGGAGTATCAACATAGACAATATGCAACATCGACACTTAGTTTTATACTCTGTCTTTTAGCACATTATCATCGTAATCATTATTGGGGATAAACATTTCCCAACTAGTATTATTTTTCCAAGTATCCGAAAATCCAATAAGACCCTCAAATTAATGGACAACACTTGAAATATGTTAATTTTAAATGTTAATTAGATCCCGAATTAAACTTCTTTAATGAGCCTTATTTATCACAATTAAACGCCCGATTAAGCAATTTGTTTGGCGGGGAAAATTAGCATAAATAAAACAACAACTCTACCGGTTATTTAAGAATATGTATGACAATAAATTCAGTACCTTTTTGGTTTTTATAATTCAAAACACAATTATAATTCAGTTTTATTTTTTAAACAATTTCTTTTTCATTTGTTGAAACATTCAATCATTTTTTAATAACAACCGTAATGACAAACCTATTGCCATATTTAATTTATTTTATTCAAATTGTTTAACAAACCTGAGCCATCATTTTTGTTATAGAATTTGGTTGTTGTTTGCCTTCAACATTAGCCATTTGTTGCTGCCCCTGATAACTAGGTTGAATATGATGATGCAAATGAATTTGATTTTTCAATTGACTCAATTCGAATTCGGCTTTCTGAGCTCTTTCGGTCAACTTTTGTACATCGAATGTCGTCTTGTGATCAGATGTCGACATCAAATTTCGATATTCATTTTGTTGATGATTGACCATGGCCTCCAAATGGGCAATTTGGTTTTTCAAATTTTGTTCTTGTTGAATCCAAAAACCTTCTGATTTTCCACTAATAGCACTAATTTGATTGTGAAATGATGTATATAAATAAGGAAATAATATTACTGTGAAAACATGATTGAGTTTTGTAAGTGCATAAGTAACAATAATATTAATTTAAAATTTTACAAAATATGTTATTTGATTTCTTGCCTTTATTATCAATTTTTTTAAAATAAACTATGTTTCTTCTAATTATACTTAAGTTTATTTTCTAATTTTTATATTTCTAAATGTTTAAAGATTTTTAAAGTCTAAATCAGTTTAGGACTACATAGGATAGACAACATTTTTAATACAATTGCTTCATGTATCTTTGCCCAACTATTAAATGTTATACATATATCAGTTCTTGTATTGGCTTACGGATTAATTGTTCAAAAACAAAAGTGTTGTGCACTAAGTCAAACAATTATTTGCCCATCAAAATTAGTAGACAAAATATTGATACTCTTGATTCCTTTTCATATCTGGAAAGCATCATTGATAAAGACTGGAAAACAGAAATTATTGTTAAAGCCAGACTTGGAAAGGTAATGTCAGTTTTCCATAGACTTATATCAATATAGTAATGCTCTTCTATCCGCTTGAAGACAACGCTTCGTTTGTACGCATCAATAATCATTCCTACAATAATATATGTGAGTGAAACGTTTAAGCAAACAGACAAGATTGATAAGATGGTGGATGTTTTTCATTGTTAGTGTCTTAGAAGTATTTTAAAGATTACTTGGCACAATCACGTTTCAAATAATGAGATCATGAGAAGAACTGCCTTTCGTCCACTACATGATCATTACAATTGGAGGAAGACAATTACTTGGTCAGATTGCTGTTATTTTTTGCTGTTATTGTTATCTTATTGTCCTATGCTTATTTTTAAAACAAAAGGGTTTTGTAATAATAATAACATATTAATTTAATATAATACTGAAATATATACAACTATTTTTTCAATATTTTATTTAATTTTTATTCATTATTATTATTATTATTATTATTATGGTTATTGGCTTAGATACTTCAGTAGAAGCAGCTTTCACCACACAAAAGATGGGTACAATTATAAAATACAAAACAATTAGCAGTGTATAACACTGGTAACATTGTAATTTCTTAAGGTATTTTTATTAATATCCAATAGTATAAATTGAAGCCAAGTTTGATATAAAAAAGGTTGTAAATGTTATAAATAATTATCTGATTTATCTTGACTCATAAATATTTAATAATTTTAGCCGATTGTTTTATTTTAACGAATAAAACAAATAAAAAAGCGTACCTAGTCATAAATTTTTCATTTGCTTCTTTCAAAACTTCATTTTCATGCTTCGCATCGTCAAGAGCGTATTGGAGCTAATTGTTTTGAATCAAAACAAAAACAGTTTTGAAACATTCAAATGGTTAATTTTAAAATTTTGGATTATTTTTCTTAAATAAAACGGAATGGATAAATGAATGAGTAAATAAAACTATTATTATTTTAAATGTTTGATTGCATAGGTTTTTATTCAATGCAACCGTCTGTATTAGTTGTTTTTGTTTACATAGTCCCATAAACATTATTTTACTGTTTTAAAAAATTACTAATAGTGCACTTTATTTATTTTTATTTTTATTACTTTGAATGTTTTACAAGAAACGCCTTTCAGCAGTGGACATTTTAACGAAGCCGAACGTGGGTCCGCATTTTAGTACCGGTGATGGGATTCGAACCCATGCCCACCGATGTCCAAATTAAAGCGCTGTACTGTCAGACCACTCCGGCAACTTTAATTGCTTACTACACTTTATTAAAAAAAGATACGAGCTCTAAAGGTAGACTTGAAAAATAAGATTAAAAAGAGAACAATTGTGGTAAAGTATTGGCAAACCAAAGTTAAAATCTGTTGCATTTAAAACTTTTAAATAAAAAGTGCAATTAATATTATCACCAAATTTAGTTTAAATATCCTAACCGAAATTATTTTCAACATAATTCCAGTACAGTTGTTTGAAGTCCAGCGCTATATTAATGTCTGAATGACCGTAATAATCTATAATTTCCCAAAGCTATGCCAAAGGCACTAGACAACTTAACTGTTCCAATTGAATGACCTATAGACCAGAGCTTTAACCAAAATATAAATTTTACAAAAAATTAAATTCTACCTCTAAATATTTTAAATGTGTTTTTGAATTTAAATTATTGTCCGATTCCATTTTGTACAACTTTTGTTCCAAAATGCTGTATTCCCTCGTCATGCGTTCCATTTCGGCAACCAACTTTTTATTTGCCATTTTTGTTTGTTCATAACTCGAATTGAATTCTTGCATTTGGGCTTTTAATGATGTAATTTGAAGTTGTTTTTCACGTAGATTTCGTTGAATCCGAATTAAATCGATGTTTTCATTAACCTCGTTTCTACAATGCATGTAAATAACAAATTTCATAATTCCTACCACACAAGCTGATTTCTTACATCAACTTTTACGCATCATGCAATTTTTATTACAATATTTGGCATATTGCAGACAGTCTAGAATGTGTCAGCTAAAAAAAATATTTTATTACGTAAACCTATTTTGTTCTTGTACTATTATACAATAAATCAACGTATTAGTAAATATGATATTAGCGTTTGTTTTATTATTAACTATCATTTTGTTAGTTTCTATTTTTATTTTATTTATTTTGTGTTTTACTAATTTTCTAATTTTATCTTTTTAATAATATTATTATTTATTTTATTTTACGTTTGCTACTATGAATGTTTTACTAGAAACATTTTTCAGCAGTGGGCATTTTAGCAAAACCAAACGTGGACCCGCATTTTACTGCCAGTGGTGGATTCGAACCCATGTCCACCAAGGTCGGAATTCGAGCGCTGTACCGCTAGACCACCCAGGCACCATCTTATTGTAGAGTATTAAAGTCTGCTAACAGGATTTAAATTTTAAAAACCTTAACTATTCCAATTGTTAAATATTTATAAAAGATTTATTGTTTATCTAAGTACAATTAAATAAGTATATTTATTTAACTCAACCGTTTCTAGTAATTATTTAATTTGTAATAATGGATCAGGTTTTTGTACCATATACATTAATGCAATGCATATGTAAAACAATTATAAGATTGTCAATATTTATAATTAGTGTTAATTAATAATTCACAATTGACAGTTTAGTGAATTTGTCACTACTCAGTATAATAAAAATCGTAAGACTTATTAAACAACAAGTAATATGTCTATTAAAACCAAGATTAGAATATATAAGAGTTCAGTGCGTTCCATTCTACTTTATGCATAGCCATGTATCTCTAGCACAATAAAAGAAAGACGATTAAAATGGATTGGCCACGTTTAACGTAGATCGCCCACTCATCCAGCCAGAATAGCTATGGAAGCCCATCCATTACCCGGATGGAAAAGAAGGCCAGGCGGCTAACGGAAAATTTAGACGGACATTGTAGCACGCAAACTCAGTCCTTTTGTTTATGCTAAGCCCCCTCGTTCAAATAAATTACTTAATTGGGCGTCCGTTTATTTACCCAACAGAAATCATTGGAGGAGTTAACTCGGAATGTAATTAGCACTTAAAGTCAGCACACCTCAAGAGTCGTTCATTAAGTGCACATTGCAAAAGTTGATGTTTTTGCAAACGTTTTGGTATTTGGTCTACCCTAGGTGATATTAACCGGTGGAGGATGTTTATCCTCGATGATAATGATGATGATAAACAGCAATTGGGTTGAAATATACAAAATATATCAATGTCATTTTAAATCATTTTTACTTTTCCTACAAAAATTAAGCGCAATTAGCAACTTTTAGAAAATCATCAATCGGATTAAAAACTTATATTAAAATAAACATTTATTGTATTTTTGAAATAGAATATTATTTCAGTGGTTTATCGCCTGAGTGTTTTACAATACATATTTTTAGCAAGTAAATGAGAACCTGCATTCAGTGTTTACAATTGAATTCTATTAGAATACATGTCGAGTGGTTTATGTACTTGTTGTACCACAAAACTATGTCAAAAAATGTTTATTAAATGTGTGTTTATTTTAAAATTACATGTTGGTACATTATTTACATATTGTTTTGTACAATTTATTGCCAAAATTAGTCACAAACCTTTGCTTTGTTGCTAGCTGATGATTTAGATTATGTAAATCATAATTGTGAGCATCTTCTCTATTTTGCATTTCATTTTTTAAATTATCGATTAAAGTGTCGCGTTCTTTTAATTGGTCTGCCATTTTATAAATTGTCATTTCGCTAAAATAGCACAAATTTATTTATGAATTTATAATTTACAAATTATCAGTTGGAATTGCTATACATTAAAAAATAACAATAATTAACAGAAAATAAATTTTTATCAAATGTCAACTTCATTGATAAAATATTTAAAGTAAATAAATTTTATTTTTACTTTAAAAACATGTGTGTTTTTATATGAATTTTTAATTAATATACTACTATGAACATCACTAAAATGCAAATAAAACACTCAACAATTTAAATTTTAAAAAAACAACTTTTTTTTAATAAATTAATACAAATTATTTTAACCCGTTCAACTAATAAAGATTTTTCTAATTATAATTTTATAAAAAAATTTCTAGTTGTCTATTGTTACTATTGTGTAATCACTTTGATAAATTAATAAACTATATTTAATCATTTATTAAGTTATTTTTGATTAATGATTAAAACAATTTAATATTAATTACAATTTGTTATTTAAGCATTGCTAATTATTGTCTCTTTCATTTTTCTTTCCGATGTTGTTCAACCTTATTATCGTTCATTCATTTATTTTGGTTAATGACATGGTCACCGCTTCATTATTTTCCACATTTATACGGTATATAAACGATCGACTTTGCTAGTTTGATATTCATAACAAAAGTAAAAGAATTACAAAGTTTTTTCGCTGGTAGATGGCATCCTTGTGACGTCGCCACTGTTCGCGAAAATTGACGAGGCAGCCAAACATTTTTAAGGTTATTTCTTTTAAAACAACGGCTACATATGGTATATAAATATATACTATCCCTTTTTTGTATGTCCTAGATGTATGCTTACACCCACTTGCTAAAGCAGAAGCCCAGTTAAACAACTGTGTACTCAAGGCCTGCTGTTACTAGTTTAAATGCCTATAGACATCTAGTCCACGATACACCAAGTTGAAGAGGAACAGTCAGAAGTATTACCATCATTAGAAATCGAGATTTTATAAGCATTACTCATATCCTCAGGATCATTAGCATCAAAATTAACATTTTATTAATTATAGGTATTTGATCGTTATTAAGTATGCATCATCATCATCGGAGATAAACATTCCTCACCTGTTATTACTGCCCAGGGTAGTCCAAATTACCAAAAGTCTACGAAAACACCAACTTTTGCAATGTGCACTTAATAAACGATACTTGAGGTGTACTGACAGTAAATGTTAATTACATCCCGATTTAAATTCATCAATTAAACTCTATTAGCTGCAAACGGTAGGCAAAGGACGCCCAATTAAGTAATTCATTTGAACGAGGGGACTTAATGTAAATAAAAAGACTGAGTTCGCGTGCTACAATGTCCGTCAACATTTTCCCTTAGCCGCCTGGTCTCCTTTTTCATCTCGGTAATGGATGGGCTTCTATAGCTACTCTGGTTAGATCTACGTAAGGACAATTGATAACATATAAAAAATTAAACAAAGTTTACAAAGCAGCAATTTGAGCTTGCAATGTTTCCAAATTTCTACTCGATTGCAGTTGATTTCTAGTTTGACTTTGAGAACGATTTCGTGCAGAATTAAATTTCTTGCTTGAAAGGGGCTGTAACAAATAATTGATTTTTGTATTTTAAATATAATACAGTTAATATATTTTCAATTATTATATATACATGATTATATATATGCAATTATTTTAATGTACATATCTAAAAACTGTTTGGTTACATTTATCTTTCTACATTTTTACAAACAAAATTAATTTTAATTAAATTGTCATTTTTGTTACAAAAGCATTAGGTTCTCTTTATGATTTTAAATAGGTATATTGGAATATGTTAAATGTAAAATAAATTTATTTTGGCCATTCTTGTCAGCCACAAACAAAGTACTAATTTATAAATTTGACGAAATGGATATTTTGAGAGAAAAAAATGTTTTGACCTGCGTATCAAAACTTGATTGAGTTTTAAATGTTTGTAACAAAAATATAATTTTGTTTGCATTAATACATACAACAAAACATGCTTTAGGATACAATTTAGAGTTGGTAGAGTGTTTTTAGTATAACTTAGCAATTAATACAGGTTTGATTTATTTAAAGTGCAAAAACCTTGTTGAACAAAAACCCGACCTTCGTACATTTAATTATATTCAGCCCGGGTTTAAACGTTATTAATTTTGTTTTAGGTTTATTTAAAGTCTAAGTTAACACGTTGTAAAATAGAGTGTAACTTATAAAAAATATTATTTATGTTATAAAAAATCGAGTTTGAAATAATTTTATAGATGCCCTAATAGTCTCAGATTTAAAACTGCTGGCAGAAGCTATAAATAGAAGTGAATTGTTCATGTTGCAAAGTTTGTAACTTTTTCTTTAAATACAAATGTATTTTGGCCAATAATATCCTTTTTTTAACAAATTACACGTGTTTGTTTTTAAGTTTTAATAAACGGAGGTATTATGATTTGCTGCTAGAATAAGTATTGTTGTAGATTATAATTACAATGTTTTATTGCAAATGATATTTTATATATATTTGGGTAACGTTTTATCTAAGGTAATTATTAGTAAATAGTACATATGCGTAAAATAAGTAAAAAAGTGCTAAATATTCTTAAATATCAAAGTAGGTCAATATATGATTCAATTTTGTTACCCATTGTAAAATCCTGGCCTTTAAAAAATAAATATTATTAAAAATAATAACAAAAGGACACTATTCCAGCAAACGACAGCATAAAAGCTCACTTTTTAATTTACAGGCATTCAAAAGATGCCAAACATTTAACACGTAAACAATTGGAACACGTTTTTAAAAAACTAAAAATTACAATTAACAACTTTATTTTCATGCATTGGGTTTTACTGTCTGTATGTACTACAAACATTTAATACAGCCAAAAGAAGACGTATAGTTAGTGTTAATAACTCATACTTAGCCAGCTTTAAATTTAGCGCTATACCAACTTAGCTACTCCAATAAGATGAATTGGATATGTTGAAAACATTTTGCAAGTGTAAATGCATCAATCCTGTATTGTAGAAATAAAGTACTTTACATTTATAAAGTTGGTATTATATGCAATAATAATGTTTCTAATGCTCCAATTGGATAGAAGCCCATGATTATTTGCACTATTTAGGCTAAATTAGACATTTTATTTGCAAAAAAGACAATCATGCAAGTTCATGAACCACACCGATGCTACTGAATAAAGCATTAAAAATCATTTTTTACGATTAATTTGATTTTTGTTTAGAAACGCACCAAGGCACAACATTATAACAGTGGTCGGCGTTTTTAATGCCAAATTAAATATAAACAAAACTAAACATTGATTAAAATTTAAACGATGTGACTATGTGAATGTAGTGAACAAAATAATAATTGTAACAGGTTGTTAATGCTGAAACATTATTGTGGAATCACTACTGCTAAGACATTTATGCACACAAAATAAATATAAACTATGGTCATTTTTTCAAGATAAAGACATTTTAATTGTCACTAATTAAATTTTCCTAAAGACAAGGTGCTTGTTTTCTTTATAAGTTGACTGTTTATGGTGTGGTTTGGATAATGGTTCTGACTGCGTTTTTGTTGTGTAAACATTTTTTTTTAATTAAATTAATAAAAACCACAAAATATTCTTCTGTTTGTATTTAGAAAATATAGGCAACTATGTTTAATAATATATTTTTAGAATCTGCATTATTTTGAAAATAAATTATAAAATGTGAAACAAATGTGCTGGATAAACAAAATGGATCTACATAAAACAGTATATATATATATATATATATATATATATATATACAATATTTTAAAACATGTTTTAAAAACTTTAAGCTGTATTGTAATTTACTAATATTGTAAATGTAATATGTACTTATTTAAACAGTAAATTATTAAAAATATTTTAAAATTTACTACTCAATCATAATTATGAACCAATGTAAAATAAATAAATTATTTTATAATTTTGTTTTTTAAACATGTGTAATTTAAAACGATTAAATTTATTAAAATATTTTTAACTAACAGGAAACAACTTACCGCATTTTCACTTTTTTGTTTTTGAAGATTAATTTGATTTTGAGCTGTAAGTAACTATATATATATATATATATATATATATATATATATATATATTAAATAATAAATTAAATATATTTTTATAGCACATTTATAAAAATAATAATATAATGATTACATACATTACTGTTATTACTTGCAAAACGTCATAGTTTTATTGTTTATATGTCTGTATTCAAACAATTTTATTGATGTTTATTTCCAATCCTATGTTTTTAACTAATGTTTTTCAATTTTTAATTTTATTAAAAAAGAAAATTAAGAAAAACATTTTAAAAATAAAGGGTGTATTAAAAAATATTTTAAAGAATAATCAGTTTTGTACAAGATGTAAACAATATTTCTCAAACATAATTAGTTAATGCTTTAAATTACATTAATATTTGTACGTGTGATCTTACTACTTGTAATTGCAAAGCTGTATATTTGGATTTTAAAACATTTTTATAAATAATTTTATAAAAATTATAAATAAGCATCATATGTATATAATACTTAATAATTATATCTATATATAAATTTTATTTAATATTGTACAGTATATATATATATATATATGTATGTATGTATATACAGTAAATAATAGTAAATCTCAAAATAACATTTTTTTGTAATTAGTATAGAATTTGTTTCAAAAAGGCTTAAATGGTTATTTAAATAAATATAAACGCAATTACTACTATCTATATTAAATGCCTGTCATTTTTTCATTTGTTTTCATAAATATATTTGTTGTAAAACATTTAACTAATTGACCCGAAAAAACCAATTACTTTAAATTAATTAAAATAAAATAATTTATTAATTAATTTATTAATTATTTAAAATAGTACTTATATAAATATAATTAGTAACGTATATTATTTAAGTGTTTTTCAATAAAATATATCATTTTTTCATGTATCATAAAATGACTAAGATAAAAAACGCTGAACTTGTTAATAAATATATATTTGCACTAAATATAAGTTTGTGTTTGATTTTGTTTAATGTATCTATTTATTAAATTAGTTTTTACTTTTTAAATGCTTTACATAAAAAATGTTTTTTTTTAAATAGACATTAAATAAAACCAAACAAAAGTACGCATTTATTAATGTGTAATATACGTACATTTATACTCGCTTAAAAAATAAATATAAATTTTTAAGAATTTTTGTTGTACTGTTACAAATATCTATTAATTAAAGTTTTTCTTTAAATAATTAAGCAAAAAAAAAACTAAAACAAAAATAAAGTAAAACTGTTATTACAAAAGTATAGAAAATTGTTTTATGCTATTTTTAATGTATTTTAATTTGCTTCTTTAAACAAATAAACCTCTTTTATTACTATTCAACAAATTTGTTTTGTTTTAAAGTATTAGTTAAATTAAACTGACTAAGCTAATAATTTTTGCATATATGTTAAATATTACAAAAAGAAAACCCTTTTGCTTAAAAAAATAAGCATGGGGCAATAACACAACAATTACAGCAAAAATTAATTTATTAATTCAATTTTTTAAGCAAAAGGGTTTTGTATAATAATAATAATAATAATAATGTTAAATATAATTTTATGTGCAATTAACAAATTTTATATTTTTTTTAAAAAACGTTGTTAAAAAAAGTTATTTAATAAAATACAATAAAACGTTTTAATTAAAAATAATTATACTAATTTACTAACCAACATTTATATATATATATATATATATATATATATATATATATATATATATATTAATAACTAACTTTTTGAGACAATGATATGTTTTTGCGTTGTAATAATTCAATTTGTTCATCATAATTATTTTTCGTTACACCATCCGTTTTTATTTCTTTTTTGTCATTAGCCAAACGTAAAAGTTTAGTTGCCATTCTGTTGAAAAGTAATTAAAATAATTATTATAAAAATAAAAATTATACTTTTTAATTCGTTCTTCTTGTTTACGTGCATGTTTTTTTAAAACTAAATAATCGTCATATAAACGTAAATATTGATCTTCTAATTGATCTCGTGGCCAAGAAACAATGGAACTCTTATTTTCCAATTCTATGCGCATTTCTAAAAATTAAAAATTTTAATATAAAGGTAAAAATTACGTAAATTATAATAAATTTCTAAATAAATAAAATTATGTTTTATTAAAAATTAATAATAACAAAATTATTTAAAATAAAATACAGATAAATGTTAAATATTCCAATTTTTTCCATTCGTTATTTTTGGAAAAAACTTTAATTTTAAATTAATTAAATAAAATTAACAAAATTAATTTTTAATGTGCATATTACTGTTATAAAATTAATTTAAATTGTTAAGTAACTCTTTGATAATTAATTTGTGGTATAATAACTCGATTTTAAAATGTCGATAGAAACGCGTTAAACAATTTACATATATTTAAAACATTACTAAAAGATGATAAAGGTTTAGACATTTTTTTAATTACAAAAATTAATTGTTGTATATTTATATTAACAGATAATAATTTAATTTGTTTTTAAAGTATATTTATTAATTTGTACTATAAATGTAAATACTTTTCATTATTGTTATTAAATATATTGTTATTAATTATAACAAAATTATTATAGTTATTTTTTTTATAAAATTTTAATAATATTTTATTATTTTTTTAATACAAAAGTTAGTGTAACATTCTTATTTTTATTTCAACTTTATTTTATTTTATTATAAATATTGTATATTTATAACAAAACAACAAAGATTATTTTGTTATATATATATATATATATATATATATATATATATATATAATAATCAATATATATTTTTTTAAAACGTTTAATTGCTTTATGCGTTTTTATCATTTTTCATACAAATGTGCCGGGGTGGTCTAGCGGTACAGCGCTCGAATTCGGATCTCGGTGGACATGGGTTCGAATCCTATCACCGGCATTAAAATGCGGGCCCATTTTCGGCTTCGCTAAAATGTCCACTGCTGAAAGATGTTTCTCGTAAAACATTCAAAGTAGCAAACATTTTAAAAAATGTATATTTTTAAAAATACTTGACCTAAAATATTTATACTATTTAAAGTTTATTTAGGAAATAACATGCGCAAATTTAATTATAAATTTTAATTTACGTATATTATTTAAATGAAATAAAAACTTTAATATTTTTAAATTTTTAAAATCTTTTTACTAAATAAAAATTATTTAATAAATATTGCACAACGTAAATTTTCGATACAAAAAACTTTTTCTTACAAATATAACAAATTGTATAAATAGTACAACTAAAATTCTGAACCGCAATACTTCCATCAACACGCGAGATAAGGCGCACATCACACTACAGGTCCATTGGAAAATTATTCACTATTTTCTCATTTTTTTATTTTGAAGATTATTGCAGTGTTTCTGCATTTATAACACGTGACACGTTTTATTATCATTTTTGTATATTAATTATTTTTTCTTATTGTAACTGTTGATTTAAAATATCTACCTTGATTTTGTCTTAATTTCAATTTTTTGTTAGTAATTCTTTACATGACCATCCATTCTATATTTCCCCTTAAATTGTTTTGATAAAATTAATAGATAAAATCGAGAATCAAAAAAAACTTTACTCCTACTTAACTTGTGTATCAACCTGAAACCTGTTACTTTACATAAGCATTCAACAAAGTCGTCCACAAATTGGTTTTAGTCAAATTTAGGCTTTTTAATATTACAAAAAAATTTACTGCTGAAAAATATTTTGTAAAACATTTAAAATAATAAAAATTAATAATAATAATAATAGTGATAATAAAAATAACAATTAGATTAAAACTGTTTTTAGATTGTAACAATAAGAATAATAATTTCCTATATTTTCTGCTACAAATTTTTTTACCCTATTCTAGTTATAATTAAATTGTACAAAATTAATTAATTAATTTTTTATATTTTAAAAATTATTTTAAATACTGTTTGGTAAAAGCGCATTACATTTATCCGTATCCTTGCATTTTCGTAGTACACAACCTTGAGCGTTTCTTTTAAATTTTTCGTTAAATTTGTTCCTAAATTAAATTAACGCGTTCAGTTTTAGTTACTACTGTGACTAATGCACTTAACTATTTTTTTAAAATGTCTGCGGATTCGAAATGTTTAAAACGAAAATTAATTGATAATAAACGCGGGAAAATACCAATGAAAACAGTTATTGCTCCAATTAAGTTGAATTTTAGTTCACAGGTTTCTTAAATTATTTTACATACTTTTTAAAGTCTAAAGATAATGTAGAAATTCCCAAGCTATCTAATGAAAAATTACGTAAAGTTTTTAATTCGGATGACGAAGTAATTCCTATTTTGTAATTTATTAATCTTTAGAGCGAAGATGAAGAAATTCCCGTTGAAGCTAAGATTCGCATGCGAAACTTGGGAAGGTGGGTTTAGGTTATAATTTTATATTATTGAAAAAACACCAGGGTGTTGTAAAATGATTAACATTAATTTAATTAAATTGATTTAATTATTTCTGTAACTAATTTTGCGAAATATGTGAAGGTAACACGTACATTAAATCTTAATGGATTACGAGATTTTATTGAAACTGGCAAATATATTACTATTTATATTTAAATAATGTTTACATAGGACGTTTTTTATTTTGATTTAGTTAATTACTAAGCTAGCACAACATAACCGAACCACCTACATCTCTTCTGTCAGAATGTTAAATTTAGTGATTTTTAAGAATGAAACTATATACTATAAACTTGAATTTTTCATTCGACTAAAATGGCATTTTCTGACAGCTTTTGCTAAAATAAAATCTGATATCAAACCTATTAAACAACTATTTATTTATTTTTACTACCTTGAATCGTTTATAAAAAGAAACATTTAGTGCCAGTAGTGAGATTCGTACCCAGGTATAAATTGGTTTTCGCCATGGCACAAGCACACACCAAAAAATGTTTAAAAGGTTTCTTGGTGGTATACATACACATATGTAGCCGTTGGATTAATGGGGGAAAACTCGTCGATCTCTAAACATAGACCCCGTCGTAAGAATATGGTATTTTAGTCAAGAAAATTCGCTACTTTCCTACTGATAATCTTACGAAATTGTCGGAAACGATTGTTAGTAACCACACAAAATATACTGCAAGATTTTTTAAAGCTTGACACTACATAGTGAACTACTGTCGTTATTTTTAAAACTATAATTATTAATTTTTTATTTGATTTGTTTAACGTAAATATAACTCCTCTATGTGCTCCCAATTCTGATTAAGGAGGTAGACTAAGGCGGAAGATAAAACACGGTTTCACGTGTTGAATAAAAACCGAAACAGTTTCTGATATACAATATCTTTAATGCCAACCCGGGTGAATACATGAAATGCGCGCATATAGTATTGAGGTGAACGCTTAGAAGTCTGGAAATGTGAATCAACTGTTAAAGTACGAAGATGTGCACAACGTTGCATTTAAATGAAATAACCTATCTACCTCATGCTTTTCAGAGTTAATAATGATAAAATATTGATATAATTCTACTTTAATTTTACTAGATATACTCCAACATCCTGTGGTCCTAACTCTTTCGGAAAAAGTCGATATGGCTTTATTGATCACAGAGCAATCTTGGATAAACAAACAGAAGCACTTAATGAGACACATGCTGAGGACGATTAACTGAAGTATTTTTCTTTAAATTTTACAAATAGGTAAATACGTTCATTTTTGTATTAACTTTCAACGCCAGTTTGTGATGTGTACATAATTTAAATATATAATTGCTCATTTCAGCCGACGTTTGTTATTATTTAGCCGTCTTCAGACCCATCAATTTTCATCTTTACATCGTGTCTGTGATGACTGAGCATAGTCAGAAATAAGGCTGCTGAAACTCTGGCATTCATTTCAGTTGATTCAACATCGTGGTACGATTCCACTTCTCCCCAACGATGAGCCTGAAATAATTGAATATAATATAATTATTATTGACAATCTTATTGACTTCCGCAGGATGCTAATGATCCTGAGGATTTGAGTAATGCTTATAAAGTCTCAATTTCCAATAATTGTGATATTCCTGATTGTTAGTCCTCCACGTGGTGCATCCTGGACTAGGTGCCTCTAGGCATCTAGACTAATAACAGCAGGGTCCGAGTGCACAGCGGTATAACTGGGCTTCCGCTACGGCGGGTGGGTGCGAACATACACCGATGATACTTAAAAAGTATCTAAAGGTATACGTATACCATATGTAGCCCTTGGACGAAGGGAGATAACCATGACAAAAAATTAAGTGGCCTCGTCAATCTTTGTGAACAGTGGCGACGTCACAAGGATGCCGTCTACCAGCCAAGAAACTTTGTTATTCTTCCACGTTTGTCTACGCTTGTCAAGCCATCAATATCGATCGTTTGCTATGTCGTATAAATATGGGAATTAATGAAGAGATGACCACGTCATCAACCAAGATGAATGATTGACTTCCGATTCTTTAGTAGAAGCAACTAACGGTAGGCGAAAGTAGGCACAGCTACAAAATGCATTTTAGTGGTAATTAAAGGAGAAGTAAGTCGACAAAATCATACGCACTCACGACATAAAATTCAAAATTATTTCAATTCATTCATTCATTTCGGCTTGTGACCTAGTTAGCAATTCATTATTTCTATATTTGTACAGCAATTTAAACGATGGCTTGATAAGCATGACAAACGTATAAGTATAACGAAGTTTCTTGATTACAAGAATTGATGAAGCCGTCTGATATCTTTTTCATGGTTATTTTTCTTATCCTAAGGGCTATATGTAGTACGAATACACCTTAAGATACCTTCAACTGAAGCGGAAGCCCAGGTATGCAACTGTGAAGTCGGTCCTTTCTGCATTCGTCAAGATACACCTAGTTTAGGTTGTGCCATGTGGAGGCAAGTCAGGAATATCACCATTGGAATTTTTAAAATTTTATTGTAAGTTTTACTGCTCTGAATGTTTGACGGCAAACACCTTCCAGCAGTGGACATTTTGGAGAAAATCGAATTAATAAATTAACAAATGTCTTGTTTAGTGAGTAGATAATATAAAATCATTAGTATTGCATTGTTTTAATGACCTGCATTTAGTGCCGGCGGTGGGACCTTATAAGCATTAGACAAATCCTCAGGATCATTAGCATCCAATACAATAATATACAACTGTTTCAAATAAAAGCTAACCCATTGAATCGAAAATCATCACAGCTGACATCGGTGGAAAACCATATACACCAATTATGAGTGACCGATATGCGTGACTATTAATATAGATATGTTCACCTGAGAGTGGACATGGTTATCTATAATGGGCAAACTAAAATAGGGGTAATAGAGCAAACAGAAACAACCATAATATACGTTGGTTTATGTAGAGATCATTTTCTAGTTCGTTTGAATTTGTTAAAATTTAAGACTGTTTAATATAGTTGCAAATTTTGTTAATAAACTTTAATAAATCTCTAACTACGTGAAACATCTTTCAGCAGTGGATATTTTAGCGAAGTCAAAAGTGTGCTCGGTGATGGGATTCGAACCTATGCCTACCCAGGTCCAAATCGAGCACTGTACCGCTAGACCACCCGGCACATACATGTGTGACTAACTGGAGATATATCCGGTTTTACGTAGCTCCAATCTATCAAATATATCTCATTAGTAGGTTTTGTTTAAGGAACCAGTAATCTTTTTGAATGTCTCGATATACCTGTCCGACACTTCACGTGTATATTTGTATCCATCTGCCGAAGAAAACTTTTAAGTATGTCGTCATACTGTGCTACTGACACTAATATTCATAAATGATTTGAAAATACAAAAAATAATTTTCTCACCAATTTTTATTTATTCGATAGGGTAATGTTAAGGTTAGAAACACAAAAATTATTGAGACAAACAACTTACTTGAAATAAAACTTCTAAATTGCTCAACTCGACTGCTTTCGATGCAGATATAAAACCATCTAAAGCGGCCAAAGTAAGAAACGGAGATTTGAGATTTTCAATACAAGCCTGAATACCTAAAAAGTAGTCAAAACAACTTAAGTGTATATATACAGGGGCTAAAATAGGAGCTGTCAAAATTAGCATAATGAAATTGATTGACTTTCCTTACATCATGTTTTTAACTTTATATGTATAAAATTTTTAAGTGTGACTATCACCATTTACCCACTTGAATGCAATTTATCCAAAAATTCCAAGACACTTAACTATTTATAATTATAAAAAAGTAAAAACACAATTAACTTTAAGTATCGATAGTCCATATTATTTTAGCATAATTACTTAGTTGAAAAAAATATAACTTTCAAGTTAAATAGCAAAAATTGAAAAATAAGAGTTCACTGACAAGTACCATTTTAGACCCTGTATGGCTTCATTCAATCGATGATAATGATTCATTTGTACTTTATAACTGTATACAGTGTGTACTTTTATCAACATATCTATGCTAATATAACTATTGAAAAAGAAACAATTCACTGATAATATAATGTCAATCAATTAACATTATCTTTAGTCCACATTGAGTATGAGTTAGATGCATTTAACTAAATGTAACGATTTGCAGATCTGCCAAAAATTGTCATCTATTCTTTTTTTGTTTTACAGTAAACATTTTTCAGTAGTAGACATTTGATTGAAGCCCACATTTGGTGCCGGTGATGGAAATCTAACCCATGCCCATCCAGGTTGGAGTCGAGCGCTGTACCGCTGAATCACCTCAGCAAGTTTCTAATTCATTCATTTTGGTTGGTAACGTGATCACCTCTTCATTATTTCCCATATTTATATGACATAGCAAACGATCGATTTTGATGGCTTGACAAGCGTAGACAAACGTGGAAGAATAACAAAGTTTCTTGGCTGGTAGACGGCATCCTTGTGACGTCGCCACTGTTCGCAAAGATTGACGAGGCCGCCTGATTTTTTGTCAGGGTTATCTCCCTTAGCCCAAGGGCTACATATGATGTACGTATACATTTAGATACCTTTTAAGTATCCTGGGTGTATGTTCGTACTCACCCGCCGTAGCGGAAGCCCAGTTATACCGCTGTGCACTCGGACCCTGCTGTTATTAGTCTAGATGCCTAGAGGCACCTAGTCCAGGATGCACCACGTGGAGGACTAACAATCAGGAATATCACAATTATTGGAAATTGAGACTTTATAAGCATTACTCAAATCCTCAGGATCATTAGCATCCCTGAGTTTATTGCCTGAACAAGAAACACCTTTTTAACAAATTTGTATAAGTACGGCTATTCGCATTGAATGTCGGCAGTGGGTTCACATTCCCATTAAAAGTACGAGCATAGCCGCTAAGCTACTTGTATCGCTTTGGCACAAAAATTGGAATAAAATGATATTTGTTTATTACTTGCTACATTTTCACAAATTAACCTTTCTAAAGATTCAAATTAACTATTTAATCAAAGGTTTCACAACTCACAAAATTTTAAAATAAACTTTAGACGTTTTTCAAACTGAAAATACTTTTGAGAAAAACACGTACCAGTTAAACCCCAAGAATTGTAACTCTTAAAAATGTTGTAAAGTTTTTCTTTTTCCAGTGAATTTAGCGAAGACCCTGAAATCAAGGAGTTTGTAACAAAGGGGTTGATCTGGTGCTTTTCTTTGATCCAATTTAAAACGGGATCCCATGCTGCTGATTGAAGTACGACTAGATCATCTGGATCTTGACTCCTATAGCTAATGTTAAGAATAGTATTTAGTTATTGCAAATTGACATTCAATTTCTCCAGTAAATTAACAGTGTGTGTGTGTGTGTGTAAATACACTTTATACATACATAGAACTTTGATTTATAGGAAAAGCATTAATTCACCCACAACTGTATAATGTAATCTATGTTTGTAAACCATTATTACTTCTCTTGTATAAAAATAAATCAATTTTAGAACATTTGAAAACAAAACATGTATACACCTACTTCGGTGATCAATTTTAAAGTTTCAATTTGGATGTCTATTAATTCCCCTTACCTTTATTTACAAACAATAAAAACCTTTAGAAAAAGCGAGGCGTGTATTGTACCTCAAGTATATTCCAATCCTTATTGTAATAAAATTATTTTTATTTTAGAAACTTATATAATTGTCCAAGTCACTTCAAACAAGGAAATGCGAAACTGAATTTCTGATAGACTTTCAATTATAGGTACAGTGTAGGTTAATTATCTTCCTAACTATCGGAAGTAGATTTCTGTTAGCAATTGGATCTTGGAAAGAAACTGGTTAAAATTACTGTTTAAATGTTAGCCATATTTCTCTAAATGTTTTTATTAATTGAATCGTATTTTGTAAACCTATCTCTGTAATGAGAACTGTATATTGAAGATCCGCTATTTTGTGACCAACGTGACTTTTACAACCTCCAAATGACTAATCAACTTCATCAAAATGGTATTAGTTACACAATTGAAATGTTGGGGCTAAAATACACTCTTGACAGTTAAAAACATCCACTACGTACTACTACATTAGACGTATATATGAGGTTTTTATAATGTTGGTAAATTTGGTAGGAATCGCTTTGCTACTAAGTAAATTTCACAATATGTTGATGTCAACAGAATCAAAAGCAGTTGAGTAATCAGAATGTACAGTACGTAGGCTACTGGAATTGTGATTGCAGTTCTGACATTCTGCAAATTGTGTAAATCTAATCAGTGCATTTTGTGCCTGGATGGAATCCAGTTTAATTTCTTCGTATACAATACTCACATTCACAACGAATTATGCGTAAAATAACGTTTAATATTTTTACGATGCACAAAGTAAACCAATTCCTCTATATTTAAGAGACTAATTTGTGTCACCTTTTTACGTATAAGAATGATTATCGCTTGCATCTTCGCTTCAAAAACACTTTACAGTCAGATATGTAAATCTCGTTGAGGTCTACGAAACCATGTTTAAAATGTTTTATCGTGGATAAAATACACAGTGTTGCAAGACACATTTCACCTTGTTTGAAAGCTTTAAAATTGTGTTTCTGTGTAGTTAACAATCACGTCGTTTAATTATTTTTTGTGAAATTTCAAATATGTAAACCGCCTTATTTATGGCTAAACTTTATTGCTGAAAGCCGTTCCAATAAGGGCTCACGTTCGGCTTCGCTAAAATGTCCACTGTTGAAAGATGTTTCCTGTAAAACAATCATAGTAACAAAAATTAATTAATTAACATCCACTATTTGTGGACAGGTTAAACACATATTGAAGACAAAACATTAAAATTTTTAAGTGTAATAAATGTAATGAATCATTCTTTAAATACTTGGAACCAACTAATCAATAGTAATAATAATAGTATAGTTTATATGTACTGCAACAAGTAAGTGGCACATTAGTAAAATTTGTAGTCAAAGCATTTTTGCAAAAATGTTTTTTGTTCATAATAAATTGCACATATATAAATATTAAATAAAAATTACCAAATTGCATCTGTATCGGTATAATGCATCAAACTGCCAACCAACACATCTTTTTCTATAGAACAATTCAAGTCCAAAACGCGATTGCATAATGTAGTCTAATAGAAATTATTAAGTTTTAAAAACAGAAAAAATATACAAACGTTGATATAAGTTAAGCAGATAATTAATATTAATTTTCCAAGTACAAACGTAGATACATTAAATCAATAATAGAACTTAATAATTTGTTTCGATTTTCATTTATGTTAAAACCGGTAACTAAAAGTATTTGTTAACAGTGAAAATTGTTCACAACCAAAATGCTCAAATGGTTTATCTAAAATCGTAAACAGAACGCAAAGTTAGTATCCGAGTCTTTAAAAATATTGTTAAAAAACAACATGTCATCCCAATAAACTTAAGCAAAAAATGAAAGCGAAATTCCAATGATTAGGCTAAAATAACTGAAAAAATTCAATGTTAAATCTCAAAATGTTTCAGCACACCTAGATGGAACAACAACTTCAACCCCATGTTTTTCAAAACAAAAGAGTTTTGTGATGTGGTAGTTTTTTTAAATCACTGTGTAAAAAATTGCAGTAAAATTATCAAAAATCAATACATTCCTATCTTGTAGTAATAATTAACAAAATAGGTATTTACACCTTACCTTTATCTTATCTTTTTTATCTAAGAAGGGAAATCGACTCCTACTTAGCGAGTTCACATGAGGTGGATAATCGAACGACCTTTAGCAATAAAGGTTAGCTGTGAATAAGGTTGTGCCAAATAAACAGCCGTGGATCAAACGGATACTCGGGCGTTAACGTCGTTAACGTGTTGACAAGAAGGCGACAATGGTTATCGGTGTCACCCTAAGTATTACCACCAAGCAGCCCTATATAGGAACAGCACTGCTTGCTCCTTCGGAAAAAGACCTAAAAAATGTGGTTTAAAAATTGCTCGTTTTCTCACCAGGATGGCTGACCGCGGCTAAATGGTCTATATACTCGCGGTCAAAACTTTTACAGAGATCAATTAAATGCAGTAATCAACAAGGCAGATACTGAAAACCAACTTCAGATAACCACCATTCTCAGTGCTCAAACAAGGCATAATGTGACTCGTAAGGCTAATGCCTGCTCTGTGAATATTGCTTGCGATAATGCACCGGTTATGATTATCTTTTTTATCAACGTGTATGTTGCATAATCTAAATAATGAAAGTATCCAATACTTCAAATAATCACAGTGATAAACATTACAATCAAATAACAAAAGTAAATCAACAATCTCATACCTTTAATGTTATATAAAAGCATAATCAACCAGTAACAGATTGAAACAAAAAATTTTATTATCCTCTAAATCAAAAGTTATATAATACTGAATTTTTTATAAACGAAATATTTAAACAATATATCAACTGTGTTAATAATAGCTAAAAGTAAAATACAATCCATGTACAATATTCATTGTATTTAATGAAATTAATAATGAATGAGATGTTTTATTCAAATAAATAATGCACAATGTTGGGTAACCGTTAAACATACTAAATGCATAGAATATCGTTTTATAGTATCACGTTGGCTGTTCCATTCATGAGCAACAGCATATGCAAGTGCCTTATTAGGTACGTAAAATTGATTTCCACCGGTTGTTTTAAGTTTACGATGATCAAGGTGAATTTCAAATACAGGATACTCTTCATCTTAAAAAAGAAAAACAATCGCAAAAAGTCAAAGCAATGTATACCCTGCAAAACATTATATATATATATATATATATATATATATATATATATATTGTGGAAACCTAAAATTTTGATCCAGACATCAATCTCAAATATATTTATACATCCATATACAGTGAGACCCGTAGACTAAACACTGTCTTTCTCACTTAATCTAAAACGTAACGAAAGCCTACTTTCGCAGTAAAACCTTTTCAAGCTTAATAAGTTTATACCAAAGCTATTTATATAGCTTTTAAAAACTGAGCACAAAGTCGTTTCCTAATTAAAAAAAATCCGTTTGTTGTATTAACAACAGTGATCCAGATGATTTGGGAAATGTTTATAAAATATAAGCTAGTAGTAAATAAACAGTAAAAAAACTTCCTACATACGTTCCTACAATTTAATAAACATTACAATAAATAATAATACTCACTTTTTACAGATGTTTGAGAAATCGAAGTATTTTTATAAAACTTTTTTGGGTAAACTAATCAATATAAAATTAACAACTTGACACTACCAGTAAATAAACTCCTACATAAAACATTCTGAAACAGGTTAAAATTTGTTTTTAATAAAGCTCTCATTAACTTTCAAAATTTTTAAAGTGGCTATCAAAAAGTTGGTAATCAAAATCTAAAAGTAAAAAATAAAACATTCACAATGAATAACATAAAACAAACTATAAAACAATTATCAATAAGATTGCATTAAAACGTGCTTAAGTAATTGGTCAAGGTAGTTAATAATTTTTTTGTAATTTTGAATAATAAAACAAGAATTTAAAAATTGTTTTATTAAATTTTGTTTATTTACAATTATAAAAAAACATTTAAAATATTTATAACAAATTATTAAGATAATAAAAGTATTAGGTTAGCTCAAAACATTTAGGATTTCAGGATTTTTCACGAGTTGAGTATGCCAAAGCGCCTTTTAGTACTCGTTTCTCAAATTTTTTTAAGTTTTCAGGAAAAAAATATAAAGTGATTGGTGAGGTAAAAAAGGATTAGTCACAGAAAAAAATATTTGAAATTAAAACAAAATCAAGATAGATAGTGGAAGTTAACAATGATAGAAAACGAGCAAAAATTATGAATATACAATAATAATAATGAAACAAATTACGTATTACAGTGCAAAAACACTGCAATAATTTTAAAAAAAAAGATAAATAACGCTCTAATAAACGTTTAGCGTGATGCTCGCTTCACCTTAGTTACGTATTTTTATTTGTAATAAGTTATAATAATAATAATAATAATAATAATAATAATTTATTACTCAAAAAAGCATTTACAATATTGCATTTTTTAAGGTACAAACCAATTTACAGGTCTGATCACAAACTATAAAATTTTTCAATATGTTAATATATAAATATATATATATATAATTATTAATATATATTTAAATAAAATAAAATATTGGTAACGTTATATACATTTTAAAAATAAGTGAATAATAGAATGTACAATTTTAGTTTGTAAGTAATATTTACCCGCGCAATTTGAACTAAAAATAATTTGAAAAAGTTTTGGTTGTCATAATTGGATAATTAGTATTCTGGGGATTATATAAAGAGAAATAGATAAAAAAAATGCAAACAATAGTTGGAAAACAATAAACAATGTAAATAAAATAGTATTATTTTTTATTTAGATGTGCGAATTGCGACTTTTAAGTGAACAATATAATGAAACAAAATTTCTCATAGACCAACAAAATAATCGAACGTTGTATGATTAGTGATATTGGGGACAGCATGGATGTTGATGTATTTTTAAAAAATAGTTTTAAAAGCTTTAAAGTTTTGTATTTTTCTTAAAATGATTGGTAAATTATTCTATAATTTAGAATATTTAATTAAGAAAAAGTTTGCTCTTAGGGATGATCTATGATGCAATTTACGCACTGTATATTTTTTATTTTTTAGTTTATGCTTAAATTTGTTTGCATCAAATTTTATTGAATAGTTCAAATTATTATTGAAAATTGATTTATGGAATAATAATAGATTCATTTGGATCCTTTCTTAGCCATAGAGGCTCAATATTGAGCAATTGATTTCTTTTTTTTGTAGTCCATATTTGATGAAAAACCAATAATCATTTTTGTAAAATATTTTTGAACATTTTCAATTTTCAATGTAAAATCGTGAATAAAGCTGCAATAGTCAATTATTAGCCGAATAGCATATTTGAAAAAAGCTATTTTGTTTTCTATAAAAATAAATATATTATAGGCTCGTTCTAATATTTTTTTGCATTTGTTAGTAATATGGGATACATACTCAGAAAATCGTAAACCTTTCGAGTAGTAGGTGCCCAAGTCTTTAATTATTGGTATTGTTTTTATTGTGTAATTACCCAAATTGATTGGATGTACGAAACGTCTACCAAATAAGTAATAAAAAGATTTATCGAGGTTTATTTCCATTTGGTGGTTAATGCACGATTGATAGAAGTTTGATAAATTTTCTTGTATGTTGCGGTGCGTTGATTCCAAGCTTCTGTCGTTGTAATTGTAAACAATTTTAATGTCATCCGCAAAAAAAACATTTTACCGTAGGTTATTTCTCTATCAATGTCGTTGATATAAAGTAAAAAAAGGATAGGACCTAATACACTACCTTGTATGACCCCATTATCAATTTTTTGAGGCTTTGATACTTAATTTTAAATTTTAACTACTTGGGTTCTGTTTGTAAGAAACGATTTTAACAATGAAAGTAGTGGGTCAAGAATGCCATATGAATTGATTTTTTGAATGAGCTTATTGTGGGGTACTTTATCAAATGTTTTTTGTAAGTCAATGTACAGGACAATTATAGCTTTTCCTTTGTCTCTTTTGTGTGTGACATAATCAAAGAACTTGATTTGGCATGTTGACGTTAATTTTTTATAAGTAAATCCATGTTAGGATGGATTTAGTAAATTATTGTTTGTCAAGTAATTTAAGATTTCAGACTTAACTATTTTTTCTATGATGCGAGAGATTATTGAGATCATGTTTATAGGTCTATAATTATTTAAATTGGTTTTAATACCTTATTTAAAGATGGGCGTAATATATAATTGCTTCCATTTTTCTGGTTAAATACAATTTGTAAGACTAGTTTGAAATAGTTTAGTTAATATAAAGTGGAAATTTTGGCAACCATATTTTATTATGTTTGTCGTGATGCCATTCAAGTCTGGGTTGTTAGAGTTTTTAAGTAATTGGATCTCCTTTTTAATGTTATCTGGGGTAAAGATAATCGTTGTTTTAAAGAAATTTATGTTTCTTGTTTTGTTTAAAAAGATATTGTTGTTTAATGTATAAACGTAAATCGAGGAAAACGATGTATTGAATGCATTACATATATCCACAGTATCAAATAGGATTTGTCCATTGCGTTTGAAGATATGGGGTATGGAATCTTTCGATTTAGTTTGGAATTTATGAATTTTTAATATGTTTTTAGTGATGTTTTTTTGTAGAACTGTATGTTCTTCAGATATTAGGGTACGTATACAGTGTTGTTCTAGCTTTTATGTATTTGAAGTATTTTGACAAATGTGTTGAAGCATTTGCTTCTATGATATTCTCTATTTAGTTTTTTTAACTTCATTCTGATATGTTTAGGCATCCATAAATTACCATGGGTAACATAACGTTTGCGAGTGGGGAATAAATTATGTACCATATAGTTTATATTTGCAATAAGTTTTTGATTAATAAGGTTAACATCATTTGATAATGGTAATTTATCCCAATTTAATGATCAAAGAAGTTTATTTGTTTGGAACCAATCAGGTGATTTAAAATCAATGTAATGGTTAGCTAATACTTTTGCGGTCGGTTTATGGAAATAAAAGGAACATGATATTACTTTGTGGTTACATCCTGGGAGGGGGTTGTTTATGTTGATGTGCTTTACTACTATATTTTAGTAAATATTAGATCTAAAGTATTTAGTTGTCTAGTTGGTTTGTGTATGTGTTGAGTTTAATCTTGCAACAAAGTAGTTGTAACTAATTTGTTATATTTGGGTGGGTAAGTCAAGGAGGACCATTGTATTTCAGGTAGGTTAAAATTACCTTCAGTAAGGAAATAACCAAATAATTAAATGGATATGCAGTTGAACATGTTGATAAGATTGTCCAAATGTGCATCCAAAAAAATTGGGGGATTATAGACATATGTTAATAGTAGTTTAAGGTTATTGTTGAAAATTATTGAAACACTTCTAATGTTCTGTTTATTGTTGATGGGTAAATCGTAGTGTGATGAGGGAAAGGAGTTCTTAACGTAGATAATACATCCACCTCCTTTATATTCAGTTCTGTTTTGTCTGAACATGTTATAAAAGTCAATTGATATTTTGAAATTAGGGATAGAATCATAACACTATGATTCGGTTAGTAAAATTGCGTTTAGAGAGTGGATAGACGCATAGCTTCTTAAAATATAGATTTTATTTAAAATGGACCTGGCATTAATAATAACTGGGGTAAAATAATTAATGTTGTTTTTGTGTGTATGTGTAGAACCTTTTACTATTGGCAGTTGTTGTTTGTGTTCAGCAAAATGGTTTAAATAATTTGATAATTGAGAATAAGAGGAGTGTATACGTTTGTAATAATTTTGTTTAGGAGTGATTAAACTAAATTGGTTAGATTAGCACAAATTAAAATTGGTGATTTTGTGATGATAGAGCGTATGGTTGTGAATGACGTGAAATTAATTGTTGGATTTTGTGTAGAAGATTTACGGAATTTTGAAAATGAATTTTGGGGCTGGGTTTAAAAAAAATTAATTTTCTGTTTTTATTTATTTGGGTATTATAATATGGTGTTTTTTTGAAATTGTATTGGAGGGTTGAGTATTTGTCAACAACAGGTTGGAAACAAACAACTGGGTTAACAATACGATTTGGAGGTTTTAGAAAATGATAAACTGTGTTTACTTTGAGAGGAGTTGTTTGTCTGGTTGTAATTGTTGAGTTGGATATATTGTTTGATGGGGAACATTAGTGTTGATATTTAAACTTTGTTTGTAATTATTTACTTCGGGGTAATTAACATTAAATGCGGAGCCAGAAGTGAGGTAGTTATTTGTTTGTATATTTTGATTTCTGTAGAAGGGTATTGGCTTTGGTTTAGGTTTAAGTAGACTAGTAATCTGATTTGCAGGGTTTATGATCGGCTTGCTTGTGTAATTTAGAGGTTGAGCATGCTTCTGTGATGATTGTTGTAGGTTATTGGGTTTTCCAAGTAAGTGCTTTTTTTAATTGTTTATTGTAAAAAACTAATGGTGAAATTTGTAGATTAGGTTGTTTGATTATATTAGCTGTTTTAGGGATGCTATGCATAGTATCTTAAATAACAGTTTGGCATTTTTTGGCCATGTGAATACGATGTTTGTAGCATATGCGTTCGCAAAATGTAAGGTCTTTATATATGCTAATATCTTTATATTGAGTTAGTTGCTGGATGAGTTTATAGGAGTTAATTAGTTTGGTAGCGTAGATATAGGACTCAAAACATATACGTATAAGGCATGTATGTTTGTTTGATTGTTTGTGGAAACGGGAAAAAATAAAATTATTTTTAGATAAACCTGCTCTGTTTATAATGGTTATGACGTATTTTTTATGTTTATTTTATCAGGTACATTAAATAAAATGACATCGCATATACGTTTTAATCTATTCATTATTTCCGATTATATGTAATCAACTATTGTATTAATGTTAGTTACATCTAAGCTTTTAAAGCTGTTGTTGACATTGGTATAGTGGTTAAGCGGTAGTATTTTTTCTAAATCATTTCAAAAATTATTGATTTAGATTTTTTAATTCAATAAATCATTGTTTTCTGCGTTATTTATCTCAGTTAGGTTGTTACGGTATTAGTAAGATTTGTAGCTTTATCAACGTTATTTGCGATGTCAGTTAACATGACTGTAGGATTTAAATTAATATTTAAAATTTTGTTAATTTAATGCATAAAAACATTATCAAGAACAACTTTAGGATTACTAAAATCTATTAAATTATTACTTTCGTTAGAATAAACCATTGAGAAAATATTAAATATTTGTTTAGTTGATAAAAATAAATGAATGTAATATATAATTAAATATATTGAATATTACAATAATATGATTAACAATTATTGAATATTAAGTAAAAAAATTAATCCTAAAGTTAGGCTAAAAATTTTTGAACTTAGCTGCCGACCTTGCAAAACAAAGTTGCTAATATATGTCTCCAGGATTTTTTGTACACGTGTTTTTTAAAATGTGTTTTACTGCATTTTTTATAATTATTTATTTTAAATGTTTTTTTTTATTTATATTTTTTATATTTTAAATGTTTAGTTTTTTAATGAAATTGTTTTTCAACACTAATATAAAATATATATAATGTAGTTTGTTTAATACTATTAAATAATAATATAAATTAGATTTAATACTAAATAAAATAATAAAACACTACCTATTGTAAATTCTTATATAACAAATTCACCTCGTAGCTTACTTATATTATTTTTTAATTAATAACTTTAAATTATGTATTATTGTTTCAATATAATGGCCATAATATTTTTAAATTATACAAATTACAATTACATTTCCAGTTAGTTTAAATAATTTAGTAAAAGTATAAATAACATTATAGCATACAAAATACAGAATAAAGAGGAATAAAAAATAAAAAATACAAAATACAAAATAACTGATTAAATAAGCAATCTTTGAGGTGAAAGCATCAAAACACATTAATTGATATTTGAAAGACTCAAAAACAGTTTATTCTTTATGAGTTCAGGATTGGTTAAAGATCTTGCCAAATAAGAAATGAACGAATAACAGTTGATATTAAAAACAATACAACATTTTAATGCTTACAAAAATAATTTTTTTAAATAAATTCACATTCACACTGTCCACAATATCATTAACTATTCAACGTTCGACTATTCTGTAGGTCTATAAGAAATTTGTTTCATTACATTGCTCATTTAAAAGTCGCAATTCACTTATCTAAATATAAAAAACTATTTTATGCATTGCTTACCGCTATCAATTTATTGTACATATCTTTATTTTTTTCTCTTTATATAACCATCAGGTTCCTAATGATCCATTGTTAACAACCAAATTATTATTTTTAGTTCAAATTGTGTGGGTAAATATTACCTTCTAACACAAATTATACATTTTAAAATTTATATAACATAATCAATATTATATATATATATATATATATATATATATATATATAACATATTAAAAATTTTATAATTTGTAATCAGACCTGTAAATTGGTACATCAAAAAAAAAACAATGTAAAACTTTTTGTGAGAAATATATTATTATTACTATTATTATTAATATTATTAATGCTGTATAATTATTTTACTAGATGTATAATATAAATGTATAATTTTAATTTGAAGGTAATATTCATCCGCTTTATTTGAATATTTGGGTGTCATAAAGAGAAAAGAATAAAAATGAAAATATGTGCAATAATAGTATAAAGATAAGCAATGTACATTAAAAATTATCTTTTTATATAATTGGGTAAATTGCGATTTTTTAAATAAACAATATAATAAAAAAAAATTTCTATGGATCCACAGAATAGTCAAATATTGTATAATCAAAGATATAGGACACAGTGTAGATATTAATGTATTTTTTAAAATTATTTTTAAAAACTTTAAAATTGTGCATTTGATAAATTATTCCATGTTTTAGAATATTTAATTAAGAAAAAACGTTTTCTGCAGGGAAGATCTATGATGCAATTCACGTACTGTATGTTCTTTATTTTTTTAGCTTACGTCGAAATATGTTTGAATCAAAATTTATTGAATTTTTCAAATTGTTATTAAAATTGATTTATGGAATAATAATAGATTTATTCTGATCCTTCTTAGCTAGAAAGGCTCAAGATTGGACAATTATTTTTTTTAATTTGCAGTCTATATTTGATAAAAACCAATAATTATTTTTCTAAAATCTTTAAATATTTTCCATTTTAATTAATTTTTTAGAAGTAAAATTATAAGGGAGGTAGCAGTAACTAATTATTGGCATATTTAAGAAAAAATTACCTAGTTTTTTTTAAGATAAATATATTGTTTGCTCTTCCTAATATTTTTTTGCATTTGTAAATTATATATGATACGTGCTTTAAAAATTGTAGGTCTTTGGAATAAAAAATATCCAAGTCTTGAATTATTAAAATTGTTTTAATTATGTGATTACTCAAATTAATTAAATGTGAAAAACGTGGACTAAATAAATTGTAGGAAGATTTATTTACATTTATTTTAAATTAATGATTAAAGCTCCACTGATAGAAATTTGATAAATCTTCTTGTATGTTGCGGTGCGTTGACTCAGAGCTTTTGTCGTTGTATTCGTAGACAATTTTAATGTAATTAACAAATATAATTATTTCTCTCTATGTTACTGCGTCATCAATGTCGTTAATATAATTTAAAAAAGAGTAAGACCTAACACGCTACCTGGTATGACCCCGCTATCAATTTTTGATGCTTTTAAACTTGATTTCCAATTTTGACCACTTGGGTTCTTTTTATAAAGAAACGATTTTAACCATTTTATCAGAGATATTAATGAAACAACTAAAATTTTATTATAAAAACTTTCTATATCACATGCCTTAACTGATGAGGATATATAAGTATTAATTATGTTTATATTTTGTATGACAGAAACATATATTTGAAGTTGAGTCCCAGGTATTATATCATTTTGAAAATATTAAAAAGAGATTGTAGATTGATAGCAAAATTCTTGATTGATATATAATACCAAACTTCCAGTACGAATTTTGAGTTTGTTATTGTAGGGTAGTCTTTGCGTATACCGTAAAAAAAAGTTACATTATAAATTTGACTAATAGAAATGCTAGTTTAAAAATGAATGTGGATTAACATGTTTTTTAAAAACAACCAATAAAATATTGTTTAGTAACAGTAAAAAAGTAGTCAGTTTATTGAAATGCAATTTTTATTTCATCAGAAATTGCTAATTTGTGTAAAAAAGATTATTATTATTGTTACCATGACAATTTGAATAGAAATCTGTTTTCCTAGATTAACATTTCCCATTACTACCATTGCTCCAACAAATGCTATTATTTTTAAAAAAAATATAATTAATATAATTTAATATAATTAATATAATTGTATAGATACTACTATCACTGTTACTATTATTAATTATTATTATTTATATTAATTTTATTGATGATATTATTGCTATTATTATTATTATTATTATTATTATTATTATTATTATTATTATTATCATTATTATTATATGCTACCTCGAATAAACATATTGACAGTAACGGTTTTTCAACTCTACGATTGGACCACGATTAATAAATTAAAAGAAAATAGTAGTTCTTGTTTTCATTAATTAGTGCTCAAACATAATCCGTTTTGATAAATAATGAACAAATATACATTGAAAAAACAAGTGGCAATATCATTTGATTAATATAAGTATTTTTAGGCGTTTTAGAAAACCAAAATAATAACGTTTTTTGAGTAGTTTTGAGCACATTATTTGGAAAGTTAAAAACAAAAATCAAAAAAGATTAAAAGCATACTTTTTGCAAAATAGTAAAAATGTTTTAACGCAACAAAATTGCTTAATTATTTACATAATATAATAATTATAAAAAAGTAATAATTAATAAAAAAATATTTTGCAAAAAAAAAGACGAGTTAATGGTGTGAGAAATAACAATACATGGATTATTTTTAATATCAAGGGAAATAGTAGCGCAGTCGATTAAAAACTTTGTTTTTAAATTATATATATATATATATATATATATATATATATATATATAATTTATATAGACTGGAATAGTGCTACTGTACTGGACTTCATTGACAAGTACCATTTTAGACCTTATAGGTTGCTACCACAATATCGAACACAGTCTCTCTTTTAGTTTGACTAAAATATTCATTCAATTAATTTTTTTAATATTTTAATAATAATAAAAAAGCAATTACCATAAATATTTAACTATTAGTTTATTACAATTTTAAGTTTTAATTATAAGTTTTTTTCATTAAATTTATATTATATATTATATTATATTTATATATTATTTTTTATATAATTACATAATTTATATATTAAAAATTAATAAATAGAAACATAAAAATATAAAATAGTTATTAAAAAAAGCTATTTTTATTTTGTGACCTTCGGGAAATTTAATCAAAAGTATATGGAATAAACATGGTACATATGACCGGATGGCCCAGGGGATCCACGGATAAATTTTTGCATAGTGTACCAGCTTCCAAGACAATTACTTTGTATGTTCAACTTACTAATATATTTTTATTTATATAACATAGTTACTTAATGTTTGATTTAAAGTAGTGAAATGTTTTTGTTGTCAATATATATATATATATATATATAAAGTACTTTGGAGGTTGTGCAATTAGTACACATTTGTAAATTGTAATGAATTTTTTAAACTCATAAGCAATATATTTTAATCTAATTCACTATTTATATCTTGCTTTAAATTATACTTTTATAAGATGAACATTTCATTTTTCAATAAAATTATATATATATATATATATATATATATATATATATATATATATATATATATATATATATATATATATATTTACGTTTCTACATTGGTTTTATTTTTTAAACGCTATATTTTTATTTTCATTTATAGATATCCTTTGAGAAGTTACAGTTTTGGTACAAAGGATCCTAATTATGAACGTGACAGAAGTGTTCCTGCTAGATTTCAAAGACTTCAAGAGGATTTTGAAAAATATGGCATGCGACGATCTATTGAAGGTATTTTACTTGTACATGAACACAACTTACCTCACGTATTACTTCTTCAATTGGGTACATTTTTTAAACTTCCTGGTGGTGAATTGCACCCTGGCGAAGAAGAAATTGAAGGTCTTAAGCGATTATTATCAGAGGTGAGAATGTTAATTGATTTTATTGTGCTCATATATTCGATGCAAGAATTACTTCTTGATGGTTTTGTTCTTTATATAGGGAACATTTTTCATTTTTTGACCTAATAATTTATTTACTATTGTAATTTTTGTAGATGTATTTATTTAGTTTTCAAGTAAATAAAATATGTTATGCAATTGTTTATATTTTTATTTAAAGTACCATTGTCTTTGAATAATAAGCTTAAAAAGCTGTTGTATGCAAGCACAATTCTACCAGACTGTCCAACTTAAAAGAAAACTTATATAATATATATATATATATAATTTTAGACCAAGATAATCATGCTTTTGCATTTTGTACCATATGAGAGGTGAATTGACTAAATACAGTTATTACTTCTATTGAATAAGTTTACGAATAAAAATTAAACTCAACTTTTAACAGCTAGTTGTAAATTTTATATATATATGTGCGTTATTTTTTTAGATGTTAGGCCGAACAGATGGAGTTCCTGCCGAATGGACACCTGAAGATTGTATCGGCAACTGGTGGAGACCGAATTTTGAGCCCCCCCGATACCCCTACATTCCTGCTCATGTAACCAAACCGAAAGAGCAAACACGTCTTTTTTTACTCCAGTTACCGAGAAAAACAATGTTTGCGGTGCCTTCAAATTACAAACTGGTTGCTGCTCCTCTTTTTGAGTTATTCGATAATGCACGTGCATACGGCCCAATCATCGCATCATTACCACAAGTACTTAGTCGGTAAGTTATTTTGAGTTATCCATAGTTAGATTAAACGATGAGCGGTTAACGTGGGAATAATACTATATTGCTTGTTTGGCATGTACAATAGTAGAGTTGGTACAATTTCAAGAACAAAATGTGTAATTGGTAAGGAACTTTGCTAAAGCGCGCTAACGAGATTTAACCTAATTTTATTAGTTATTGCTTATCTATTTCTGATAAGGTCTAAACCAATATCTTTTTTATGGTTATGCTAGGGATTCACTACCTTTTGCCCAATGTATAATTTCTCTCAGAGTTGTTGATAAGTTACTCTCCAAACCACTGATTTTCATAATACAAATAAAAGGCGTATCTCTGCACTTTTCTCTTAATAGTTACTCACTGCATACCCGTATTGTAAAAGTTGCCATCACAAATCCAAAACATTAAAATTTTTAAATAACTGCATCCGATTATTTACATTTTTATGCCTGTATTGTTTTCACAACCCACAAATAGATTATTTCACTACTTTTCAATGTATTTTTACTATTATTTTTTTAGATACAATTTCATCTACAGCGACTGATTACAATGTACAACCCTACAAACCCGTATTCAGATCAAATTTTGTCTGCACCTACTTCGTTTTTATACAAATAAATATAAGCTCCCATATACTTTTTACTTTTCATAAGCTTACTTTACGTATCATTTTGGACCCGGTAAATACCCAACTTGTTCGATGAAGTTGTATTTTATACGGTATTAGCCAGCGCATACAAAATTAATAAAACATAATTAAAATGAATGAGTTGTTCAAAGAGTAATGTGTATTGTCCTAAGAACTTGTTTAAATCATTCCAAACGGCTTTTTTCGTCAAAATCGCCAATTAATTCCGGTACGTCATCTTCGTCCGCCTTAACATCCACGTTTTCTTTGCCATCTGCAACAAGAGGATAAAACTATAGGTTAGAAATTTGAGAACAAACAAAGCTTAATTCAATTTCCAACATTAACTGCTCAATGGTGACTTAATTGATTGTTAATGCATGGCAGTCGTGAAAGAAGCTCATATCTTTACGTAAACCGGTAGCAAAAATGCTGATACCCTAAGCTTCTGGCTGAATATAGAATACTATGGTATAAATCAATCATAGCAGTTTATCACTGCCTAAACTTAAGTAGTAACCATGGTATTAGGATACACCGGGATATATAGATATATGTAGGCATTTGGCTAACACCAATAAGACCATGTCTTTATGAACATTGACGATGTTACATGAAAATCGTTTTCCAGCAAACTAAAATATCCACGACTAAGAATCCTTGGCTAAACCGCTTAACACTCAATCAATAATCAACAGTAGCTTCAGTGCGGGATGGACCATAATAATTATAATTGGAAATCCAAACTTCAAAACTGTACTCTTACTAAATAACTCAGAATTGTTAGCACAATAAAAACCAACTAGAAAATAATGAAATCACCACCTATAATCATATGCTTCAATGCAGAATAGGTGAAGCTTTTGATCAACAAGACCGCATAATTTTTAATCAGTTATCTCTTTCTAATGACTATTTAAGACAATTTGATGTATGCTCGCTCCCATCGCTTAAAAAGAAAATTCAGTAAACAACTGGGAACTCAGTCCCCAACCCGTTAGTCCGGAATGCATCGCATAGACAATAGAAATAGGATGACCACTAATAGAAATCGGAATTTTATAAGCATTACTCAAAACCTTTAAATCGGTAGCATTCCAGGCCCGTCAATTAAGTATTTTGTTTAACTAAAATGTAAACCTAATTAACCAATAATAACAATAACTACCCTATTGGATTGCAAGTACAGTCCACTCCAACTAATGAGCTATTTCACATTACGTAATTTTACCGCATAAATTTAGAAAATGGAATTGCCACAATTATTCTAAGAACGGAACAGTAAAATATTCTTTATGCTTTGCAAATCCACAATATCCACTTTCATTTTGGTAGTTGAATTTATCACCGCATTATTTCTATATCTGTACAGTATATATAACAATCGACTTTGATGGTTTGATAAGCGTAATAAAAGTGGGAAAACGAGTTTATTAGTTAAAAATTGACAATAGCCTGATTTTTGTCATGGTTAACTATTAGCCCAACTGCTACATATGGCATACGCACCCACGTATACAGTTGCATGCGTTCAACGTAAAAGTCCAGTTACACCACTGTACACTCAGTTCTTGCTGTTAGTATCAATGCTTAAATCCACATGGTTCAGGACTGATGACGTTGAATTAGAAATATCACCATCATTGCAAAATTAAACCTTACAATAGACGTGTACATTGAAAAAAACAAGAAAATGTTTAAAACAATTTAACTAGACTTGTCTCAACGGATAAGAAAAAACGTAGTCAGAAAAAACCTTTTATTAGTCAGTAAGCTACCTCTTGACGTGAAATAATGGGTAATAATCTTTCGGGTTACATTAAACTATTAGCAATTTAAAATAACACTTGCGACCCTACAAGCAAGGAAAAATAAAATTCACTTTCGTAAATTAATAAACTGAGTAACAGCAACTGACAAAAAAATACCACCATTCATAGTCGGCAGTATATAAATCAAATGTATAAACAGCAAACTTGGCCCCATATGTATGTAACAAAAATAATCATAAGAAATTTATAAAACTAAAAACAACAAAACTTGCTTATCACTCATGCTTCAAACTTTAAATAGAAAACGTACCATTCATTTTCGACAACCTCAACTTCGTTGATTCCCATTGATCTAAAACAGTTGGAAATAAATCACTCAAAGCTGAAATAAATTACTTAACAAATAAAAACGCACCTTTAGTTTCAGCCTGTCCTGTAACTGCGAATACATTTGCTTGCGGGGAAGCTTGAACCTTAGGGTTTTTAAAGTGAATCATTGTCCCGTCTGCTTTACACATATTTACCTAAAACTATCAGAAAATGTAAAAAAAAATACTTCTTCAATCGTAGGTATTGGATTAAGATTCAATTTTTTCAACGCAGTCTGCAGCTTCTTGTCGTCAGCAGCAGCATTTTTGTGCACTACCTTACCCTTCCGTCGAGCAGTACCCTTACCACCAATTCGAACTTGCTCGCTCATGCTTCTTAATCTCTCTAACTTTTCCTCTCGTATTTTATCTATATCCATTTTTCGATTATACAGTTAAGACGAAACCAAAATGAAAACGAAGTGTTGTCAAAAAGCGTCAATGTCACGCCCGAGATAACCTTGATCGCCAATTAATTAACTGGAAATAGTACTTCTTCAAACAAAAACATAAAATGCAGTTTGTTATCTTTAAAAATATTTTTTAATTTAAAAAACAAAAACTTTAATTTTAAAAATTATTATTATTTTATTTTTATATAGGTTTTTAATTTTAATGTCAAATATAATAATATAATATTTTTATCTACAACTTTTTAAAACATTAGTACAAATGAACAACAGTTTTAATAAAAATCAAATATATTATAATGTCTGTTGTGTTGGTAAAATAGAATATCCAAAATAGGCTTAAATTGGTACGCTGTAGGTTGTAAGCTGTTTGTATTACATTTAACAACATTTACCAAAAGCACAAAAGGCTTATTATCTGGGATCATGAAAATTATTTAAAAATTTTAAACAGTTATATAATTATTCTAAATATATAAATAAAATACATTATAAAAAAAATTATTGCAGTGCCTCCAAAACTGTTTTAGTAATATATATATATATAAACCCAGAAATAAGTATTTATTAATATCAGCAAATTTTAATTGTTAAAACTGGTTTTACTCTGTACGACACGTTTACGTAATATGTTTGAATAAATTTTACATAACATTTATGCAATTTTCATAGTTTGCATTTGCTAAATGATGGGATTTCTTAGTTATATTTTTCTAATTTTTCCCATTTTTAAACATAAGTGCGGTAAATATTTACATCTATTAACAGCATGGTTACAATAAATTGGTAAAAACAAGTATGGTATACAGTTATTGCAACAATTGATTTACGAAAATTGTGCAGGTTTAGCAGAACCTTACTGCCTACAACTAGCAAATAATTCAAAAAATTTATTTGTTAAAACTTCTCTTTTATTGATATTCTGAATATGATTCCTTAATATACAGAAATTTTTCTAAACGTGATTTTAGGCAATGTAAAAAATTAAAATCAACCACCATAAAAAGTAGGAAATAATTTAAAAAATTAAAATTTTTAAAACTTTATCTTGAAATTGTTTTTAAATTACAATAAGTCAGCCAAAAATTGAAAAGACTTACAGTTTTTGTTAAAAAACCGATTACTACTTTTCCGCAAACTTAACCAATTTTTTACATTTTGCACAATGAAATTTTAGCTGCAGTTAAACAAGATACTTCTGGCTCAAAGAAGGTGGTTAACTTAATTGTGATAAGTATGTTTAACTATAAATATGTTAAAGATAATATTAATCAATGTTATGAGGTCTACCTTTATCTAAATACTTCCCTCATGACATGTAAACTTCCTTATGCATTATTCTCAATAATAGTCACTTGCTGTGTTTAAGAAGTTGCAAAGAATATTCTTAAAAATTAAACCTAGGTTGCTTCTGGTAACTAGGATTCAAAATTTTTAAAGACCAACCGCTTACTAAAAGAACCGTTATAAAATCTAATTTCTATAGTCCAAATTTTAGTAATCGTATTTGTTAAGTTGATACTATTTAAATTAAATAAAAATGTTTCTTGTATTTTTAATATATAATAATAATAATAATATATTTCTCAAAAAAAAATTTTTTTACATGTTTTATCTAGTCTCTTAAAGTATACTCATCCTCATTCTTCTAACAAATGAAGAAAACTACCTATCGTCTAAAAGTAATAATAATAATAATTATTATTATTATTATTTATTTTAAAGAATTGAGGTACAAAGCATTTTACAAACTAATTTATACTAATAATATAAACCTTGAATAAATTAATTGAATTACAAAAGTGGTTACGACATAATCACCGCACAACATAAGGAATAACAAAACTTTGCTCTTGTATAACGTTATCTACAGCGATATCTACGTATATAGAAAATTTTTTATCCATTTAGACTTTATAAAGAACAAATGTAAAAAGTGTCTTTCATGTCAAAAATGACACCAACTGCTCTAGTTGTTTTGCTAAAATCTACACAATACTTTGGGTTCAATTTTGTTTACATAACAGTTAGTTTCCTTACTAAAGAGTCAATTTTGCTTTTCTTTTTATGCAAAATTTTACGTTTGTTGCTGCGCTTGCTTATTTTGTGTTATCTGTTTTACTCGTTTATTTGTATTTTTTATGTAAATTATAATTTGTGTTGTTTAAATGTCTGATCCTGTACGATCCGCTCATGCTTTGTGCTTAATCTTTTTAATTTTTTCTTAACTGATTATTACTTTGCGTTGTGTAGTGATATTTTGTTTGTTATATTTATCAATTTTTTAGATTTACTTTTAATAATTATAATAATTATAATTATAATTATAATTATAATTTTCAGACCTGATGATAAAATCTCTCAAACTTCAATATGTAACATGTTTCATATGTGACTGTTCCATGTGCAATCATCAGCTTTACAAAAATTATGTACATGTATCTGAAGTTTTTTACAGAGTGCTGAATAATAGTAGAGTAGGAATTGTTTATGGACCAATTGTAAGATCTCACTGAGATCTCGACCCTGATTTCCTTTGATTTATCTTGATACGGGTAATTATTAGCACCCCAGCTAATTTCAATTAAAAAATCTCTTGTGTGATCTAAATTATCGTTCTGCAATTTATTATTACAAAATAGCTCAAATTTACATACCAATACTGTTTACCAACAGGAAAAACGGGACACAATATACTTACAAAACCACAGTCACGTCAACAACAAACGTGATTAATTCAAATACAAAGAGGCGCTTGACAACAAAGTTTAAATAAAGTCAACGTTGTTTAAATGTACAATAATATAAAAATTGTAATCAAAATAAAAATTAATAATCATTTTAAATATTTTATTCCAACAGTAACACCATTGTTCCCACCCAAGTAGTTAAAATGTTTTGCGAACAACCCTCACAGCTTGTTTAAATAGAAACACTAAACAGCTGTGTTTACTCAAGGTTTTAGTTTATCTTCAACAGTAAACACCGTTGTCTCTACCCCGATTACTAGTGCTATCCTTCTTTTTTTTAAAAGAGGTTCTACCTGCAGTTAAGCAATATGTTGCTGATAAAAGAGAAAACAACATTGTTATAAGAGATATCTTCAACACCGCGACAAACTACAAACAAGTAGTTACTAATGCCATTAAAGCACGTCACCCAAACCCTATCAACCTCAAAATAACTTGTATGACTTATAAGTGCATTCAATATATTTACATGTAAATCCCCAGATATTGCAACAAACATCTTGAAAAAATGGTCTTCGATGAGCCCTCACTTTCCGAAAATCCGTTTGCATTAAAACTATATACATTAAGACTTTATATCATTGGCATTACCGAAACGCGGCTATTAGACAACTTCCACATTAATAAATTTCCAATTCAAAGTTATAGTGTTGTTTGTTTGAATTTTATAAAATGCAGATGTGATTAGTGTTTTTTATTCCTTAACCATGGCATTAATTAATCTCTTTGATTTTACTCGGTACAAGCATGACCTTTATTCCCTTTTGGTTTATCTCTTCTTAAGAGAGTAAACCATATTTTTAAGCCTATATTATCCTCCTCTCCCTGAAAAATTTAATATCACTTTACTACATGATCTACATTCCACACTTTTTTCGCCTTTTAATTTTTTATTATAAAAAGTTTTAATGCTTTTGTTATTGACTAAAACTTATTACTTTTCTCCCTTACGTCTTGACGTTAAAATCAAAATAAATCTATTGTTATTTCATAAATCAACTTTTAGTAATAATTTGAACTATTCAATAAAATTTGATGCAAACAAATTTAAACATAAACTAAAAAATAGAGAATATACAGTATGTAAATTGCATCATAAATCATACCTAAAAGCAAAATTTTTCTTAATTAAATATTCTAAAATATGGAATAATTTACCATTTAATTTAAGGAAAATACAAAATTTTAAAACTTATAAAAATAATTTTATAAAATACTTGTTATTATTTATGAAAGGACCAGCATTTACATATGCTTTTTCAAATGATTCCTGAATATGGGACGCATTTTTAA